>OV651826.1:10522908-11062908 GCA_927349885.1 Psylliodes chrysocephalus | reverse complement strand
ACACACACACACACACACACACACACACACACACACACACACACACACACACACACACACACACACACACACACACACACACACACACACACACACACACACACACACACACACACACACACACACACACACACACACACACACACACACTGTATACACTGTATACAGATAGGAAAGTAAAAAATCTAATTTTAACTGTAATTGTTTTTTCGACAAAAAATGTCCAGTGAAAAAAAGTAAATAAATTGTTTTAGTGACGTAACACTGTACCTGACAAGTAAACAAATTACAAAAATATTAAATATTTTAATTAGGCGTTGTGGACGATTTTTGTTTATTTATTTTATTTGCGTATTTACTATCAATCAAATAATAATAAATGGATTATTTATTTGTTTAAATGATACCGTTACCGTTTTCTCATACCTAATTATAGGCTATTATTTAAAGAATTTGGTAATTTGTTTAAGGAAATAATATTGTCTTAATCACATATTTTTATTTTTAATCGCAACTAATTTCGGTCAAAAAGACCATCATCGGGTCTGTAAGAAAAACACAATATAAAACTTGAAACTGGAAATAAGTAAGTTTGATAGTCAAGCGAATGTTATGATTATGAACAAAAGTAAAAAGAATTTTTATAAAAAATTGAAATTAAAAATCTGATAGCGAAAATGAGTTTCTATACAAATAAAATATTATTATTAATTTTATAATCGATGTAATGAAAATACTATGTTATAAAACAGTAATGCAATTAATTATTATAAACTCAATTCGACAAATTACTAACAATTATATTAAGGAAGAGACAAAAAGTAAGAACAAATGAAGTTAAACATTGATAAAAGCATATGAAAATTTATAATTGCTTAAATTGTGTTGATTAGGTAAATAGCATACTTGCAATAAAATGGTTAAAAATAGAGTAGTAAACAGTTTTTATAATAAAATGTTTTCCATATTCAAAAAACATATTCCGGTTTATAGGTTTCACAGCCACACTTACCCCCATGGTTTAACGCAGAAATTATTCGAAATATTAAGCTTAAAGCTAAATATGGGAAAAAAATTAAATTAAATAGTAATAATATTTACTAGAATTTCGACAGTTGAGACATTTAGTCAAAGAGCAAATTAAGTTAGCCTATGGTGACTATATTGAAAATATTCAAACTTCTGTAACTAACAATCCTAGACAGTTCTGGTCATATATTCACGATAAGTACAAAACTTTTAGAATACCTGGAGAAATGGTATACCAAGAAACTGACTTCGACAAGCCACAAAATATTGTAAATGCGTTCAGCGATTTTTTTTAAAAGTGTTTATGAACCCTCTGACTTAATAATAAATAATGATGTTCTACTAATTCAAGAAAACTGTCGGGAATTGAATCCAATTCAAGAATATGAAATAATTGCTCCCAGTAAAAAATTAAAAGAAACAATGACATCTAGTTCCGATAATATTCCATCTTTCTTAGTCAAAGACTGCATTGGTGCATTGGTTACTCCCTTAGCAGATATTTTTAATTTATGTTTAACAAAAAAAGATTATCCTGCACAATGGAAAGAGTCGAAAGTCTGTCCTGTTTTTAAGAATGGAAAAAGGTCAAATATTGAAAACAATAGACCCATTTTCATTATATGTAATGTGTCAAAGGTATTTGAAATAATATTGTAACAAAAATTCAACATAGATTTATTTCTAATCGCTCCACCGTAAGCAATTTGTTAATTGAAACACAATATATATATCTGAGGCTCTAGATAATAGAAGCCAAGTTGATGTGATATATTATACAGATTTTTCAAAGGCCTTTAATAGAATCTAAGTTAAAATTATTTGGGTTCTCTGGGGATGCTTTACAATTTATAAAATCGTATTTAACGGCTATAATTCAAATAATATTTGGTTTTATCATGGATTCCGCAGGGATCTAACTTGGGTCCATTATTGTTCTTGTTATTTATAAACGATTTATGCGAAGCAATAGATTCAAATAGACTATGTTTTACTGATGACTTAAAGCTGTTCTCCACATTAAATAGCATGAATGATTGTATTAATCTCCAAAATCAGCTGAATTATGTATATAGTTGGTGTAATAGTAATAAATTAAACTTGCATATCAATAAATGTAAATTTGTTAGTTTTACAAAAAAACAGAACTCGATTGAATATGAATATCATATCAATGACAATACATTAGAACGTTTAAGTGAAATTAAGGACTTGGGTGTTGTTTTCGACAATGAGCACACTTAAAAAATTCTGAAGCGCTCAGATCTTACAAGTTCATTGTTAGAAATATCAAGAATTTAACAAATATAAAAACAAATTATTGTATTATTCTTATGTCTGAACAAAAATTGAATACGCAAGTATAGTTTGGGCCCCTTGGTACAGTGTTCATATTCAAGCCATTGAAAGAGTTTAGCGAAAATTCTTAAAATATCTGATCTTCAAAATTGACGGAATATATCCAGAAAGAGGTATCATCAATACCCAATTATGTTATCGTGTAGACTTTCTATCACTAAAATTAAGAAGAAATTTCGCTTCTCTTACATTTTTATATAAATTATTGCATAATGCAGTATACAGTTGACTGTATGGAGATTCTCGAACAACTAAATTTTTATGTACCACCTTATCCTCGTCGTAATACACTTTCATTTAGACCACCACAGGCAAGAACAAATGTAATGCTTAAGTCACCTATTTATGTTATGTGCCAAATTTACAATTCCATTACTGACCACACAGATATTTTCAATACAAATCTAAAAAATGTATTGAAAATAGCAACCATTCACCTAGATATTTGAATATATTGCTTCGAGAAATTCTTATTTTCGGTGTTTTATTATTTCTTGTTATTGTTTTCCTATTGTTGTTATTTTATTATTAAAATTTTTGTTTTTTAAATTAGTTCATTGAATCTATAATTATATAAAAAATTAACTTTTCTCTTTCTAGCTAAGTTATATATATTTACTCTTATTTCTAATATGAATTTATAGTATAGTATTTTTGTTAATTTTATAATTGTCCTATAAATGGGCAACTGTTGGACATTAAAGCTATTATTATTATTAATTTATTATTATTATTATTATTATTATTATTATTATTATTAGAAATATTTATATGTACCAATAAAATAAATGCCCCGTTTTCATTTCCATTCGCAAATATTTAATATTATATTTTCGGGAAAAAGAATTCAGTGTTTTTTTTTTGTGAAAACGAGAAAAATAGCATGTGCAGCGAGTATCACGTTTTTTACAGATGTATTTTATTATTCTTCGCGTGATCAGGCCAGAAATTTCCTACTGGAAATGAGAAACACACAAATAGCTCTATCTATTTTTGGAAATTTCATGTCAAGCATATTTGTCATTAAGAAGCTATAGTTAAATATTTAAAACTTCATGCAATGTTTAGGAAAGCAAATCAATTACTATACCAATATATACAGGGCGTTTCATTAATAATAATTGTCTATATTGTTATTGGAGAATCAATCGCCTTGACCTAAAATACTTACATATTATATTCCTCCTAATGGAGACAATTTGAAAATGATTTTTACCACTTCCCAGCTAGCACAAAAACATCCCATCTACGTTAATAAGCTGCAGTTTTAGGCTCTTTAAGCTCGCATGCAATGTACTTTTAATGTAACCCTAATATCCCTGCAACCGCTGAATGTCCGCAACGGCACATCTCACAGAGGTTACAAAGTGAAGTTCGGAAAACATCACACTAGCACTTTTACTGTACTTATCCCGAAAGTTGCTCTGAAACGTTCTATAGATATTATAATGTGAATTAGTTCTACAGTATTATACAGTGTGTCCACGAATGGACAACTACACTTCTTGTGAAAATATTTATTTTAAATTAAAAAAGTAATTCTTCATAACTTCTTTTGCTTGTTAAATAAATTCGATTCACATTGAGAAATTATGAAAAATAACTTTTTTTTATTTAAAATAAATATTTTTACAAGTAGGTATAATTAAGTCCGTCCGTGGACACACTATATTGTTCTTTGTGTAATGTAATACAGAGAGGTTATAGTAAAATCTCAATCGAGACATGAAAATTTCAAATAAAACAAAATATATAAATTTATTATTAAAATGTTCTTGAAATCAAGTATCAATATGACAAAAGTAGAGGTAAGTGTATCTCAAACGCAATTACACATGTGCGATAGTACCTATGTTATAAAGCACTGAACGATTGTACAAAATTAGCTAAATAATATAAAAAGGTACCAATATTGTAAAGGAACACTAGAAGCTTAAACGGTGAACGATGCTAAAACTAGATTGGTGAATAATATTAGACAAATGCAATCATGACTAGGTACATATACCTACTAGATTACTCGAGGATTTCTTACCTGCAGACCAGGGGCTGGTAACTCAAATGCGTGTGCGTGTTTGTATCTGTATCCACCATGACTCATGAACCGATACAAAGAAAAACACAAAATTTTAAACTTAAGCTTTATTCCGGCGTCCAATGAACTGATTAGATTTTGTCGGAACATCTAGGGGGGGTACTTTATTGGTGGGTATTTTTATATTTTATGGAATATATCTGTTATTTATGTTTGGAGAAGAAAATTCTTCAAATAAAAGTTACTTACAATATTTTTATCAATATTTTTTGTTTTATACCAAATTGTCCTAAAATGGTCCGTATTCGAGAAATCTGACAAAATGTAAAAACAATTTTTCATAAAAATTGTTCAAATAAAAGTACCTGCACTCAAAAATGCAATGAGAAATGTAAGTTACGACAACAATAATAAGATCCCTATTTGTCAAAAACGGTTTTGTTAGTTATTTACTTTTAAGAAAACCTGGTAAATATAATGACTTCTGTTACTATTATAATAAAATAATTCTTAGGCTTCTAGTATACTCTAGGCGAGTTCGGTCAGTCAGGGGCTGGAGCGGGACAAATTTTAGGGTGCTTTTAAATGACATTTAAGCGTGTTAAACTGTCACTAATCGGACTAAACCGAACGCTAAAAGAGTCGTTTGGAGTTAAAAGTGTTAAAGGAGTTAAAGGAACGTGGCAAACCGAACGCAATGTCTGTGGCAAATTGTGTTACCCGATGCTAATGCTTACAAAAAAGCTAATAGTATAATTATTATTGAATATGCTAAAGAATATTTACAGAAAATAATCCTTGTAACAGTACTTTTGTGTAACATGAATAGTGTACTAATTAAATAAACATAATTTATACTGTGTTATGTCAATAGTACTTCATGTTTTAAAAAAATTTTCAAAAATATTTATTATCCCTCATATTTATTTTTGGCTCTTTAGAGCAGAAGTCAATTTTTGTATGGGCTCATCAGATTTGGTCTTTGATAACACTGCAGTTTGTTGGCCTATTGTCTTCTTAATATGATACGACTTCAAAAATAATATAGTAAAAATTAAGTTAAACGAAGAAGTCAAACAAGTAGAGTAGATAATTGTAATAATAACATACAGGGTGGGCCAAACCTCTGTCGTAGTACTATACAAATTTTACAAAGTGGGGATCAAAGCCGAATATCCGAAAATTATTTTCTTGTGTACAGGGTGGTCCAATAGTAAATTAGGCAAATCACTTATTTTTTTTTAAATGTAATGGCCCAACTTTTTTTTACAATTTTAGGTACTCTATGTCACTAGTACATACCTACAAAATATTGTTAGAATTTAAAAAAATTCAATTATATAAAGCCAAGAGATCAAATATTTTTTTAGACCAAGTTTTAATTTTTTATTTTGTTTAGTCACAAATCAGTTTCACCTTCCAAAAGTTTCCAGGGAAATTTTTTCAAAATTTTCAAATGGAACATCCTGTATTACTATTCATCAACCCTTCGACTTTCCCATGTAGGTACTTTACTATACCTATCTGTCGTCGTTAAAAAATAAATTCTAAAAAGACATTTATCTATAAAAAGTTCAATTTTTTCTAGTGCTTTTATGGAAAGTGAACATTTAATCAAATAGGCTGGGTCTTAATGAAGTGTCAGATTATTTAGTGTCTGACATTAATATTTCAGAGGTTATTTTTAATGATGGCGATAATTCTTCTATTAATAATGAATTTTACAAAAAACCGAATTAATTGACATGGTCTATGTTTTGGGAGACTCAGACAGAAATTGTTTATTGGCAAAAATAATTTATCATCAACAATATCCCGATAGGCGCACCCCTGATCAAAAAAGTTTTGAAAAATTACATGCAAGATTTATCGAAACTGGAAACGTTATTTTTAAAAAAACAGTAATTGACAAACGTGCTACCGATGATAACCAATTATCTGTAATTTTGACACTGCAACAAAATCCAACTTTGTTTGATAAAGTGTTGTTTTCTAATGAATCTACATTTCACAAGAAAGGACTTGTTAATAGTCATAATTTCCACTATTATTCCACGGATCATCCAAACATCATCGGAACACTAGCCAAGAAAGATGGAGTGTAAATGTTTGAGGTATACTGGTAATTGGGGATCATGTTATTGGGCCGTATTTTTTTTGAAGACAACTTAAATACATCAGTATTTAGATTTTTTAGCAAATCATCTTCCTACTCTACTTGAAAACATTTCCCTTGCTGTAAGACAGTTAGGTATAGGAAAGTACACAGTGAAACCATGCAGGTGAATGTCCACAGGGGATGCCCACAGGGCGGAGTCCTATCTCCTATACTGTGGAACCTAGCGGCAGGTGAACTGCTGAAAACACTGAATAATCAAGTGCTGTACGCCCAATGATATGCCAATGACATAGTCATGCTTATCCGAGGGAAACACCAAACCACAGTCTCATAACTCATAACCTTTACTCGGAGAACAAGGTTGGAGGTTTTAGAAACCCTGACTCTGTTTGGAGGAAGCTAAACAAAACGAACCAAGTAAAATATCTGGGTCTAATCCTAGATAGCAAACTTACTTGGAACTAACACTTACAAAAATTGACCAACAAATGTTAAATGTCTCTCATTATAGGGAGACGGGCATTTGGAAAAACATGGGGATTAAAACCAATAATGGTCCACTGGCTATATTTGGCAATAACAAGACCCATGATAATTTATGAAAAGTAAAACCAGCCCTCAATACCCTCTCGGAAGTTCAGAGGCTGGCATGCCTTTGTATTACAGGAGCACTGAGACGTACACCGACAACCTCTATCGAAATCATTCTAAACCTGCCACCCCTTGACCTAGTCATAAAGGGGGAGGCCAAAATAAGTGCATACAGACTGGAAATCTCCAACAACTGGAACCCACTGAGACATATAAAACATACCGGAATAACACATGAAGTAAATGATTCTATATTAAACATAGGATCAGATCACATGACACCCCTCCTAACCTTCAACAGACTCTTCCAGGTCAACTGCAACTGAACGAGGTAAATAAGAAGATAGATAAATACTTGCTTAGCGGTCTCGTATGGTATACGGATGGATCTAAAACTAACAAGGGAACAGGCTCTGGCGTACATGGAGTTAAACCCAAATGCGACATCATCGTCTCACTGGGAAAACATACCACTGTATTTCAGGATGAAATACATGCAATCGAATTATGTGTACGAGAGAATTACAAAAACAAACCATCCTAATTCTCTCAGATGGCCAAGCAGCCTTAAAGGCTCTTGATTCAAACATAATCAAGTCGAAGCTTGTCACAACAAGGTAAAACTAGCGTGGGTACTAGGGCACAAAGGTATCCAAGGAAATAAAAAGGCTGATGAACTCGCCAAAGAGGGATCAGATCTACCATTCACAGGACCCAAACCTGTATTTGGGATAAGCAAAACCTCTGCTCGACAGGCAGTGAACAGGTGGAAAACCACAAAACACCAAATTCACTGGCAACAGATAAGAGGGCACAGAATCAGTAAGCTCATGCTAAGGGGACCAAATCCTCGCATGGCTACTGAGGCACTACAATTCGCAAGGCCTCAGATATCCACCATTGTGGGGCACTGCTTGCTGAAACACCTTCATGTGATAGGATTACACAATGATCCCACTACGTGTAGACTCTGCATGGAAGAGGAAGAAATCTCATACCATGTGATCTTCGAATGCGAAGCTCTTTCTAGGCGACGTTTCATCCTTTTTGGCCTAGAACCGGAAAGAACGCCCCAGGAACACTTGATAGGGAATTTATTAAAACTAACTAAGACACAGGACTATTTCAAAGATAGTACCTGAATACGGGGAAAGCAGGGGAATACAATAGACCCAAGAGGCCGCAGTGTACTGGGCCAAACCTAACCCTACCTGCTTATAACCGACAAAGATAAAGATTCCTTGAGAAAAACTGAAGAGCAACTGTTTTATCAGAATTTAGGATTAAAAAATCTGAACCAACTAAGTGAAGCTTCTGCTTCAGGCCATCTGGAAAAGTTGCATGAGATGCTGAAGTTGTATCGTCTGCTTAATGTATGGTTTAATTTGCAGACACTTGCTAAGTGAGATAATTCACATACAACAAAAATTATGAGGCCCCAAAACTGAGCCGTGTGGTACTCCTCGGGTTAAACTTTTCAATTCTGATTTACAATTACCCACTTTTACACATATCTGACGTACATCTAAATCAGAATTAAGCCATTTTAAAATGATGCCCTTGAAACCTAATGCATTTAATTTATTTTGAACAATGGATGTGTCACTTGGCAAAATCTTTTGAAGAGTGCACCTACGCACTGTCCTCTATTTCATCCATAGTCTGTTAGTAACCACAGAAAAATATTTGGAACAAAAAAGTTTAGAGACCAGATTATTAATAAAAATTTATTGACAATTATTTGGACTCTAGACAGACACCCGTAAATCGGATTTATTTTTTGAATTATATATATCTATAAACAACAAAGCAAATAAATGATCACGATCTCATGCCGGGTAGTCACCAGAAGAAAACGTGACGAGCACCTGTTGAGATTATTTTGGATTTCTAGAAAGATTCTAACTGTCGCATGCCGTGTACATGACCCACGCATTTTCTTGGTGAACTCTGGACTGGTCGTCCAAAGATAGACCTGGTGCCAGAGCGTCTAGTTTAGATAAACTTTCTAGCAAACCGTTGGTTTATGGAGAAAAATAAGATTCCCTTATTTCCGCTGTAAAACTATTTGATATAATTTCGAAAATATTTTAACTGCACCAATGATTAAGTTAAATTATGAGGAGAAACTTAAAAAATATTGAATAAGATCTTCTGTCTAAATTTAGTTTGTATTTCATCAGAATGTTTTGAATTCTTGTTTCACGAGAAAGTAGCGTAATTCAGATATACTTCATATCCCAGTGCAATATTACCCGGGGAAAGTAGGTGTTTTCTGAAGATAAGTGGAAGAGGAAAGGCGAAAAGGAAGTAATTTTATTTATTAATCCATTTTTAATTTACCTTGAAGCTGAAATTAATGTTAAGTACTACGTAATATCTAAATAGGCGTACTTTTTAAATATTTTCAATCACTCAATAAAAACAGATTGTTTCTAATTTAGATTCATCTTATATAAATTTCATAATCCTATTTAAAACTGTAATAATGTTTAGCCACATCCTTGAAATAATTATGCGAGAACAATGGGTAGTAATTAAAAAGATGAAAAATTATTTTGCGTTGTTTGTTTTTAGTAGAGAATATCATAAGAAACAGATAAATTTTGAGTGGGTCCTTATATTTTTATTTCGGGGATCCAGTATAATTTTGTTGATGCAAAAATTTAAACGGAGTAATATTAATAAATGATTATTAATTCATGTTATCTAAAACTGACATTTAATTTATCACAAAATCTATATTTTGATGCCATAATCACTTTTTTACAAATTTCAAGTGTTATTCATTTATGGAAAATTTACCTACTCCAGATAAATGGCACGAGGCAGTAATAATAATGTTATTTTTATTTAGTTCCTATCGAAATTAACAATTCTCTCATTTCATCTAGAAAATGTTACTGCAAATATTTTACGCTATGGCGCTAACAGAGATATATGGGCTCAAAATAAGTTGATTTAACCAAACTTACTTATACAGGGTCTCTACTATTTCATAGGGACATTATTGCTATTTCTTAAACAGAGAGAAAGTTGCGGTTAAATTAGACAAAAGTTTCGCAGTTTTGTGCTCATTAAAATGGTCCCAAGAAACCTTTGATATCTACAGGGAGATTGAAAATATCGGATAAAAAATGAAAACATATCAATATCTGAAGAAATCCACATGAAATTGAAAAATCCAAAGCTAATTAGCCCAAAACCTCGAAGTTTTGAAGTTTTCTCTCTTAATGTCTCTCTCCTTTAAAGATGTATCTCTGTTCTGGTCCTTCTACAGCTAGTAAAACATTTAATTTTCTATCCGCATTTACAAATGGACGAACTGTTTCAGATAAATCTTGAATTTTGAAAAATTTTATATAATATCTACCTTTTTACCACTCTTTTCAGGGAAATGTTAAACAAAACCGTGGACAATGAATTTCCCTGTTACAAGCCATCAAATTATCAATTATATATTTTACATAACTGCAATTACGTACTTACTGTACGCACTTACTGTAAATTGTGCAAAACCGAAAGATGCTCCACCTGAATGCATTCACTGCGGCAAAGGACTTCCTGCTAACTACAGGAGATGTGAAATAGCCAAGGAAATGCAACCTAAACAGCCACAGCGAGTAATCCAACATAAGCCTGTTAATAGAAACAATTTAATAGACAAATCTAGATTATTCAGCCAGATGGTATCTAGTAAAAAAAAAGAAATAGATAACAATCAAGATTAATCCATTACCAATATTCTCCACCAACTACTGGAAAAGCTGAACAAAATGGATGAACGAATTACTAGGTTAGAATATAGTAGCAAATGAGCTATACCTAAGAGACAATATAATGAGTAATATTAAAGTTGAAGGTGGTAGCCATGTGTGAGTTATAAGTTCGAAAAAGGTAAATCAAACGAGGGTGGTCCTTAGGATCCCACAAGAGATGGGATAATTCTCTTAGCTTAGTCTTAAATAGATGAGTAATTACGGACCTTACCTGATGATGAGGATCTGATCCTCGAAACCGGTCGTAATAAAATACTCTTGTGAGATCCTAAGGACCACCCTCGTTTGATTTACCTTTTTTTAATGAGTAATAGCCTAACAATAATGGAATGCTAATGGACAGCTACCAACAAGAATTGCAAGCAATCCTAAATATAGAAAGCATAGACATATGCTCAATTTAAGAGACTCGCTTTACCAATGAGTCCTTTTTTAAATTTAAGGGAAATAAGGTTTATCATACCATTCATCCCCGAAATTCAGCAAGAGGGGGTAGCGCAGTAATAATTGGAGAAGCAATTAAGCATCATCAAGAAGCGAAATACAGGACTGAAGAATTTCAGGCTACTTCAGTAATGATAAAATCTAAAACTTCTGATGTTATGGTCACTTCTGTATATTTTCCTCCAAGATATTCCGTTAAAAAAGAACAATACCTAGATTTCCTCAATAGTCAAGAACCTAGATTTATCATTGGAGGTGACTTTAATACAAAACACACCCATTGGGGCTCTAGACTAACAACAACTAAGAGTAAAAACCTAAAAGAAGCAATGACAGTTAAAATGTGAGTCGCATTCAACTGGTAAACTAACTTATTGGCCCACAGATAGAAACAAAATACCCGACCTTTTTGTTGTACGAAATATTTCAGCAAACTACATCCAAGTTGATGAGGCATGGGACATGAATTCAGATCATTCGCCCATTCGTCTCACTCTTAGTGATACCATTATCCATAAGGAAAGCGCTCCTAGACTAATAAATAGAAGAACAGACTGGCAAAGCTTCAGACTTGACATTGAAAAATAAAATCAATCTTTCAGTACCATTAAGAACAAAACCACATCTAGATGAAGAAGTAGAACTACTTGTCTCCAATATACAACAAGCAGCATGGGATAATACGCAACCTATTGTGCAGCGAACAACAGAAAACAACTATCCTAAAGAAATAAGGGATCTAATTTCTGAAAACTAAGGAGAAAATGACATCAGACCAGAGCTCCATCAGATAAAACCAAACTTAACAACGCCACCTAGCAGTTAAAAAGATATATATATATATATATATATATATATAAAACGAATCAAAAATGAATCTATTTGTGAGTACCTTAGTGAGTTGACAAACGATAAATCCACTGATTATCCTCTATCGAAAGCCACAAAGCGATTAAAAAGGCCCACTGTGCAGAATGCTCCAATCAGAAATACAGATGGCAGCTGGGCTAGAAATAATATACAAAAAGATAATAGATTCGTAGAGCACTTACAAAATACCTTCCAACCAAATGAAGGAGAAGAATTACCGAACTGGGCTCCTCTAGAAAGAGATGACTCAATTATCAGACCAATCTCTCCAAAGGGAATTGAAGAAGATATACTTAAAAACAAATATTAATCCTTAGGAAGCTCCTGGCTTTGATTTAATTACAGGAGAAATCTTAAAACAACTTCCGAAGAAAGCCATAATTCAACTTACACACCTGTTTAATGCCTCATTCAAACTATGGTATGTCCCTAGGTTGTGGAAAGTAGCTGAAGTTATTATGATCCTCAAACCAGGAAAACCTCCGAACAAAGTTTCGTCATATAAGCCAATATCTCTATTGCCTATAATTAGGGTTGCCAGACGTCACGCTTTTGGCGTCTTTGCCACGTTTTTTGACTTGCTTGTGCGCGAAACGCCACGGTACGAAAATGCCACGCTTTTGACAAAAATGCCACTCTTTTTATGTAAATGCCATTCTTTTTATGCAAAATGCCACGCTTTCATACAAAAATAGACAAATCTGCGGGTAAAAAACCCTCTTTTTAAGAAATATAAGGTGAGGACTTTTGGTTTTTTTTTTTTAGAAATTTCACAGAAAATGGACCTGATTATATAAAAATGCTTGGAAGTTAAACCTAATGCTCTGTCGTCACGGCTGTCACGCTTTTCACTTTCGGAAATCTGGCAACCCTACCTATAATATCGAAACTATTTGAAAAAATACTAATAAAAAAACTGAAACCCATCATTGAAAAAAGGAAACTAATTCCAGATTACCAGTTCGGCTTTAGATAAAACCACTCAACTATAGATCAGGTTTATAGAATCTCAAATGCGATTGAAAAAGCATTTTGTTAAAGTAAGGCATGATGGCTTAAAACATAAACTGAATGTGCTACTTCCACAGCCATACTCAGAGGTATTGGATTCATACATTTCAGATAGATTCTTTAGAGTAAAACAAGATGAAGCATACTCTGAATTAAAAAAAATTAAAGCAGGAGTATCACAGGGAAGCGTCCTGGGACCCACTTTGTATCTGTTATACACTTGTGACATACCCCAACTAGAACAAGACACAATAGCTACATTTGTAGATGATACTGTCATCCTAGCGATAGGCAAAGATCATGAAGATGCTGCAAATAAACTACAAACATCAGTTAATGAAATAAATAATTGGACCAAAAGATGGCGTATTAAACTGAACGAAACCAAATGTGTTAATATTAATTTTACTAACAAAAATGGCCAAAGAATACCAATTAACATAAATAATGCTTAGGTCCCTTATGCTAACAAAATTCTATTATATAAACAAGTTTTCAAACCAATTTGGACCTATGGCATTCAGCTCTGGGGTTGTGCCAGCTACAATAATATTCTAATAATCCAGAGATTCCAGAACAAAGAATTAAGGAACATTGTCGAAGCTCCTTGGTACATTAGAAACAGCGACCTCCATGAGACCTTCAGATGAACACTGTTGACCAGACTATCACCAATTGATTGTGATAATAACAAAGCAAAGCATTGCGTGGTTTAGTGTTACACGTTAGTTTAGTGTAATTAAGTTGTCAGACCCTAAGGTATACTAACGAGTAGAACTTTAGTTTTTAAGATTGCAACCCGAGTTAAGTTAGGTTATAACAAAATTACTCATTGATCAACTCTAGATCAGATTGTAATATTAATAAACGCCCCATATGGTGTGTTTTTTCACAAAAAAAAAAAACTTACGTTGGCTTTAAAATAACCTCGACAACGTTAACTAGGTACACCTGCATTGCCATGTCAACTTCAAAGTCATAATCAAACATAATCTACGTTATTGTTGGTCTCTATTACTGGAACGAACATGCTCATCTATGCAAATAGCAAACAAGCACTACTTCAGCCTGGACAGACCACGGATTTACTAAGGGTTAGTAATAGAATGTTACCAAGCCTTGGTCGAAGTAGGTATCCATCAACTATGTGGTTACCTTAAGATGGATCTAAGACCACGCGACATCCAAAGATAACCGTCATGTAGATTCATTAGCCAAGAAGTCAGCCCATCAAATACTTTTTGGTATAAAACCAGAAGCTGCAGAGTTGATAGGGACCTCTTAAGTTACCCTACCTAAGTTATACTACCGCACACAATTACTTGACTATGACTAGACAAAATCTGCGCCTGCCCACAGGCACTCTGCCAAGTACAAAAGAAGGCTGCCAGACAAACATTCTCACTCTGAAGGGGGTGCGAAGAAGAAAATAAGACTATCGAGCATATTTTCTACGATAACCAGACTCTCTCATCAATCCGGAGATTTGTGTTCGTTGAGTATTGCCTAACACCTGCTAACATAAGAGAGGCATCTATCAGCGACTTTGTCAACTACATTAAATTTGTAGGCTGGCTGACAACCTAAGAGAGCTCCATCAATTTAGGAAGATGCACAATGGATCCAGTGAGGCCTAAGTGCTGTGAATGGAAACTTACCTTTCCACCTTACAGTTACAATTAGATATTGGTCTCTATTGAATTATTAATTTGATTTCATAACAGATTTGAATTATAAAAAGTTAAGTAAATATTATCTATTATCAGCATCTGACAACAGTTAGGCACTGATAATTAATATTGTAAAAATACACGTTATTAAGAGGCTAATTTTAGATATCAGGGAAGCATGTTATCAATGCAATATAATCTCTGTGTTCTAAGTGTTCCTAGGTTCAATTTCAATTAGATATCATCAAGTACAGAGTCACCAACAAAAAATATTTTTAAAGTAGGCCTTGACATAATTCACGCATGTTGGAGTGTTTATGTCTTCTTAATAATTTTTTTGTGGATCACTATATTAACTTTATTATTTTATATTTTATCTTAATAATTTACGCCATTACTTCTTATTCCAAATCCAGTATCTTTGCTTCAACCATCACATATACATATTATATCCTCTCCTATACTTACAATATTTCCTATAAAATAATTTCATGTTGTTTTGTTCTACTCTTCTTTTTGGTATTGTTCTTTTCTTATGTCACATTTTCATTTCCTATTTTCTTTTTCTTGTTCCAATGATATATACCCAAACCATTTAAACTGATTTTACTCCTACCAAAATTTTTGGTATCTTTTCCAGTGGCGGCTGGTGTATAAATGCTGTAGAGCTGCAGAACTGCCAAAAAGTTAAAATCAATTTTACGTATATTTTAGAATGTCTAAAATAATGTCTGTGAAATATAGATGAGATACTTGCATTTTTTGGCAGTTCTGCAGCTCTACAGCATTTACGCACCAGCCGCCACTGATCAAGATATTGCATAGATTATTTTTGCAGACACAGACAAACAGTACCTACAACTATCAAAACCCCAGATTCTTTTTGCAGACACAAACGGTACCTACAACTATCAAAACCCCATCAGAAATACATACATAAAAGTACCCAGATTAAATAACTAAAGGACTTAATATTTGTAGACAAACAAAGACACTAATTGAGTAATGTACGAGGTAATTACACATTCATTTATTTTATGGCCATTTGAGGAGAAAACTGTTTGTAGTACCTACGTTGATAAAATTTCATTCAAATGTATTGTTTTGCCTCGGTTTTTACATGGTATACAAAATTAAATTTCAAGGTAAAAAATATTTACTTAAACAAGTGAGAGGTTTGCACTTTCATATTGGTAAACACAATATAATAATTCTAGAGGCAGATATGTAACAATAATATAATACATATAATAATTAATAATGTATAATAACAAAAAAAAGTAATGTGGTACCTACCAAGTTACTTAATATGATTTATCTAAATTTATGTCTAATTATCATCACGTAGAAAACTTATGACAAGCCATTACTATTTTGGCCAATGCATTAACTATTATACACTATACAGTTACGACCACTGAACGTTTTCCAATACGATTTGCACAAGTGCATGTGAAAATTACAGAGCATTATCATTAGAGTGCGCAGGAAACAAATAATATTAGCGTTTATACCGCGTTGTAACGTTGGCCGTTGATGTATATCTGATATAGAAACCTCTTTCAGGCACTAGGCAACCTCAATATAGGGGTTTTCTAAAATATTTGATAAGTTTATTATATTATTACTAGACTCTGTACTGTTTTCTGCTGATTTCTGACCTTATATCTGTTTTTATATATACAAGTCTCGTTTTTGTGTCTATATAGCATCTGTATTTTTCTCCGTTTTGTTTTCCACTGCTTGAACTTGCTTCGTCTCTTCTTTTGCTCCCAGTAAAATACGGGAAATAAAATTTTCATATAACCTTTTACTTTATTTCTTTTTTCACTTTCCAACTAAATCTCCATTACACTTCTAACAAAAACCTTTGACTCTGACATTTTTTAAATATCCGTCTGAAAATCCAAATATCAATATCATCTCACATTCCCATAACAATCCTGTTTTTTTTATTAACATTAAATTTTTTCACCACCCAATATTGGTAATGACAAATTTACTAACAGCTAAGTATCCTACCAGAGAGCGTTCTTACCATTGAACTCATTTTGTTAGCATTAGATGCAGCTGACCTGTCATCGCCTTGTCTTCTGGAAGACTTTAAATAATGAAAGTAAAAATGTTATTCCATTAGCAAAATTGGACATATCTAAATTATTTGGATAAAATTCATGCCACACCATCCATAGGGGACAGCAATGGTTACTTTTTTTGTTTCGAAAAAGTGATAAATAAAATTGTGTTTTAAAGAACATTCATTTGATACTCCTTATATGGCTTCAGAAACATTTTTTAACTTCCAATTTGACCCCAGAGATAAAAACTCTATTATTTTAGTCGCCACGTGTATTTGGATCACTATTCACTACATACGTTTCAAATTTAAGTTGTATTATATTAACAAACAAAAAATATAGCGTGCTACTTGAAAAATGAATGTCAGAAGTGATTTCTAAGGCCTGGTTTGACAATGGATTGGTTTCAGTTCACGCTGTAACACATTTTTTCTTCACAAATATTAATAAGTGGTCAGAAACCTATGGCCAATATAACTGAAACCAAAAACACAATCAGTAGATAAAACCTAACAGTTGCTTCCCCAACACCAATACAATCCTAGTTAGGCATCAACAATTCTAATAGACCTATCCTGTTGTTGATGATCTTTATTATTCACACGCAAATTGTTATACTTTCTCTTAAAATCATCAAAATTTGTTAATATGCTTTCTACCGCTACCAAGATGACAGCAAACTTTTTTCTATCAGCATTTTCTACATTGGCTTTTCGAAGATCATCGAGCGCTCCACCGTTGATGCGCCTGCAGCAAAGTATTTCCATCTTCAACAGGGTAAGAATTAAAGATAAATTTAAAATTTAGCAAATCTGTACCAAAAAAATGTCACCGTCTCCCTTGCTATATAAATTCGATGGCAATTGTTAAAAGTAACGATGACTGCCACCCAACAGTTGTAAAGCGAGAAGAGAGAGGAAAATAAATTGTTTAAAAAATAACTAGATTCCAAAGTAAATAAAGTAAAAAAAATATACCTACATTGTAGAAAATGATAGGTACATTGTAACAACAACCATAAAGCTACCATTTCGCAAGCCGAGACCGAGACCGACTTCAAAACGCGAGGGCGACCCAAAACGGTCTCTTCACATCTGAACACATAAGAAACACATTTCGGTAGAGGCGACAGACGACATCAGATTTAGTATGGCAATATTTGCCGCTTCACTGGTGATTCGGTCTCCTGTCGTTTGTCGCGCGTTCCCAAATGGTACCTTAACCCCTACCAGTCTAAAACTATTTAAATGTTGATTTAATTTGTTCCGTGAGTTACAACCTCTACATCCTTAACAATAATTATTATTGACGTTTTACATTTAGGAAATAATTTCTATATAAAAGCAAAAGTGACTTTATTTTTAGAATTTTAATAAAACATGATTACACGTTCTCGACGAAGGTCAATTTAGATTAGAGATGTAATTATTAAATATTCATTATACTAAATTATGGTGTATTATTGTTAAAATATTCATAAAAGATAAGGCGAGGTTTAATATGATGTTAATTTGCAGAAAAATCAATTGGTATCACACGATTATGAATTAAGAAAGGCAAGTGCAGCAATGTGCATCCACAAGGTTTACCTGTTATGCAAAATAATATATCGTTACAAAAATGTTGGTGAAAAATCATACTGCCCAAAATTTTTATGAAAACAAGCTTTCGAGAAATTGTGTTCCGAAATAAACCTGAAAGTAAACATTTTCCATTTTATTTTCTAAGAAAATCCATAAAATAAAACTGTAACAATTCCCTCTTAAGTTTTATTTTTGCTTTTAGTCTCATTTATGACATTAGGGATTTGTTAGATTTGTGTGTCACTAAATTTATTTTTGTCTAGCTTGCTTTTTCATCTATTTTAAAATGATTTTCTCTTATTTTACACCTATTTATCGTCATTACTTAAAACTTTTAAGGAGGTCCTTTCGCCACACCCCTCGCCTCAAATGTTAAAGAAAAAGTTATTAGATTATGACTAAAATTAATTTTTTTCTAATAGTTGAAGTCCTTATTTATCTAATACTGAACTTTTAACTATACCTTACCTTGCAAATTTTTGAGATTTTTTTTTTTAAATGTGAGTATTTGTACAGTGCCTCACGAGAAAGTAAGTCCTCAACAACAATTCTCGAATTATACTATTATTTATTGATTAGATGGAGTAGAAAAAACTAAAAATAAGGTTTTTGAAATATTTAGATTTTGTTTTATACAATAAAATATATATAGTAAACCGTGGAACTTACTGAGAAATTAATATTAAAAAATCACAAAAAATTTTCAAGTAACCTAGTTGAAAATTTTTTGTGATTTTTTAATAATAATTTCTCAATAAATTCCACGGTAACCTATATATTTTATTGTAAAAAACAAAACCTAAATATTTCAAAAACCTTATTTTTAGTTTTTTTCTACTCCATTTAATCAATAAATAATAGTAAAATTAATTATAATTCGAAAATTGTTGTTGAAGTCTTACTTTCTCATAAGAAATTGTACAAACACACACATTTTTCAAAAAAAATTTTCTCAAAAATTTGCACGGTAAGGTATAGTTAAAAGTTCACTATTAGATAAATAAGGACATCTACTATTAAAAAAAAATTAATTTTAGTCATAATCTAATATTTTTTATTTAACACTGGTGGCGAAAGGACCTCCTTAATTCAAAACGTTTATTTCCGTAATTTAACCAGTTTTCAAAATTTTTCGAAATAGAAAAGATTTTTGGACTAGTTTCTGTCTATCTTTCTTTTTCATCTATTTTATAATGAATTTCTCTTATTTTACAATTATTTAACGTCATTACTTAAATCATCTAATTCAAAACGATTGTTTTCCGTAATTTGACCAGTTTTAAAAAAAATTCGAAATAGAAAATATTTTTGTACTACTTTTTTTCTTTCTTTTTCGTCTATTTTATAATGAATTTCTCTTATTTTACAACTATTTAACGTCATTACTTAAAACTTCTAATTCAAAACGATTTTTTCCGTAAGTTAACCAATTTCAATATGACCGTTGCTTGACGAAGAGCTTTTTTATACAGGGGGTCAAGGGGCACATCATTTTTATGGAGAATTCAGTAATACGAGGGGGGCATGGGAGGGCAGATGATTCCCCCAGAATTGCTAAATTCTCCATAAAATTAACTTTAAAATGATGTGCCACTTGACCCCCTGAATATACCCATGCTTACACATATTATTATTCGTTATTGAACTTAAAAGTTTTGTTTATAAATGTATTTAATGCAATAGCTTTTCAACCACCCCCAAACGGTCCCGATTACAAAATATAACTTTTTGCAAATCATTTAAGATGCAATAATTTGAAGGAAGAAGGAAAGATAACTATAAAGGTAATATTTGGGATGGCGAGACCGACTTCAAGCGACAGGCAGCAAGCATCAAATCCTGTCGTGCTAAAAGTGCTATCGTACGTCGCGCCGTCCCAAATGTGTTTCATATAATTACATCTTAAAGGTACCATTTGGGAAGGCGAGACCCAGTAAAGCGACAGCGAAAGAGACCGAAAACGGTCTCTTCACGTCTGAACACATGTAATTATATGAAACACATTAAGGGATGCGTGACGTACGACAGCACTTTTAGCACGGTAGAATTTGCTGCTTGCTGCCTGTCGCTTGTCGCCTTACTCGGTCTCGCCTTCCCAAATGGTACCTCTTAATAAAGAAATATTAAGAACCATTAAACAGTTACATTTAATTAAAATTTTATGATCAATATGTTGGAACAGATTCATTTAGGTAGATATTAAGTTTTTATGGATTGCCAAGATAGGTATGTTAAATGTTAGACTTTCGTTAGATATCATAGATATTATTTAGCCTTCAAACAGATTAATAATTATTGTAAAACATAATATTTGATAAAATGAAAATGAAATGTATTTATGGAGGTCAACCAATTGATGATAATAAAGTACATTCCTCCTGCATTGTTAAAGATAGCTTACAGAACATAAACAGCTACGCAGAATTATCTGTAAACAGGACAGGACTGCAAGATAAATACCTATATGTTTAAAAATAATATTCGTTTACGTACAATTTGGGTTGTGGCATAGAATCATAATATTTACTACATTCCAACTATATTTTTAAAGGAAGTTTTTGTTTACACAAATAAAAACATTGCTATTGTAAAAAAATACATAAATATACATAAGGTTAAGTTCATTTAATTAATTTTACTTTGTGACACAATTGTATAAATAATTTTATTTCTCGCTTGGTAAAATGCAAAAAGTTTAGACAAAACAAAAATAATATTAAAATCATTATAACTTCTATAAGTAGTAACTATTTTTGTTATTATTATCCCCTTATAGTATGGTGATATTTGTAACAAAACTGCTCTTGAAAATAATTCTGTAGGGGACTAAGTGTCACAAGCTGAATTGTTAATGAATTGAAAACTAATATTTTGGAGATTCTAAAACCGGAAGTAATCCAAAATTAGACTGTGCAGAAGGGCACTATTTTCAAAAAGGAGATATTGGTACTATTGAATAGAGCTTAACGTTTACTAGAATATGACCGCAAAATCCAAAAAGTCACTTTATAAGTTAGGTAAATATATTATTTTAATTATTTAAAAAACCACGGAGGCTTACGGCCCAAAAAAATTAAAAATTCGATTTCCTCGGTTTTATCTTAAGAAAAAATTTCGAAAAATGTACTTTTTATGTTAAAACTACAATATTTTAAAACAAAAAAAGTTACTCAACAGACGATTCCTTAGCCTTTTTACCAAACCAAGACTTGGTTAAACTCTTACCAAAAAATGGAAATGCCAGCTGCCAAAGCCAGTTTTTGAAGAGGACAGCGAAGAATCAGAAGACGAGGAAAAAATTTAATACAATTTCTATACAAGATTGTAAGTTGTGGTTTTTATAATAAAAAAATACGAATATCCATGCTCTTTAAAGATATATAATTATTACAGATGAGGAAGGGCCCTTTCAGTGTCAGATATTTTACCATTCTAATTTTACTCCTGCCACATTTTTTTTTTTTCAATATTTAGTAGGTATTATTACTAATAATAAATTTATTAGAGACCCCTATTTCAGAGGTCATATATACAGGGTATCCCAAATTATATAAAACGGAGACAGGTCAAAGGTCTCATAATTTTAAGCCAAAAGGTCCGATATCCATAATAAGCAAAGTGGTGGTTCAAAATTGATAGAAATTATACATTTTCAGTTGCACGCCACTTGTAATATTTGATATTTTCTTGGTTTTTTAATTAGTTATCTAACTGTTACATCTCTTGACTTTTAATCGAATTTCGATCAATGTTTACATGTTAATATGAACCTTTTGGCTTACAATTATGAAATCTATAAACTGTTTCAATTGGATCCGTACAATTTGGGGCATCTGTATAAAACAATATCAGAACTACAATAGTTTATCTACAAAAAAATTAAGATTGGTTATCCGTTGTGGTGATAATATTATGAACCAGGCTAGTTTCGTAGTGCGATAGAGATAGAGATACAATCATAGGTGCAACTAATATGGAATATACAAAGCGATAACACCGATTCGGTTCCCCTTTAAGAAGCGCGTCGGCTTTTACGTTGCCCTCCACACCACTGTGCCCCGGAACCCAGATCAAAATAACTTTGTTCCGAGCACCGAGACATTCAAGGGTATTTATCAAACCAGCTTTGAGTCAGCTTGATTGGAGCTCAGGGTCTTAAGGGCTGCCTGGCTATCTGAAAAGATCTTTATAGTCTTGTTTGATTGGAGAAAATGAATCAACTCTCTCGCTCCCAATTCTAAAGCAATCATTGGAAGATCGTGGCCAGAAAGTCTAGGTTTATTGATATGTCAACTCTAGGCCTCTGGCCAAAAACTCCCGCTCCTACTCTTGTTTCAGTTTTGGAGCCGTCCGTGTACAGCGCATAGTCTGCCTAGGAGAGGGTTTTTCTCCTCTGTTCCATGCGTCTCTCTCTGGGATGAGGACGTTGTATGGCTTTTCTATGTGCTGTCGGAGAATTAGTGAGTCCGAGACCATGCCGAGGATGGGGTGGTTATTAATCTCACTCATCAGCCTCGTCTTGTCTCATCGCAGTCCTTCGTAGCATTGACTACCTACCTTCAGGAGTCTGTAGGAAACCATCCTGGCCTCCCTTTCCAGCAGAATGTGGAGAGGGGTTAGGTCCAGCATGGTCTCCATGGCTCCCGTAGGTGTGGTTGACATTGCTCCAGTTATGACTAGGCACATAAGCCGCTGTATTCCAGCCAGCTTTGCTCTGGCCTAACTTGTAAAGTGAGTTTTTGGATTTTTTGGTCATAATGTAGTACACGTTACGCAATGGTACCAACATTTCGTTTTTTAAAAATAGTGCCCTTCTGCATGGTCTAATTTTGGATTACCTTCGGTTTTGGAATCTCCAAAATATTAGTTTTTAATAAATTAACAATTTAGCTTGCGACACTCACCCCCCCCCCCCCCCCCCACAGAAAGCATAATTCCGATTGACTGGCACTACATTATTAGAAAGAGGTTGGCTTTTATTTTCTTCTAGGTAACTTCCAGAGAATCTTTTAAGAAGATACTCCAACATTTTACGATTTGCTGTGACATTATCTTTCATAATCATCTCACGAGCAGTCCTGGACCATAGAGTCATGGTCTGCCGCAACGCTCTGTCTTTTTTCTAGTACAGATTAATCGTGTGGGCATAGAACATTGCGACAAGTGAAGAAGCCGATCAGCTTGCCAGAACTATGCTTGAGCCACTTACTAGACTTGTTCTTAATTGTTGTACGCTGTTTATGTTAAAACAAAATGTGTAATTAATCATTAATCTATTTTACTTTAATACCTATTTATTTCAGTTAGTTTTCCAATATCAATAATATCTATACTTCAAATATGTTGATGGGTATATAGGTATATTGCAACAATGTTTTATTTACAGAGGAAATTCGCTGGAAACAAGATTCAAAACAATCTTGGCTAAACATACCGGCATAATCTCTGAAAATAAATTTCAAAACACACATGATTCATATTTATTGATAAAGTTATAACGAGAGTATATTTTTTATCTCAAGATGTATTAAAAATAAACAACAGGATATTATTCTCGATAAAAGTGTCCAATTGGAAAGTCAAGAGAAAATCTTCTTTGTCTTTTTTTTTTAAATGCAACATAGTTTAATTATTTTTCTACAAGATTAGACAAATAATATTACTTTTTTTTAGTGTCATACATCCATAAAGGCTAATTTTGTGTGCCATGGATGCCTTTAGCTAAAGTAGGCACAATTTCTTAATATTCAACATTTTGAAGTATTATTGCCATAATTCTTTCAATATTTTAAATTAATCTATGTCACATTTTGTGATGCTAAAATGACCAGTATTTTTATTTTTGTGAAATTAAAACGACTTCCTAATGTAAAAAAAATGATTATATCACATCAACCAGCCTTATAAACTAATCTACTTTTCATAGAACAACTGCAACTCGACTTTAAAGACCAATATTTTCAATTTTTTTTAGAAAAATCAGAATCAAACTTTGAAAAAGTGCTGATTTAACCATTACCTACACGCATATATTTTTTTCTTTTAAAAATAGTCAAATATAAACTTTAAAAGTGGGGTACTACGAAATCCTTACATTGCAAGATTTTTCGCCTGGAAGTGGGGCCTCTGTTAGATTTTTAAGAAATTAATATTTGTGAGCGAAAACAATTTATAATATTTTACTAATGTTTTACGAAAATTATTTCTGTAATACTAAGATTGGCGGCATATACCAATAAAAACTCCCCGGCCAGGGCCAGATATTTTGGTAAGAAATAGATATTTTAATAAATAAGTCAATATGTAGATGGCGCTGTGCTCAATAATTTTCGTTATTGTCCACTGTTGTTGCACAAACTAGTATTAAATGAAATATTATTTAAAAAACGTATTTTTATACAGGGTATTTGTAAATAAGTACGAAATATTTTTGCAAATTATTATCAAAGTTATTTTGTTAAAAAAAGTTCCTATAAAAGTAGGTCGAAATATGCTTCGTTTCCGGGATACAGAATGTTTAAATTTTAATTTATTAAATTTTATTAATTATTTCAAATAGTTTTAAAGATATTTACTCTAAATTTGCAAAAACACTTTGAAGGAACAAATGTGTATTTTTTGGGGTGTTTCAAATATTTCTACTTGCACCAGTGGTGTTTGTGCGAGAATGCCATTTTTTTAATAAAAAAATACTGCGCCACTGACTTTTTCGATCTATATTTTTTTATAAAATAACTTTGGCAAACATTCCCTAAAATCATTCACACTTACCAACAAACACCCCGTATATAAGATAATGTAGAAATAGGTACTTTTTAGATATGTTTCCGAAATAATCATAGGAAATACATATGTATATTTAAAAATATATTTCGTAAATAAATTATTTAGTTAGAAAAAAGAGTTTCGAAAATGTTACACCAGGTTATACCTTTAAAAAATATTTTAAACGAGAAAACAAAACAGAAATACTCTTTGTTAGACTGGACCTGCGATTTATCAGCAAAGTTGTCAGTGTGTTCTAAACCTGAATTTGCTGTTAGGTGTCGCATGGATATCACTCTTAAAACGTGATTCAACAGATCAACATGCTATCAATTTTGCTAAGGGTATCGACGATACTAGTACCTGCTTAGAGGTTTAACATTCGTGTACATCAATGCATAAAAATGATTCAAATGTTATCAACTTACCAAAACAAAGGCAAATTGTTGTTAAACTATACCAACAATAATAATTGTTAAGTGTATTTGTTTTGTTAATTACTGATAGAAAATCAATACCAAAAAAATGCTATGAAAACACTTTTATCTTTTTCATTTATCACAGTAAATAATACTCTTAACTTTACTTAAAACGTAATATCTATATATCACATAATCTATAAAAAAGCATGCGTAGAAAATTACAGTTATAAACAAAAATATTTTTCATATATTTTTGTTTATTGAGTGTAAATAAATATGTATTAACTTGCTTTCAGATAGACTAATTATATTGACTATCTATAACTTATTTTAAAACCCGGAATACTTTCTATAAATTCATCTTAATGTTTTAAACATATGAATGTTTTATTGTCAATCAATAAATCCTTTGTAATTCAAACAAAGAATATCAATCTATTTTTACAGCAATCTTCCATGATTTCAGAACATAAATATTTTCAAACTATTGATTCCATTATAAATTATAAAGGAACATAAATACCCGATGACGTTAATGCAAGTATCAATTATCTATTTAATTGTTATAAATCAATGCAACAGTAAACATATTTGTTATAAAAATGATTACGCATTGCTTCCGGGGACAATATTCCAACTAAATGTATTTTTTAATTTCTGTAAATAGATTAATATAATAGAATTAAAACGTAGTGCCTCCAAAACAATAGCACATCTGACCATATTCAACACTACAAGGAAGACGGTTTCCTCCGTTACCTCATTCTCATTTTTTCAACTGTGGGGACCCACACTATCGCTATATACAGTTGAATGTATTTGTCAATACAAAAATAAGAACAAGATTTACATAACTTTAAAAATAGGGGTTCATTAATTTAAATATACAACCACTAACCTTAAAAACCTAACAAGCAGGCAAATGTACAGAACACTGGAAGATTTCGGTGGATGCCTCCCTAGAAATAGAAGGCGCGTTCAATAACACCCTTCCTCAGTATCTGTTCGTTTCTATTGAAAGAAGAGGAATCGACAAACTGACCTGTAACTAGATCAAAAGCATGCTTGGAAACCAGAACATCATTTTATAGCTGCAGGTAGAGTCACTTTCAAGCCTGACAGAGGATGTCCACAAGGCGGCTTACTTTCACCCCTACTGTGGACTATTCTGGTGGATAACTTGCTAGATGATCTCTCTCGACAGGGGGTGTATTTCCGATGATATGCGAATAATCTGGTTATCATAATTAGGGAAACGTACGAAGAGGTGATCTCCAACATCCTTCAACAAGTCCTAAATACGATCAACAGATGGTGCGAGAGGGAACAGAGGTCTGTTAACCCCCGGAAAACTGTTATGGAAAAAGCTCCACAAGCTTCGACAACATACCTTGACCGAGAAATTAATTCCTTTTATGGAGGAGGTAAAATATCTGGGAAATATTCTAAATAAGAAACACATTTAAGAGCCATTCACACATCACAGTAAATAAATAAATAAATAAATTTGATGAAGGTGTTTTTGTGGCTAGGGGCGAAATAGTAGTACGCTTAAGTTAGCACCACCATAAAAAAATTATTTTTAAGAAATTGCTTATATATTTTTCATAAATTGGCAGGCTTGGCTACTAATTTCGAATAAAAATAGCCTCCAAAATGGCTATGATTGCAAGTATGAAGGTCGCAACCTGCCTTAGAAATTTCACCTTTACTATCAACAGCTGTTGTTTGACAGGTCGTTAGAGAATGTTTGCAATTTATGGAATTTTAAGAATGTTAGGAATGTTGACCTAGAAATAATTAAAATTCCTAAAATTGTAACATTAGAAATGCATATGCATAGAGTTATCGTGCCGGCATACATACATACAGACGACCAGACGAATTTTTTTTTGCATTTTCGGACTGTAGATATGAATCGTACCTGCCACTTCCGGCTCTTCTATTTGTTCTGTTACAACTTTATATGGCTTATGGAAGATATATCTTGGTGAGATAGAGTCCATGTGTTAAAAAAATCTAAGGGTTGGTCAAACATGGTAAAAAATTGGTTAATCTTATGGTGCAGTCAGTTTTAAAAAATATTAACTTCGGGGGGCCAGCGGGCACTCGGCCATTAATATTTTTTTAAATATTTAGGTTTTTGAGGGTGGTCCAAAAAAGTTAGTGGGTGGTCAAACATGGTTAATAGGTGGTCAAACGCATGCCGCTTCACAGAGCTCGGACTAGGCACTATTATTTAATCCTATTTTTTTTTAGAGATGTTTAGGAAAATCCCACAGTACACAAACGGCAAGCAACGGAAAATGTAGATGAAGCCATTACTATTACTAAAATGGCCCAAAGATGCTATAGAAGTAAGTATTACTGTAACGTTTGCCTCAAGATATTGAAATATTTCTATTATATTGATATTTTCACCTCAATTCTAACACTTATTATTAAAAAAGTGTAAATTTGAATAATTTATAAATATCTCATAATATATACAGGGTGTCCCGAAATTAGACTGTCATATTTTAACAGCATAATCTACATCCTAAAATAGGAGTATAAGTTTATATAAACATAGGTCCGAAAACGTTTCTTTTCCGAGATACAGGGTGTTAAATGTGAAGTCCTGATGACACTCTTTTGTAAATAATATTTTCTAAACGTTTAAAGATTACCAAGTGAAATTTGGTACAAATGCTTACTTTTTTACGCTCTATTTAACGGACTAACCCCCAGTTTTTGATCATCTTCATAGGTTGATAAATTAGGGGGGCTTAGGGTAAAATTGCCCTAAGTTTCTTTTGTTGACAGTTTTTAACATTTTTGACTATAAAATTTGGAAAACCAATGTTTTCTTTATAATAAATCTACTTTTGTTGCATCTCGCTAGGACGGACCATTTTCAAGAAAAAGGCATTTGAAAATTTCATGACAAGTTATTCGAAAGTGTAAACAATAATTAGTAGGCCTGTGAAATCAGAAATTTTATTTTTTTTTACTTTGGAAAACCGGTGCTAAAGAAATTTTAGAAAATATTTACAAAAATGTGCCATCAGGACGTCACTTGTAACACCCTGTATCTCGAAAACGAAACGTTTTCGGACCTATGTTTATATGAACTTTTATTCCTATTTTAGGATGTAGATTACGCTGTTAAAATATGACCGTCTAATTTCGGGACACCCTGTATACATATTTTATATATTATTTTATAGGAGAAAAGTACATAGAGAACCTCAGCAAATAAACTTTTTGTATGTATGTATGTTTGTATGTATGTATATATTGTTTTTATTTTTAGAATATTTGCTTTATTTTTCAAATAAAATTTATTCTGTATTACAAATTTGTATTTAAGTATGAGTTTTATTTTCTAAACTATGATGGTATTGCATTACAAAAAAAATTCAATATGTCATGAATATTCAAAATACCATAAATATAAATAAAATATACATCTCAGTAAATCCAGAGAATATGCCATACACATATTTTGGCAGATTAAAGGTACCATTTGGGAACGCGCAACCCGCGACAGGAGACCGAGACACCAGTGAAGCGGCAATATTGCCATACTAAATCTGATGTCGTCTGTCGCCTCTACCGAAATGTGTTTCTTATAATTACATGGGTTCATACGTGAAGCGACTGTTTAGTGTCGCGGCGCGTTTTGAAGTCGGTCTCTGTCTCGGCTTGCGAAATCGTAGCTTAAAACATCGTGGGCATATGTTTCATGGTGACCTTGAATATTCCTGCAATCTTCCTGTCATATGTCATGGCGGATACGGCATATCCATGGAATATAGGAGTATCGAATTGAGATATGCATTGAATATTCATGCAATAATTTTGTGCTGTCTGTGATCTCGCTTTATTGTTAATGTGACATGTACAGATTTCCTAACGTTGACTTTAATTCTACTTTTCTTGTGCCATTCCTGGATATATTTTATAAACTGCTTTGCAGATTTTTAGATGCTGGTAGAGGCTGATAGAGAGGCCATTTCATACAAACCAACATGCCTATCAATCAGGAAAATCTTGTCTGATCTGCATCATCTTGTAACCAAGATAGAGGGAGGACTCAGTAGCCAAGAAATAGTCCTAGGAGCATTTATTGACATAGAAGGAGCTTTTGATAATACCTCCTTTAAATCAATGGTAGCTGCCGCTTGCAAACATGGAATAGAAGACACCATCTGCTGGTGAAGAGAAGACATGTTATGCGGGCGGCAAGTACAGGCACAAATGTTCAGTGAAACCATGCAGGTGAATATCCACAGGGGATGCCCACAGGGTGGAGTCCTTTTTCCTCTATTGTGGAACCTAGATGAACTGCTGAAAACACTAAACAATCACGGGCTGTACGTCCAAGGATATGCCGATGACATAGTCATCCTTATCCGAGGGAAACACCAAACCACAGTCTTTGAACTCATACAAAGAGCTCTTAGGCTGACAGAAATGTGGTGCGTTAGGGAAAACCTCTTGGTAAACCCTGACAAGGCACAACTCATAACCTTTACTCGGAAAACAAGGTTAGAGGTTTTAGAAACTCCGACTCTGGAGGAAGGCTAAACAAAACGAACCAAGTAAAATATCTGGGTCTAATCCTAGATAGCAAACTTACTTGGAACCAACACTTACATAAAGTGACCAACAAATGTAAAATGTCTCTCATAGTAGGGAGACGGGCATTTGGAAAAACATGGGGATTAAAACCAAAAATGGTCCACTGGCTATATTTGGCAATAACAAGACCCATGATAACGTATGGAGCGGTTGTTTGGTGGCCAAAAGTAAACCAGAAAATAGCCCTTAATACCCTCTCAGGAGTACAGAGGCTGGCATGCCTTTGTATTACAGGAGCACTGAGAAGTACACCGCTAGCCTCTATGGAAATCATTCTAAACCTCCCACCCCTTGACCTAGTCATAAAGGGGGAGGCCAGAATGAGTGCATACAGACTGGAAATCTCCAATAACTGGAACCTACTGGGACATATAAAAAATACCAGAATAACACATGAAGTAAATAATTCTATATTAAATATGGGATCAGATTTCATGACTCCCCTTCTAACCTTTAACAGACTCTTTCAGGTCAACTGTAACTGGAACGAGGTAAATAAGGAGATAGATAAATACTTGCTTAGCAGTCTCGTATGGTATACGGATGGATTTAAAACTAACAAGGGAACAGGCTCTGGCGTACATGGAGTTAAACCCAAATGCGACATCATCGTCTCACTGGGAAAACATGTCACTGTATTTCAGGCTGAAATACATGCAATCGAATTGTGTCTACGAGAGAATTTAAGAAGGAAGTACAAAAAACAAACCATCCTAATTCTCTCAGATAGCCAAGCAGCCTTAAAGGCTCTTGATTCAAACAGAATCAAGTCAAAGCTTGTCTGGAACTGCCTTGAAATACTAAATGATCTGGCAACCCACAATAAGGTAAAACTAGCGTGGGTACCAGGGCACAAAGGTATCCAAGGAAATGAAAAGGCTGATGAACTCGCCAAAGAGGGATTAGATCTAACATTCACAGGACCCGAACCTGTATTTGGGATAAGCAAAGCCTCTGCTCGACAGGCAGTGAACAGGTGGATAAATATAAAACACCAAATTCACTGGCAACAGATAAGAGGGCACAGAATCAGTAAGCTCATGCTAAGGGGACCAAACCCATGCATGGCTACTGAGGTACAACTCGCAAGGCCTCAGATATCCACCATTGTGGGATTACTAACGGGGCACAGCTTGCTGAAACACCTTCATGTGATGGGATTACACAATGATCCCACTACGTGTAGACTCTAAATGGAAGAGGAAGAAACCTCATACCATGTGATCTGCGAATGCGAAGCTCTTACTAGGCGACGTTTTATCCTTTTCGGCCTAGAACCGGAAAGAACGCCCCAGGAACACTTGGTAGGGAATCTATTAAAACTAATCAAAAATACAGGACCATTCCAAAGATAGTACCTGAATACGGGGAAAGCAGGGGAATACAATAGACCCAAGAGGCCGCAGTGTTCTGGGCCAAACCTAACCCTACCTGCTTACAACCGATAAAGATGGAGTTATTGTCGTCGGCCAATGTGGTAACCATTATGAATCTTGTCACTGGTAGTATGTAAATCAGTATATCCGTTTTGTGGTTTGACCAAGAAGTGTCTCTTATCAAGGATTTAAGGATCTGATAAGATTTGTGAGGAAGATATTTGTTTAATTTTTATAACAGCCCTTTATGCCATACCTTGTCGAACGCTTCATTGACGTCAATGAATGCGGCTGAGCAGAATAGTTTGCATTCCAAAGTATCACCACGTGAGTTGCGAAAAGCAAATTGGTGGTTGGGAATAAAATTCCTCTTCTTTACTACTGGTTTTAATTTCAGGTATCTTGTGATTATCTGATGCCCAGTTAAGTCGGTTGAGTAGTGGATCAAGTTTTTAAATGATTAGCTTGCAGAAGTTTAGCAAGGTCTCGGTCCTTTGACGTTATCGGCCTAGTACCCCAAATTAAATGCTTGGTATTGTAATAATTGTAATATACACAGACACAATATCGTTACCTAAATTATCATCATTTCATTGATACTAGTCGAATTTTTCCATTTTGTAATGTTTTATATTGTCAGGGATGATTAAAGCTGTTCCTCCATGAGTTTTCCCTTTTGGTTGTTTCGTCATTTTAATGTAGTGTGATGTACTTCTAATATTAGCATAATATCGATGTATTGAGTTATAAATTTTTTAATCTCTTGGCATTCCAGATGGTTATTTATCTATGAAATATGATTACTTAATGATAACAACCTCAAACATCAAACACACAGACTAAGAAAGAACATTTTACTCTCGCGGTATTTATTTGTAGTTTCTCGAAAAATATATTAGAAGATAGTGCAATCAAATGTGTTTATTTGTTAAGGTCATACTTTTGAAAGATAGTAATCCATATAGTTTAAAAACGAAGCAATGCTAGTAGATTTTTCTTAATTATATTTTAATGAATATACTGCTGGTAAAAACTATCGGTCTCTGTAGAAAAAATAAAAACATTTATATACATTTTAAGGATCTAATCTCGCATCAAATGTATTCTTAATTAGTGGAAATTTTATATCTATAACTACTCGTATAAATAAACATTATTGTTTTATTAATCATTGAAAAATACATCTATGATAAAAAACGGAGTAGAACTATTAAAAGCAAAGAAATTAAGAACGAGTTCAATAAGTTTGACACTGAAGGCCAGGCGCGCACATGCGATTTGTAGTCGCGTTTCTGTTTAGTTGCAAAAATGAAACAATGTTTTAATGAATATACACGCATTGTGCGACAAAATAATAGATACGATTAAAATACATAACTATTTTTGTAGAAAAGCGAATACTAAACTGTCGCGCGACTATAAATCGCATATGCGAGCCTAACCTAACTAAGAGGGCGTTATTGTTACTAAAATATGTATCAAACTAAACTGCCCATTAATTCTAATTACCTTATAATTTGAAAGTAAAAATAATAAAATAATCACACTGTATACTGTGTAACTAGAGCCAGAAAATTACGTATTTTTAAATATTTAATATATGACGACTTGTATTATGCCATAATAATTAAGGTAAAAACAATTTTTATTACAGCTATATTTCTTGACGTAGCCCAAGCATTTGACAAGGTTGGTACACCTGATACAGAACCTTGAAAGAATGCACCCTAGACAATTTGTCGACATTTTTCAATCATACCTAACGGCACGGTCGCTTAGGGTGGAGTGAAAGAAATTAAAGCAGGTGTCCCACAAGGCAGTGTGCTAGGACCGATTCTTTACTTAATATACACTGGCGATTAGCGATATCCCTCAACAACAATGTGTTAAAATAGCAACATTTGCAGATGACACTGCAACATTGGCACTAAATCAGGGCATGTTGATTTTACTCTTTGTACAAAATGAACAAAATCAAATAAGAATAAAGAATGATGTTATTCCGCATCACGAGTCGGCCAAATACCTAGGGATGAACCTAGATGTATGACTTAAATGAAAAGAGCACATAAAAAAGCGTAAAGAACTTGAACTTAAATCCAAAAAAATGTATTGGCTCCTAGGAAGAAAATCTAAGTTGTCAGTATACAACAAACTGTTGATTTATAAACAAATCCTAAACCAATCTGAATTTATTGCATACAACTATAGGAATGTGCTAGCAAGAGCAATATTAACATGATACAAGTTTTCCTAAATAAAGTCCTAAGACGCATAAAAATCCTTTTTTTTTTTTTTCATTTTAAAAAACGATATTTTTAAAATTTTTGTGACGTATCAGTAGATTAACGTCATGTGGCAATGTTGTAGTGAGTTAATGTTAAGTTGAAACGTTCAATTGTCATTGACAGATTGGTGAATAAATGTTTGCTAGCCCAATTAATATCTGCAAATTTTCTAAGTGAATTTGATGAAATTATTTTTTATTTTTGTCAAAAATTGACAAAGGGTTTTTAGAAGCTGATTTAAATAATTTTTCTCAAGTAAATAATGCACCAATATTATATACCGAAATTTCGTACTACCTCTCTCCTATCTTTTCAATCATGACCAGGGAAACGGTATAGAAACACAATGTTGTTGAATAGGCAGGAATATAATAATACGTCGCGGACTGGGGACCAATTACCCTCACGTCCAAATATAATTTAGCTTGATACGCGGTTAACGTACTGCATGCTTTTAGTGCAACTTTTACATCATAACCCAATACCAAACAGAAAAATATAAGTACTGTATTTGAAAATATTACTATCATTTTAGTTGGAGCTGAAATACAGTCAAAATATCCAAAGTCCAAATGGATAGTACCTTTCCAAATGTCTGTAATCTGCATAAATGTTAAATGTTTTACAAACGTGTAGAAAATTTAATATCGCAATATAATCTGCAGTTTAGAGTGATAAATTTTATTACATACGCAGAAAAGTAGTTAATTGGACAAACACGAGCCTGTCTTCGATAATCGGTTCATTCAATGAACTCGTCAAATATTCGAACAATGTAGATAACCAGAATCATTAGATTCTAAAGTCATACTTAAAATTGTACGAATTGTCGAACTGCGGCATAGTTTGGACATGGTCCAAATAGGAAAATTTGTATTTTAAAGTTGGCCCAAGAAAATTGAAATAATATATATGTTAAATCATACAGTTATGTAATGGAATGGTTTTATTTTTATTTTAATTTAGGTAGGTATCTATAGTCCATGGGCGCTGCAAGAATTTTTTCCAGGTGGCAAAGGTACAGATTTGTGAACCTAACCTTAAAAATTTACAACGATATATGTTTTATTAGGTTTAATAGACAAGAAATCCAGATCCGAATGATCGTTTGAGTTTATTCCCAATAATTAATTGACAAAAGTTGCTATTTTAAAACATCGCTTATTTGTTTGCGAACTTGAGAGGACCCTGGCCTTTCTTTATTGAGAAATATTACTCTGCTAAATTTTCTAAATGTTTGACACGTTCTTCTGAACAAAAAAGTACAATAATATTTCTCTTATAACCTATAACGCAAATTATATTAAAAGTACCTAGTTACAGGATGAGTCACAAATTACCTCAAATTGAATATTTATTTATTTCATTTATTTTAAAAAAAAAAACAAGTATGAACCTAAAATACATGTTCTACAAATATACAACTAAAATACATAATATCTAATTAATTCGTTTAATCGAAGTTATAACAAAACAAACATCGCTACTACAAAGTTTTTAACAAAGTTAAAGCCACGGAAATACTACAAAGTCATGTCACTTTTGTCGGAATTAAGAATTTTTTAAGTTCCCTTCTATATGTGCCTGTAGCTACATCAAAAATGCCGCAAGAAATGCCTTCGCAGGTGCGCCTCGTGACCAAAATTTTGGGAGTTCACAGTAGCAGAATATAGATCCCCGCACAGATATAGGTAAAAAACTGTCAGAGTTATAGAAAGATATATTATAAACTTTCTAAAACACTGTTTTTGGAAAAATTTCGCGAATTGCTTTGTGTATTGCTAATTCAAAATCTAAAGTTATAGTTTTTGGAAAAAAGTCGTGACCTGTTATAGATAGGTATATTTCTTTTAAATATTGTAAAGCTAATTTATATGATACTGTATTTTTATTTTTCAAAAGAAAGAAAACGAGAGGAATATAATGATTATTTTTAAAACCATGAATGGTAAACAATTGTAAAAAAAATTTAGGGCAATAATCGAAAGTGCCGTCAACATAAAGATTAGTTTTACATGAAAACGACTAGGTATGTTATTTATTTCATCATTTTTAAGAAGAAAATATTCGTCCGTATTAGTTTTAATGCAACAGAATTTAATAAATATGAAATTCAACTATATCAGTTGGAAGTTTTGGTGCAATTTTAGACCTAGCAGTATACATATTTTTTCTCATCCTGTCAACGTCATGAGTGGTAATAGTTTCACAGTGGGATTCTCTTACCTACTTTCTAATCAAGCCCATTGGTTTTGCCGAAATATCTTCTATTTTGATTAATTTTTACAGCATCGCTTAGAGCAGTCATACTCAACCTGCGGCCTTCAAGCTTTTCTTTGTGGCCCGAAACACTTATTAGGAAGGTGAAAACTATTGGTTTCTGTTTTTAAAATCTTGAGCGAAATATGCGAAAGCGTTTGGATCAAGGGGTTACTGCAAAAACAAGATAGCTCCACTTTTGGCATTTTTGGCTCCAAAATAGTTCAAATAATATATGGCATAATCAAGACAAATGTGAACGATGTCTATATTCGTGATAAACAATATTAATACATTAATACATATGCACAAACAAGATGAGTGGCATTTATACCGAAATAAAATATAGTATTGTGGTTAATTGCTAATAGTGTGTCTACCAAAACCAGATAAGAGACATATAACTTATTATATACATGTATTTAGTGCGATTCCTAATAGTGTTTCTGCCAAAATAAGATAAGAGCCAAAACACTTATTTTTGTTGAATGTATTTGTTGAATACTTTTTGCTTGAACCATTTGTTTTGTCTAGAACCGTCTCTATCCTTTCTCGATAGGTTTGAAATCGATAAAGTGATTACGTCACCCTTTCTTTCCAAAATACAGCTAACCTTCAAAAATAAATAGATAATAACACGTGATGCCCTAATCGCCGTGGTAAATTATTGATTGGTCAAGCTGTGACGAGTGATTGGTTAAGCAGTAACGAGCGGGCATGCTGACGCTCGTCTCCATATTGTTTGCATGTTAAAACGACCAGAAGCACTTCTTAAATCACCGAAACAACATCAAAACAGCAGTTTTTTTGCATTGCTTGAAAACCCCATGCCAGGCTGACAGAGAGATGTCTGAAAGAGTGAAATAAATGCTCTGAAAATACAAAAAAGTGTATATAAGTAATACCAAGAAGATTTACTAAAACTGCAAATCAGGTGCTACACCTGATGAATTTAACCATTATTATCACAATCTACATTTATCCAATAATGTTGAACACTTCTTGAACCTTCCACAGAAGCTAGTGACACATATATTGAATATTATGACCTGCACAGATAGGCGTCTCAATACGTGCGTACTGAAAGATAAGAATCCCACTACTGTATGTAGATAGCTAAAATAAGCTTAGTGACGTTTTTTTATCTTTTTTCTTGTTACCAATCGATATATTCTTAGTTTATGTTTAGTAAAAACTAATTATGTTTTAAATTCCTTCTTTTTTTTTTCATTGAAAATGTTTTTTATTAAGTAGTTTGAAGCTTTTATTCCATTTTAAACTTTTGAAGAGCATTTTCTTGAAACTCTCAAAATGTGAGATATCTTGTTTTTGCAATAACCCGACGAGATATATGTATGTTTTGTGTTTTATATATTAGAGGCTCCCTCTAACTAATTTTAAATGGATGGCCTAAATAAAGGGCATCATCCAAAAATATTGCGGCCCGTGTAACATAGCAAACATACGTATGTGGCCCAAAGAGTATAGCTGGCTTAGAGCCTGCCTATTTAGAAGTTTATCTGATAATTTCCTATGATTGTGGTTTAAATAAGATTCTACCACTTCAAGACGGTCCAATTTTGTTTTAACAAAAGCTTTCCACTGCGTTTTTCTGGACGCACAAAGCCATCTTTTTAAAGTATCTTTTGCTAATAACTTGTGAAATGAAAATTTAAACCCATCGATCACTAACAAATCTTTGCCTTTTTTACTTTTAATTATTATAGCCTCCATTATACGTATAGTTTCACTGTACACACTTAATTATTCTACAACTTCGGTTTAAACAAATCTCTGAAACTTGTGAAGAATATATGAAATATGGTTTACTATTTTTAATACCTCCCTTTATAAGACGAAGGAGGGAATGCAGGTACCTATTTCTAAATTTGAAAATGTTGATGGATTAAATTAATATGATTTTAATGTAAATAATAACGTTTAAGATTAAAACTAGATTTAAATCCAATTACCAGAAGTATTTATTAATGAATATTTAAGGTGTAAATGCAGGTTATCGTTAGAAATAAATACATCTAAGGATTATTTTCTTACTTTTCTATTTCAACGTAGTTAAATGGTTCCTATATCCTGAGAGACATTTTACAAAAAGAAAAAGGTATCAATAGTTCAACGTACTTTTAAAAATAACAATTTTAATTTGGCAACAACGGTGTAATTTGTGAAAATTAATGCCTTTTAATGTACATTAGCTTGGGAGACAACTCGACCTTACATTTGGAAAGATTACATTCCAATTAATTTTCTAATGACCAATCCGAAATTAAGGTATTTTGAAGGTCTAAATAGTCATCTAGGGTGGATATTTTCTTAAACATTTTTAGATCACCTGCATAATAATAATAATAATAATAATACTCTCCCTAATTCACCCCCTTACGAGTGAATTTCAACCCCTGAAGTCGACTGAATGACTTGTGTAGGGGAAGGGACGGTAATTATTATTATTTGCCGTGGCGCTCCGGGGCGACTTAAAGATAATTGATGGTGCCATTTGACTTACAGGTGAGGAAAACCTGGAAAACCTCACCCACCATCATCGAGACGGTAATGTATGGCGAATTTTTTTAATCTGCATGTCATATCAACAGAAACTGAATTTCTATTAATACGCCACACATCAAATCCTAAACCGAACCATGCAATTTAATTAAAAATCCACATGGTCCGGTCTGGGATTCGAAACCCAGCAGTCTCAGACTCATAAACTTGCCTATAAATGAATATAAGCGCGATAGACCGCTACACCACCGTCCCGATACATGACGTAATACGTGGAGGGAGATCGTTGACAAATATTAAGAAAAGTAGAGGGTCTAAATTGGAGCTCTGAGGGACCTCAGAGCCTACGAGTATTGTATAAGGTAATTCACCACCAAACATTACGTATTGAGACCTCAGTTTTAGATAAAACAAGGAGAAATTTATGAAGTGATCGCTAAGACCATAATAATTACACCTTCACACCCTGAAACAGAAAGATTGAATTTCTGTTATTTTAAAAAAAAATTGAATTGTTTGTAATCGTCTCCATGTTTTATTAAATTTTGACTGCACCCGAAGATGGAAAAGTTTTCGGAAACATATGTAGTGCTGTGCTAAACAAAAGAAAATGAAAACGACCGAATAAACCAAGGAAATTTTTATTTATTAAAACAATAATTTAGTTTAGCTAAGAGAATATTGTGATTTACTTTAGCACATACTTTCTTGAAATCAGTGTAAATAGAATCGACTTGTTCACGAGAATTAACACATTTTGATAACTATTTTATTACTAAAAGTTAATAAATTTGTATATATAGCCGAAAAGGAAGAACAAACGATTTTAGTAAGATGGATTCGGATACTCCTTCCGAAAGAGCACTCGAGTTTCAAAATATGCCCCATGAGGTTGAATTTTAGATAACTTGTTTCTTTGGTGGTTGACAAATCTATTCAATATTCATCTACAATACTTCCAAATTGTAGTTGTATAGTTGAAAGCTACCCCAGGACCAGAAAATAAGATAAACTCACACAATTCTAGAAAACTAAACTGGAAATAATTTTTGGTAATTTAGAAACCTAAATTATTGACATGGTTAAATAGATAATTAAAATACCTCTCAAATGATGTATCGCATGAACCATATTTCTATTTAAAAAAATCATCGATGATGTCATCACGCTTACAGAGATGATGTCACGAATAAAAAGTCAACGAGTTACGAAAGTATTACTTTCATTTCCACCATACAGGATAAATTTTTATGACTATTATGACATAGCATAAATATAACCTTGATTCTATATTTCTAGATCAGAAGATAAGGCATCTACAAAATTTCCAAAAGGTTATAAAACTGATAAAATAATTAAAACTACCAATGTACTGACCTTACTAGGATAATTTACATAATATTTAATCAGCTATTCACGAAATTACTGATTGAACTCACCAGGATACAACGTGATATCACCTGGTTAAGTAATTCCATAGTGTCTAACGGCGATAATTTTTTTATAAATCACACTTTGGACTATAAAAAAAAGATTTTATTACATCGGTTAGTAACCAGTGGTTTTCTGCCAGACATACACGTGTAATAAACCAAAACATGATAAAGAATGTTTATATGTATACCGAGAGAACAGATTAATTATTTTTCCGCGTTACGAGAAGTTATCTGAATAAAAATAACTTTAATTTTTGAAGGTTATGCGAGATTTTGATCCTCTACATTATTTTAAAAGTAGGTAAATTTTCGATTACTGAAAATCCTAAGTATTTTTTACAATATGTTAAAAACAAAAAAAATTCCCCCATTTTACCCGATAATCTCGTAACCGATACAGGTCTAATTACAGACTCACAGGAAATGTGTAACACCTTTTCTGATTTTTTTTTCGCCTATTTTTGTGCCAAGTGGTCCTGGTGATTTTTCTGCTATTTTCAACAGCGCTCCTCTGAATATACCCAATATAAAATATCTCGTAAAATTATTTAATTAAAAATAGACAATTTGTCTGATAAAGGTCCTAGTCCAGACGAGTTTCCTACATGCTTTATTAAAAAGTGTAAAAATTTTCTCATTAACCCTTTATATTTCTTATTTAATAAATCTTTAACCGAAGGACAGTTTCCAGATAAATGGAAAACGGCTTTCGTTGTGCCAATCCACAAATCAGAAAATAAAAACAAGGTGAATAATTTTAGACCTATATCAAAACTTAACTTATTATGGGTCGATTCCACCGTTGTGTTAAACGGAGATTAAAATGACATTGTTAATGTAAAAATGTCTTTTTAAACTTCGTTTAACACAACGGTGGAATCGGTCCTAAGTAAACTATTTGAAAGTTTAATTTTCGATTTTCTATTTTGTGATGTCAAGAATATTCTTAACATTGAACAACATGGTTTTATTAAAAAACGATCGGTTAAAACTAATTTATTTGTTTATGTTGAATACATATTGAAAAGTTTAAATGACAGATTGTTGGTAGATTCTGTGTATACCGACTTCAGTAAGACATTAATCAAATTGACCATTCTATCCTAATATCGGGTATTGGGTAAATACAAATCTATATTTATTATTCCTACATCAGGAGTACCACAAGGATCTCATCTTGGGCCGTTACTCTTTAATCTTTATTTTAATTCGCGAAATTTATCATGTACGCTGACGATCTAAAAATCATTCTATAACTTACTTGATAGGATTTTGTTTCAGCAAGATCTAGATAGATTTTGCGATTATTGTAGAAAACATAATTTGTTTTTGAATGCATCTAAGTGAAGTTATATGTAGTTTACTCGAAGTAACACTTATTTACATAACAGTTATATCATTAATGAATCTATACTTCAATCAGTGGATAAAGTAAAGGACTTGGGTATATTTCTCGACTCCAAATTATTGTTCGATGAGCATATATATTATATCACTAGTAAAGCAAATAAAGCATTAGGCTTTATTTTAAGAACAAGTTACGAATTTAAAAATCTTCATACATGGCTTACGTTAATAGTGTACTCATGTTTGGATCAATAATTTGGAATCCTTTTTACTTAGTATATTATATATAAGTTACAATCTGTTCAGAATAAATTTATTTCTTATTGCTATAAAAAATATTATCCTCAAATAAGAGAAAATAAAATTCTATCGAATTTAAATTTAATCAATCTAGAATCACGAAGACAAATTTCTGATATAGTGTTTATGCACAGAATTCTTAATCGTCAAATAGACTGCATTGATATAATTAATCTCCTTCAATTTAATTGTCCCAATTATAATACCAGAAATATTAATAAATTTTTTCCTAACAAGGCAGCAACCAACTATTATTTAAATAGAATAGAATAAGTATCAAAAACTTGTAATCAGTTGTCAAATATAGTTAACGTAGATATTTTCTTTCATAGTTTTTTGTTCGTAAAGAAAGCACTGTTAAAATATTTTCTAAATAAGAATATGGAATTTCTCTTGTTGATAATTTTTAGTTTTATTTTTGAGTAGGTATTATTGTAAATGATATGATTATTGTATAACTTTGTACTATATTATTGTGTAATCTGGTGGACACTTTTTTGAGCTAGTCCTGTCTGTGTCCCGAATAAAAATAAATAAAATAAAAATTCTAAGAAATACGAACAATTTGGCACTACTATGTAAACTGAAAACAAGCATTCCAAAAAAGTAATATTGGCTTAGTAGTAGCTCAAGCAATGAAGCGTTTAGGGCAAGGGTTAACTGGGAAAAATTAGAATAAAGCTACAAATTGGTATGTTGGTCCAATTCGATGCCCTGATTGTCCCCTTTCATTTGCTCCTGGGCTTATCTGGCTTACATTGTTTTAGGTTTTTTTTTTTGGAAAAACATTAGATTTTTAAGAACTCTGCTAGTCTAATATGAAAAACTCTTATCCGGTCTTTATCTAGAGGATATTGGTGACAAAAAAACCCCGCGAGAGTACTACACTAGTATTTATAGGGTGTATTTTTAATGCAAATACTGTATGTCCTAGAGCACTAAAATTCATTACCTAACTGTAAAACTATTAATCTTAAAAAAAAATGTTAAACAGAAAAGTTGAATTAAATTCCCCCCGAAACGAGCTAGCAAACGATTATATTTAAATTCGTCGGATACAGTAAGTATACCTGCAAAATTTATAATAATTTTATTTGAGTATGGAGGCATACTTTTAATTTAAATTTTATGAAAAAGTCGAGAAGTCCAGCTTGCTTCTATTGGCCATTGATAACCAACGATTTCGAAAGAAAGTGTGACTAATTCTGTCATATTTTAATATTCCAAAAACAAATCTAAGACACGTTTTTGCAATCTAATTTTATCAACACAAGGTTAAGTATGGGTCGTAGACGTAGTCACAATTTTGGAAAAATACTTTTTAGTTTAATAGTTAAGACATTCCTGTTTGAATAAAGAAATTTAAGATTTGCGTAGCCTTTCTGTATTATAAATGAAACATGTTCTGTGAATTGATAATAACACCCAAGTTTTTATTTATTTATTTAAATTATTATTAATCATTTTAATTTTTAATCACCAAATCATGAATCAGAAACAATTTAATAAAAGCAGCTAGATCAGTATTTATCAATTGTCCGCAATAAACATATCTTTATGAAAAAAATAATACAGTTAAGTGTGGTTGGCGTACATATGTATTTTCGTCTAATTCAGGTGACAAGGAATATTATTAACATACACAATATACAGTAACGGGTCGAGGATTGATCTCTGTAGTACGCCTCTATCAATAAATCCTTAGTAGATATTTCATATCGATAAAGTATTTCCCAGCTACGGTTTTAAAAATATATTGAAAAATGTAAATGGTTCTTTCACTTAAGCCTATACAGTGTAATACTTATAGCTTTACTGTAATCAAAATTAAAATTCCACTTTTCTTTTATCTAATTCAGTAAAAATCTCGTCTGTAATATTTAATAGAGCATTACCACTATAACCACATTAACCACTAACTAACCCATACAGCACACATTATTTCAGAAGTGTTTCATAAATATTTCAAACGTTTCAAACATATAACATTTCAATCACAAGTTTCCGAAATATTTTAGTTAAATATTTCATTAAAATGTTTCTGAAACATGTTATAAATGTTACACAAAATGTTACAAAACGGGTTATGTTGTAAAAGGCCAAGGATTAATGAAATATTTCTCATTTGTAAGAAGAAGACAGGTTATGTTGTAGTAATTTTATTCCAGAGCATATTCCAGAGACAACCCAATATTCTAAATAATTGGAAGTTTGCATTTGTTGTCGGTTTTTGCCATTTGCTTTTTTAGAAATTAACGTAACTTTTCCACAAAAATATAAAGCTTGGAAGTAGGTTAGATTAGGGGAAAATGGAGGCCTATTAACTGGATTTTATGGCTACGTGACTTCGGCCCGATTGTCGGCCGTAGTAACCTATATATGCCGCTCTTTTAATTATAAAAGTTAAATGGCCATCATTACAATTGGATGGTTACAGTTATTGGGCCTTTTTTATCCTGCACAAAATGTTTGCTGGGTGCATATAATTTGTTTTAGATTAGTGCATTTAAACGAATTACTGGTGGAAATAAAGCGATTCGCCATTATATTTTATAAAATAATATTTAAAAATTATTTATTTGTTTAAGAATGAATGTTTCTGTTTTGTGTATTTTAAATAAATATGCATATTTTAAAATGTCTTTTTTTAGTTTAATAAAAATGGTACAATATTCATTTTGCAATGATAGTCCAGAAATATTTTAGAAACGTTTCTACAACGTGTCATAATATTTATGAAACAAAATTAGAGTACATTTCTGAAATATTACTATGTAATATTTCTGAAAGATGTCAAACTTTTATTTCAGAAATATTACTGTGAAATATTAAACTTACAGGACATTTTAACATTTCAGGCACATTTCAGAAATGTTTCTGGAACGTTTTTAATATTTGTACAATATTACAAATATTTCAATGTAACATTTTTGAAATGTTTTTGTGCTGTGTATGGGTACCTAGTTATGAATTAAAAAGTTTAACTGTATACTTTTTTAGGTGTAAGTAATATTAAATATCTATAAAGTACACTTTTTTATAAAAACAAGCATAATTTAATATTGATTAGGTATAACATAACTTAGATGCAAATTGTTGTAAATATTATTTGTAATTAATTTAAAAAAACCGGTTTATTAGGTCCGGATTGTTTTATTACGATACACAAAAAGCATTGTGAATCAAGTAAAAAAGTCAGAAATGTTTGTTATAAAATTATATTGTTGAAAAAATCAACAATTCGGAAGTCGAAGATCATTATTAAATTGCATTTCAGAATCGTTTTAAAATTATGAACATCATTGATCTTTTAATTGCCCTAGATTAAAATCAATATGTATTTTTAAATAAGTATACAAAAAATAACTATTTATTTTTTAATTTTATTGGAAAATACAAATAATTTCTACTCAATAAATTTGGATATCAAATTTAAATTTGCTTGTATTCGATCCATTATAAGGCAATTCTCAATACACGAAACTGTGACTAGTGTTGCCTAGATATATGGCGCACAGATCTGTATTAATTTAAAATTATTTTTGTTTGTTTTTTCATATAATGAGGTAGAATACATATTTTTAACTGTTGTTTGGTTCATACTGGGTACCTATTTAAGAACATTTGGTCATAGACCCTTTACTTATAAGTTTTTTTTATGGATTAATTCCTTATATACTTTTTTTTGTACTTATTATTACGCATGGAAACTTTCCCATTTTTGTTTTTGTGTACCCACGTTCCAAAGGAAACAAACATTGTAGAAAATTGGCAAAAAATAATTTACTTTGGAAAACACAAATTCGAAAATTTGAAATTATATTCTAAATGATATTACACGATCCTGATTTTTTTCTGTCAACACAAATCAATAAAATCGCATTTTTCAGAAAAAAACATTCGAATGAAATGTTTTCTGATGTACCTAGGTATACATGTTTTGTGTAAAGATTAAAAATTGTATAGTGGACGTAGAAAATCCCCCTTAATAATACATGTTTGCTAGGTACCTATTTAGTTCAAGGATTTAAAATGTAAATAATGATCTATTAAAATTTGAATCTAAATATTTTTTTGTAAACCTTTCTAATTTGTCGCAAGCGATATAGTGTATAGTTAACAACTATCCAAAAAAGGCTTGTGTGGTTTGTGCATGTACATTTCTAGTAAAAACCATTTGATTTAAATTACTCGCAAATAAAATGAAACAAATGGCTTCGACATCTAGGTACGTACACCTTTGTTCACAAGTGCAATTTAAATGAGATACAAAAACATTAAAATACCTATATTTGTGTCATGCTATTTAACTGAAAACCAAAAAAACATAATGTATGTTACTTTTATTATACGTACATACAAAGTCCATAAGAGGCAACAACACCCAGAAGTCCTTACAGCCTTACACACCACTCAATATTTTGTTGATATTTGAGGGTCTGGTGAAATCACATGCGCGTTAGAAGGGCCACTCTTACATAAAATATGTACTCTAGAAATTTGTCTGGTGCGAGCAACGAATATGAATGAAGAAACGCGAAATTGAAAGGGCACAAAGCACCCTCGAAGTAATTTCATGTACACTCACCGACAAAACAGAAATTTATTTGGATAATTTATTTTGTGTATTTTTGAATTGATAAATTAATAGCTAGCGCTGTACGGTTATTTATTATTTTGCGAATAAGGCTGATAATAAATGGAAAAAAATAAGAGCTCTATTCATTATTTTCTAGTACCTAGATAGAAACCAGCTTCTAAAGCATCACGATTACAGGGGACCTATTTTCAAAGTACGGGAGCGCCGGGGAGCACTCATTTCTCTCAAGATTCTCATCAGAAATGCCATACGTCAATGTGGAGAAGCTGTTTTTAAAAGCCTCGAGGATTAAAATTTTAAGGAGAATTTTAATTCTCTCTAAATAAACCGAGAGAAACAGTTGGTGAAGTCACACTGGCCCTAAAAATACTGTTTTACGTTGACGTATGACATTTCTCTTCAGAGAAATGAATTCTCTCGAGTTTGAAAATAGTCTCCCTGGTATCCATTGTGTAGGTACCTGTCCACTAACTAGAAGTGCCTACGTCAGGTTGGAAGAACTAAAGAATATTTAAATTACATTAAACGATAACAATTTAAAAAAATATTTTATACAATCAGGACAAGAACAAATTAAAAGTAAAATGGATTAAATAATTGGCTATATTAAGCTAGCGGGCACTCTGTGGCGGCACCATACAAGACATGGTGGGTTTTTGTAGCTTTTTTGTTACGCTATTTGCGAATTTGTAGCTTTGCCCAGGTCCGAAAAAACAGCGGACCCGCTAGCTTGAATTTTCATAAATTCAGTATTCAATATTGACCCTTGTGGAACTCCAGATAAAATGTCAATTTTAGTAGAGGTGTTTCCTTCAACATTTATTTTTTGTGACCTACCCGTAAATAAGACCAAATGTGAAACAAAGATTTATTAGAGAAACCAAAATATTTCAATTTAGCACAAATAAATTCACGATTAATAGTAGGTATCTAAAGCTTTAGAAAAATCTAATAAAACTAAAGCCGAGTTAAGACCTTTATCTAGAGCCGTTAATATATCTTCAGTAACAACTGATAATGCTGTTCCAGTAGAGAAATCATGCCTAAAGCCACTGTTTATATTGGAGGTAAAATAAGAACACATTTGGTTGTAGATAATGCGCTTAAAAATTTTAGAAAGTGATGGGAATATACTGATTATCCTAAGATCAGAGAAACTTTGAGGATCTTTACATTTAGGCAATGGTTTCCCAATTGCAATCTTCCAGTCATTTGGAAAATAAGATACCTCAATACAGCAATTAATAATATTTGTTAAATATTTATCGATGAAAGGACTACAGTATTTGAGCATATTAGATGAACTATTATCAGCACCACAGGCGTTACTTTTTATCTCATTTAATATTTTATTCACTTTATTAATAGTGACCAATGAAAAAGAAAAAACTTTTATTAAATAGGCAACTATGATAATATTCAATCTTTTTATCGCAGTTATTAGTCACATTACGAACAAATTTGGCAAAGTAAGAATTAATTTGATCAGGATTTTTTTATATTGAAAGGAATACTATAGGACTGCTTGCTATGAACGTTTAGATTTTTCAACTCTTTCCAAATCTTTTTGGCATTATTAGCCAGACAAGTGGAATCAAGATATGCTTTTTTTCTTGTATAACTACCGATACAGTAAAATTACGAAGGTTTTTATAAGCAATTCAATTAGGAGGTAAACTAGTTCTTTTATATTTTTGTAAAGCTTTATCCCGTTCATTCATAATATGGTTAGGTTGGGAGTAAGCCAAGTCGCTGGTGGTTTAGTAACTTACCTCACGCATAGGAGCATGTTTATCAAATAATAGCATTAGAAGTCCTTTATAAAATTTATTTTTACGTCGATATTATTTTCATTTATAATATTCATCCAAGGTAAAAATTTTAGATCATCCACGAAGCTGTTATAATTAAAATTTCTAAAACAACGGTACGAAATAAATTTTGGACTCATTTTATAACCCTTAAGTGTAATTTCAATAAATCCTAACCTATGGCCTGAAATGGTATCACAAACAGTTAAGCCGTGTTTAATTACAAAATCTTTATTCGATACAAAAATAGGATCAATTAGTTTCAACGAGGTTTTAGTAACTCTGGTTGGCTCAGTTAAAATTTGCTGTAAGCCATATGATTCAAAACAATCATTAAGAGCATTGCTCATGTTTAAAAAGTCAATATTAGCATCGCCTGCAAAACAGAGAAAATCATATTCCGGACAAACTTCAGCTAAAATATTATCAAAATCATTAATGATAGAATTAAAGTTACCTTTAGGCGGTTTATAACCCATTTTTTTTTAATTAATAACTAATTTAAAGAATTGAAGTTCCACCTGATCACTAATCATAAATTAAGGTGTGATTTCTTGACAATGATAACAATTTTTAACAAAAGCTACCACGCCACCACCCCTTTTCGTATTACGGTTATTATTTATAAAATAATAGCCTGGCATAATCATATTTACATCTATTCTATCCGATAACCACGTTTCAGAAACCATCGGTACATCATTATAACCAGTAAAAATTGATCGTAAATTCAAATTAGCTATCTTCATAATAAAAGAGCTCACAATAAACCAAAAAAAGAAAATTTACCCATGGTACCCAACACGCAAAATAGATAATTAAAAATAAATACGCAGTAGGAATAGAGAAAATACACTGAAGCACTACAAAATACTTTAATTTATCAATAATAGGAGATATTATATGCAAATAACCTAATAATTAATATTACTTTATAATAATTTAATTTAAAACAGGGAAATGAAAGCACAAACGAAATCACATAAAATTATTGACGTCTAGAAACGTATATTTCATTATCAGCAAAAAGAAAAAATCATCGATAAGCAACTTTACTTTGAATATTACAGGTCACGTGACCGCTTCCATAGTACATGTTATTCGACCCCCCTAGCCTGTACCCAACTATTATTAAGATCAAGTAAAAAATAATGTGTCAGTCAGATGAGGGACTATACTATAACCATATAACTAACGCACAAATAATACAGTTTTGTAGAGGGTGTCCCAATAGGGCGTAACTGCTCTATATTTCAATTTGAGTTATAGACACGCAAACAAGTTTCAAAGAAAAGTTACATGGTTTGAAAGAGACATTTTAATAATAATTTTGAATGTACAGGGTGTTACGTTTGTGCCTGGCCAATAAAAATGGTATGTATTTAAAATAGAACACCCTGTATTTTATTTCAATTTTAGAATGGTCTCGTAACACTGTATTCAAACCTAGAATGTTTTTAATAGTATATTACACACCGAGGTGGGAAGAGTTTCATTCCTGTCGTGAGATTAGTTAGATCACCGAGACGCGAAGCGTCGAGGTTAGCTATGATCTCGAGACAGGAATGAAACTTCCTACCGAAGTTTGTATACTATTTTATTTACAACCATCATATTTCGATCAAAGTTAATAAATCTCTGTTTTGTTCTGAACATACCTAAAATATTACATTTAACGACAAATTACCAAGCGCGGGGTTTTCTCAGAATAATCAAGTAGGTAAATATATTGTTACTGTGATTACGGGGTAAACAACTGTCACCAATATAAATAAATGTCAGATAAAGCCGGATTTCGCGAATAATAAAAATCAATAAGTAGTTTGTTATATTTTAGATCATTGTTGTTTTTTATTGTTTGCCATTAAATAGGTATTATAAAATTTGTCAAACACTGTGTTATTTTTTTTTTTAAATATAAAAAATATTCATCTAGAATAGATGAAATGAGGGCGGGAAGTGAGGGCGGGAAGTAGAGGTGTGTAATGTGACACTTCCCAACCTTCAATGACGTTAGTAATGACAACATTACATATATGGTTGTAAATAAAAAATATTACAGGGTTACCAAGCAATTATTTCTTTTGTGAAATTAGAGAATTATGCAGACCCCAAATTAAATTATCATAATTTAGGTAGGTTAGCAATGATTCCAAAATTGTTTAAAATACAGACTTATAATATACCAAGCTAACGAATAGTGGTGATAGAACTGGTTTATTTTATACAGTGTCTTGAAACACGTCTTAAATATGGCTAATTTTAAGTTCAATTTTCTGAATTTTTTCTGTATATTATTTCAGCATAAAATTATTTATAAATTTACCTATCCAACGATAGCAAAAGGTTAGCCAATTATACATATCCCATTAACGCGTAATTGATCGATAGCTGTTTTAATAATGGAAATACAAAGACATTATTAATATAAAAGTTGTATGATCATATTTAACAATTATTCTTTAATATACAAAACAAACTTCAGTTTTTTTTGTCTGGTGGGACAAGGGACTTCTACGGACGGCCAGAGCAAAGCTGGCTGGAATACAGCCATAACTGGAGCAATGTCAATAGGTTTGTTTTGGTTCACGTTCTAGAATTGTTCCAGAACCATGCGCAGAACTATTGCGCAATGGTCCTTAATTCTGAACAGTTCTGTAACCATTCCATTGTATTCGAAACCAAAACACTGCCAGAACAGTTTAACGTCAAAGAGTAAATTATAAATAAAAAAGAAGAAATAACACAGGGTCAGTGTCTAGGTAAGAAAGAGGCCACATAATATAGTAAAACGTAGATAAATTAAATAATAAATACGTAAAAAATCTTATGACTCAACATCAATTAATCAACTGCTCCATTCTCATTAGTCATTCGAAAATTCCTTGTAAAAATTCCCACACAAAACATGGCCAGGATCTCAAAAACAAAGTTACTTGCAAAAAAGCGCAAGCGCAAACATATCAATTCTGAAACAGTTCTCGCTTTAGGCCAGAACCGACGTTACTGTTCGAGAATGGTTATGGAACCATTCCCAAGAAAAACCAAAACACAGAACTTAAAGGTTCGGAACAGTTCTGGCGAAACCAAAACAGCAAATATCTACTGCGCATGCTCCAAAGGTTCTGGAAGAGTTCTAGAACAGTTATGAAAATGAACCAAAACATAGCTAAACACACCTACGGGAGCCATGGAGACCATGCTGGGCGTAACCTCTCTCCACATTCTGCTGGAAAGGGAGACCAGGATGGTCTACTAGAGACTCCTGAAGGTGGGTAGTCAATGCTACCACAATATATCCCCTGTAGTAGTGCATCTCACTTGTTAAAGAGTTGGCACTAAGTTTGCAGCGCTAAAATGCGTATGTGTCTGGCCGCTCAACTCATGGAGCAGAGGAAAAAAACATCTCCCAGACAGACTATGCGTTGTACACGGACGGCTCCAAAACTGAAAAAGGAGTAGGAGCGGGAGTTTTCGGCCAGAGGCCTAGAGTTGACATATCAATAAACCTAGGCTCTCTGGCCACGATCTTCCAAGCAGAAATGATTGCTATAGAATTGGGAGCGAGAGAGTTGATTAATTTTCTCCCCGCAAACAAGACTATAAAGATCTTTTCAGATAGCCAGGCCCCGAGCTCCAATCGAGTTGACTCAAAGCTGGTTTGGAACTGTATAAATACCCTTGAATGTCTCGGTGCTCGGAACAAAGTTACTTTGATCTGGGTTCCGGGGCACAGTAGTGTGGAGGGCAACGTAAAAGCCGACGCGCTTGCTAAAAGAGGAACCGAATCTGTGTTCATAGGACCAGAACCATTTCTAGGCATTGCAAAGAGCACTGCCAAAGAATTATCTCAAAATGGACGGAGGGTGCAACACTCACGAACTGGCGAGATACCCCAGAGCTAACTCATTCCAAGGCGTCTATAACCAACCCTTCTATGAACGCCTCTGCTCAGATCCGAGAATGGTGTAGGAAATATTTACGCATTTTCACTGGACTGATGACAGGACACTGCCGTCTGGGCAACCACATGAGAAGGATAGGTCTGCAACAAATATCGAACTGTCGATTCTGCAGCGTGGAGGACGAGTCTGCAGGGCACATTCTATGTACCTGCCCCGCTCTGGAAAGAACCAGGTTCCAGATCTTCGGATTTAACCGATTGGAGCCTACCGACTTTAAACAAGTCTCGCCCAATTCAACCATGGCCTTCATCAAAAGGTGTGGCTTGTACGGTGAACTATAAGTTAGTCATGAGCCACAATAGACCCATCTGGGTCGCAGTGGAAGACGATGAGATAATCCCACTCATTTTCTACCTATCCTACACACAGTTGACTGTTTTTCACATCGTCAAACAATTTTAATCATTAATGTTGTATATATAGGGTGCGTCAAAACTCAAAATTAGAAATTTTCTCAATTTTTTAAATGGAATACTCTGTATGTTTAATTAATTAATTTCTTTAATTTTATTTTTTTGCATTCGTTATACCAAAACACATTTTTGTGATATCAGGAGAACAGGAAACCATTCATTATTTTTGTAAAATGGATTAACAAAAATTTTTAGATGTTTGTTTTTTTTTTTTTATTTTAATTGTCATAAAGTTTTATCCGTAATTATCTAGATGTTTTAAACTCTCTACTGATGATAATAAGAACATTTTAATGTTTAGAAGAATTAAGTTGAAAATAGGATTGTTTTATTTGTAGAATAATTATAAAAATCAATTAGACCTATCTGTTTGTAGGTTTGTAACAGACCAAGGTTTCTAAAGCCAATTATATTTAGAAAAATGTGAATTTTTGTAGTAAAGTCATCAAACTTATGACAAAAAATCTATTTGGGTATAGGCAAGAAAAGAAAGAAAAAGAAATTATTTATAAATTGGTGGTATAACATACATGGTATTGTATTTTAAAAAAATTGAAAATATCGTAATCTCGCATTTAGGCATACATATACAAATGAATAAAAATAGAAAACACTTTAGAAATCTGTTAAAATTGTTTAACGATGTGAAAATAACCGAATCTGTTAAACATATATTGTTTAGTCTAAAAAGCTATAAGCAGGCCCGACTAGATGGGGGACTAATTCCCGGGGCCCGGGTTCAAATGGGGGCCCGGCAGCGCTATAAGAGGGGTCCGACAATAGGGTTTTCTGTTTGAGCATGAGAAATTCGACATAAGAAGAGAAAGGGTAGGTGATGTGATTGAATGTTAGAGGAAAAGTTTTAGCTTAGAGGGTATTTTTTTCGGGTGATTTTTTTCGGGTGATTTTTTTTTGTTGTTGTAGAAGAAGAAGTACTTGAAGTAGGGAGATTTTTTTTTTGGAGGTAAAACTTTTTTTTTTTTAGAAGAAGAGGTAATTGAGGTAGGGAGAATTATTTTTCGAGGTGAGGACTTTTTTTTTTTAGAAGAAGATGGAAGTAGGGAGAATAGTATATTGTTTCACGAGTGACGAAAAATGATTTTCGACGAGTAAAACACTATACTTTTTCTACGAACTCTATTATGTCATGTAGGTACCTACTAAAATGAAAAAAAAACAAACGTTAGCAAATGCTTTATTTTGAGTTAGGAATAACAAAAAATTAACCAACAATTAAATATTTCAGAAATATTATTTATTATTTAAATATTGATTTATTGTTATATTTGAACAATTGTTCAAAATTATGGGGGTATCACACTCAAGCTTTTTATTTATTGAGGTAGATGCCGACATATTTGTTCTACTGTTAAATGTCATTTCAGATGATGATGCGCCATAATCGGATGAACTAGTAGTTTCCTTATTTTGTACAGATTGTAAAATTTTGGTTTGTATTTGGTTTTTACTGTTCGTGGATTCATCAACATATCCTTCCGCAACACTACTAGATTTCCAACCACCGTGCTTTTTTAACAGAAGCAAGTCACCTCCTGCATCCACTAATAGCGTTGCGGATGTTCTGCGGAAACAGTGCCCAGTGTAATCTTGAGGATTCGGAAGCGTTAAAAACTGAGCAATTTCGTTAGGAAATTTACTGATTTTATTAATTCCAACAACCTGTCTGCTACACTTTCCATTCTGATAGTTAATAAAGAATCTTGAATTAATTTGATCCATGTTTGCGGGACGTAGGCTCATATATTTTTTAGAAATATCATAAAAGGATCCAGAAATATGAAAAGAACGCGGAACTTTTGTTTTTGTATTACGGATTTTAACTAACAGAATACTTCCAGTATCCTTTATATCGCTTATTGTTAAATCTTTTAGTTCGTGGCAACGACAAGCGCCAGATAATCCAAAAACTAATGCTACCTACAAATATTAGTAGTTATGTATTAAGTATTTGTTAAAATAAAAATAATAATTCCGTTACCTTTGTTATTAAATATTTATAGTCAGGTGCATTCTTTAGGAAAGTCTTTATGTCTTCACGCGAAAAAATTTTGGATTTTTGGCTTTTAAAACCATCAGATTTTCTTTTCAAAAGCGAACGTAACTTTGGATATTTACTAATATCGACATCATTTTTAACAGAGAGTGTAGTTCTTAGCATCGAATAAATGGACCATAACGTCGACGGTTTTAAATTTGAACATATTTCTCCAAAGTATGCTAGTAGTACAGTTTCCGAAAATGATTTTACTTTATTTTTTCTCTCCAGTCCAAAAATTTGATATAAATTTCTTCATATCTCTTTTTTGATTTGGCCGGTAATAAATCTGAAGAGGTTTCTTCAGCTTTAAAAATAATTTCTGAGGGAGTACAATCGCTTTCTGACTCAGACATTATGAAAATGTGTTAAATTTAGGACGAACTGAAACTGACAGTTCTCAAAAGTGATAAAACTTCAAATAAACAAATGAAAACCAGGAAACTAGATGTAGATTGGTTTAATTTGCACTATTTTTATACATTTTTATTTTATCTTTAATTCATTAAAGTTTAGGTAAAAACGCATATAGAATTTAATGAGCATCTTTTTATTTCATTATTAATAATTATAAGCTGCCAAAATATTATACGAGGCGACTGATATATGAAAATATGTAACAACTTACTTTCGTCACTAGAGACGAAAGTAAACGTTATTGGATTTTTTCTCACTAGTGACGGAAATCAAGTTTTCGCTGAAAGTATCCTGTGGCGAAAGATGTCTTTTTGTAAGAGTTCGTAGAAAAAATATTATTTCGAGGTGAGGACCTTTTTTTTAGAAGAAGAAGTAATTCAAGTAGTGAGACAATATTTTTCTGAGGGCCTTTTTTTTTAGAAAACGGTTAAGATTTTTGTTGTCCGATGTAGAGAATTATCCCGGGGCCCGGCCTGGCTCTCCGCGGCCCTGGCTATAAGTTTGGTTTGCCCCTCATTTAAAGACTACCCTGTATATTTAAGAATAATTGTAAAATATCCTCTTACAATTACGCACTAATGGGACACCCTGTATATTTATATCCTTCGAGATTAAACAAAAGAGAAATGACCTAGCTACCTCATCTATTAATTCTATTATTTATTCATCCCTTTACTAACGCACACCTCAAGCTGTATATACCGAGAATTTTATTGTGCGTGAGTTCATTTGTTATCCACTACTGAACTGAATCATCGGAAAACAGTGAGATATTTTTTAAATCAATTCCAACTTTAACGGATGTAAAAGATGTCAGCGGTCTATCAAACACTGATAAAAAATTAATGCATATATTATTACTGAAACTGAAAGAACGCTTGTTTTATTTCAGGCGCACACTGTACTTTACAGGGCGTGGATAATGATAAAAAGTCACAACTAAGATCAAACGTACTTAGTGTTTTCAGCCGGGCTTCCGCGAACCCCGCACGATTTATTTTGATCGTCTCCCGCCCCGTGGGGTAAATAACACTATTTTTGAATAGGTATTCGAATGATTAGATTTTACAACTTAACAGTGCGGAGTGGTGTGAAAGTGTAGTTAATAGTTTTTAATAAATGAAAATTAGGATAATTGCTGGTTCTAATTAGTTTTTTTTTTTGACATGGGGTGTGAAATTGAACAAATGTATTTGGATCTTAATTCTTTGCTAGAAGGTATGTAAATCTTTATAATAAATTGTTTTTAAAACAATTGTAGTCTAACTAGATTTTTTATGTTTTATGTTTTTGTAACATTATTTTTTATTAAATTTGATCAAGTATTGTTTTAGAAAAATAAAAATCATTTTTTCCTCACAATCAGTCGTTATAGATATGTACGTACAGGGTGTACCTACCACCGACAACTTAACCCCCAGAAACTTAGAAACAAAGGAGTTTTTCATTATTTAAAAAACATGTCTACTTTTATTGGCAAATTCATATACAGAATTTTAACCCCCTGGGGCCCGGCAACAACCCCTTATTTTTTTAAATAGCAACTCATTATTTAAAAGGTAATTTTATGAAGAATTCAACAATGTGTCAATAAAGTATGACACTTCATTTGAAAGCTAATTTTATTAGTGATTTAATGTGTGGCACAAATTTATAATTTTAGTTTATTGCGAATAAAGTTTTTATTTCTTAACTTTAGAGATCTGCACGATTATTCAATTTTTTATGTGCATGCTTGATTAAATTATGTTTCGTTATATTGCGCAGTAAAAGTTTTTTAAATTTTGAAAAACTTCCAAGGGTGGCAAGTTATATATAAATAAATATCTCCAAAAAAGATAATAAAGACAGAATGAAGAAAAATAAAACATCAGTTTCAACTTTTTCGAAGTTTAATGTGACTTTATTCTTATTCAAAACTTCGATTTTATTGTCATTTAAATTATTTTACACTAGATACCTACGTTAAATAATTATACCAATATCAAAAACTAGCACAGAATAAAAATAGATTCATAATTGCAGCCTATAATTAAAAAAAAAATCTAAAGAATTAGGAACAGCTCACGGTAGAATTTCTATATAAAAATTACGATTTACGATTTTTAAGTTTAAGTTGAGACATTTTAGACGCCTCAGATAAACTCAAAAACTAATAAAGCGATTTTATTAATTTTCCCACGCATTTTCGCTACTACTGTAATACGGACTTACTACCCATTTTACATCATCGAAAGGTATTTTTAAAATTAAAATTTACAGTCTCTATTTAAAATTTTGGACTTGGTATCAAGCAACGCGAAATGAGAAGTTTGTACAAGAAATGGACAACACCTTTCCCTGTTTAAAACCATCCCTTTTTCAAGATCGTCGTTAAAGCCAGTCCAATACTGTAACTAAGCTATATCGAAGATATGCGGCTTTGTCACTGCTTAATTGGACGACTCATCCCACAATTGAAAGGAATTAACAAAAGTTGCTGTTGGTTTATTTTTGTTATTATTCGTCTATTTATTACTTTTATTCGCATCATTTTCTCATCTCGTGAAATACGTACATTATACAGTATGTCGCAAATGAATACATTCATTATTTCGTAACTCGTTGACTTCTGGAAAAATCCTGAAACCCGTTTTGTCAGATATTCCTTTTATTCCTGACGTCATCGGTGTAAGCACCTGTCTCGCATTCGGAAGGTAGTAGGTTCGATCTCCACTGCCGCCTGATCTGCTATATATTTTTTTATATGTTTTGTCCATTGCAATAGGTAAATAATGCTGGGTCAATAAAATCCTCTATGATACCTACCATGATACCTCACACCCCATCCCCTCAGTCTTAGAGCCTTACATTTCGACTGAAAAGGCTCGGAAAGCCAAAAGCCCCTCTCCCAATGGAAAGAATTAAATATATACACATCCTTCACCTTTACTTCTATGGATTTCGAATTTAGAATAAAAAAAATTGACGAATTTCATTTATTAACTACATCTCTTAGAGTTTGCAACTGTCAAGAGACAAAAAGGACAAAGAAGGTGGTAATCAATTGGCGAAATTTCAGAAAAATAAGGCTGTTGAGGGTAACGTTTTCGAGCCAAATTAATTAAATATTTTTTCAGGGTCCTAAATCACTCTTGCGGTATGATTTAGATAAGTTTAGCGTTGTCACTTGGACCGGACATAACAAGTTGAGACATTTGACCCTCTAACATGCTCATCCTGCATGCAATAATTGACTTGATTGCGATTATTCAGCACAGCAAACATGTTATGTTGGGAATGGGGTGTTAATACACTGCGACCTAAAAGATCTATTGTTCTCCCTTCTGTCGCCAATGCACTAAGGAAATGTCTCAATGCCTATAACGACCCTTCCAATCCTATTTTCTCAAGGAAGTGTAGGATTTGAAGTGGCTTCAAGTTAGGTAAAATCTCCCTCTTCTATTTGATATCCTCCTAGATATAGTGCCCTTGGATTCTGGAGTGCTACACATTCAGGCTATAGCCCCGTAAATGATGATTGGTCTCACTATTGCAGTATACATCCATCGCTGTATGTTTGGGTTACATCCCCATCGTTTACCTGTGCAATGTTTCTGCATACCATTAGGGCTTTTGTAGCCTTATTTACTACTTCCTTCTCATGTGTGTTCCAGAGAAGTTTGTTGTCCAGGGTTAGGCCTAGATATTTGACTTCATTTTTCCATTCTATATCTATCCCGTCTAATTTAACGTTTTTGAGATTAAGTTTTCTTTTCCTTGAAAAGGCCTAGTGTTGTTTTTGTAGGGTTCACGGCACCATCTTTTGGTATGTTTTAGTCCTCGACTATATCACGCAGGATATTACTAAACTTGCCACTAGCAAATATGACTATGTCGTCGGCATAACCTTAACAGGGTATGCCGAGGTCAGTCAATCTGCATAGAAGTTCGTCTACGGTTAGGCTCCACATTAGTGGGGCTGGAACTCCTCCTTGTGGACATCCTCTGGTTGTGCAGATGGAGATGGTGTCCTGCCATATCTGTGTCTCTGCAGTTTTCGAGGATAACAGCTGAGCCATCCATTTGGATGTGATGTTATCTACTCCTCCGTATGCAAGTGCTCTTTTTACAGATTCGGGTGGCGTGTTGTTAAAAGCTCCTTCTATGTCTAGGAAGGCACACACGACCGTTTCTTTGTTTGTCAGTGCATCCTGGATTACGTCAGTCAACTGTACCAGCGCAGTTTCTGTAGATCTTCCTGCTCAGTACGCGTGTTGGCTGTGGTGGAATGGCACCCTCTCCAGGAATTCCGTTCTGATATAATTACCAACAGCCGTCTCCATTGTTTTTAATACAAAATATGTGAGGCTGATTGGTCGGAAGGATTTAGAATGTGTGGTATCTTTTTCCCTACTTTTGGAATAAAGGTGACTCTCCATGGCTCTGGTATATATTTCAGCTCCAGACTGCTCCGGGATAGCCGGATTATGTGTGGTAGTAATTCCTCCTGGGCCTGCTGAAACAGGACAGGAAATATTCCATCCACACCTGCAGACTTAAACGGCTCAAAAGTGTTTACGGCCCACTTTAACCGATTTCTGCTGCATATGTGTTTGGCCACTACAACGACCTCTCTTGGGGGCCTGCTTACCTTAGTTGTGTCCCTTATTAGAAAAGGTGTGCTTCCAGGAAAGTGAGTTTCCAGTAAGAGGCGAGCTCTTTCCTCCTCACTCTCCGTGAAGCTTCCATTTGGTTTCTTTAATGCCATAACTGTATCAACTCTCCCTTTTGCCAGGGCCCTGTGCAGTCTCGCTGCCGCAGGTGTAGTGTTAATATCCTCGAAGTATTTTGAGTTATTATTCACTAAATATGATAACATTTGGTACAAACGAAAACACGTCCTTCATTTTAAGACTGATTTAAAAACGAAAGAAAAAGATAGGTATGTCGCTTAAAAATACTTTACCACTGAAAGAGATATATGTATTTTCACCTTGTTTCTTTCAGTTTGTGGAATTTTATGGTTATAATTACATAATCACTTATCTCTCTTCACTACTATATTTTTCAGAATTGTTTTATTTATGTGATATAATTAACTCATTTTGTCTTAAAATATGACTTAGCTCTTTTTACCACCAATACGACGATATGACAATTTATTAGAAGAGGATAAATTATATTTTTATATAAAAAGATTTTACTTTTCCACAACATATTGAATAAAAAAGAGACTGACCTACTTGTTTAACTATTATTAAAGGAAATGATATAGAAGTTAAAAAATATGCTCAAGTTTAAATCATTGCACTTATTTTTAGATACTTTTGTCTTACTTTGTTGTTTTAAATAAAACAAGCCTGTTGATGATAATGGACTACTTGAATCTGATGTTTTGTTTTTTCAATATAGACGTACCATGTACCGAACTGTAGATTCACTTTTTATAAAATTTCAGGCGTTATATATTCTTCTTTAGATAAGTCAGTAGTATTTACTTTTGCTTCTAAAATTCCTAGAATGTCATCAGGTACAAAGGAAACCTAAAATATAATATTTTTAAAATGTATTTTTAGTTAGATTAAGTATATTATACCTCTTTTATAAGTATTTATAAGTAAAATGTAACTGGACATTCGGTTAATTGTTTATCTTCCCGTTCACAACGTTTATCTACACCATTCTTTGTTTTTATAGTAATTTAACTATTTTGTAATTTTGTATAGGTACCTAATGAATGAAATACTTTAAATTTACACCAGGCATTGTAATCTGAAACGAAGAAAATGGTTTAGAAAATAGTTTTCTATTTTATAGAAGAATCCTTACCAATTCTACTCAAATGTATAAAAATTATTTATAAAATAAATAAAATTGAAAAACACCCATCAAAAACATGGAATATGACAAGAAAAAGTGACAAGTGACAATTGACAGAAACATAAACGTTCCTAATTCAAATTAGATGTTCATAGTACTTTTCGTGGATACTTTTTTTAGCAAATTACTTTATTACGTTGTGTTAACATAACAGGTAGGTCAAATAGGGAAGTAACAAATAGAAGCCATTTTAAATATGGCAGTGGCTGTTTAACCACATATCATGTAAAATAGTGCCTGTCTACCAGACCTGTACCTAAAGAATATTCAAATAAATTATGGTCAAAGTTCAAATAATTCTAAAATCTTTCAATTTTAGTAATGACGTATTTTGTGTACCAAAGACAGTGATAGTCTGTCAATGACAACAGTGTGCCAATGACAACATTGTGTCAATGACAGTAAATTTATTATTTATGATTGAGTTTACTGCGTTTAACCACATAATGTCAAATTTGTCAAACATATCTACAGCTAATTCATTTTAGGGTATATAAATGTAATTTATATTGGAATATACTATGTTGTAATATGTTATACAACTCTTGCCTCGCCTAAAGTAATTTATGATTAAACACAAAGTTTGTTTTTGATAGTCCAGTAGGTAGTATGCGAAATTGAAAAAGGTTTTCTGACGATGACAAGTATCCATACAAAGACAAATCTACAATAGGATTTATATTGGCGGTTAAATAGTCACTTCCATGAAATAATTTGAAAAATACAAAATGTGATATTTTATATGAAAAACATATCGAAGACAAATGTAATCATTTTATAGTGCTATATTTTCGATATTTACAATGTTATTTTCTATTAAATAACTTTCGGTTAATAGGTTAGAATTCGTATAATAATCCTTTTTCACGTATATTTCATATATTGTAAAGCCCATCATTTATTACGACCCACCTTGCCCACTTTTAATAGTAATTTGGTGTGTGTTTGGAAATTAAAGAAATAACAAGTGTAACTAAACAAATTAAACATACACTATATACTAATTAATTTCTAATATGGCAGTCTTCCCAACATGTTTACAAAATCATTCTGTCAGAGAGTAAGATAAAACAGAATAAAGCTAAAACAGTTTAAAATTTAGTTCTCTTAAAACTGATTAGTTTTGTAAAGTTTTTATGCCTATCCCACTTATTATCATTATCTTAAAAAATATTTAAAAATGGTTTAATAAAATTCTTAATACTCTGTCTTAAGATATTGTTTTAAAATACTCCTAAGAACCGTTATAGGATTCTCCCTTTTACTCTTAAAGCAGATTTATAACAACCCTAAGGCTATCTCGCGGGTTCAAAAGTTTTATCAGTGTCTTAAAAAAGAGTTTTATGGTTATCTGGTATACTTTAATAAATCTAAAAATGTTACTTGGGTTACCAAGATGACACGATGATTATTTGGCAGCCTTTGCAAAAACATATCATCTGTCAATTTGCCATCTTCTAAATTTTTAATTTCTTTATAGATGACTTTTTCTCATCTAGCTCTAATTTATTTAGAACCCTTTTGGTATTTCTTTCCTTTGATTCCTCAAATAGCTTAAATAACCTATTTATAAGATCCATAAAAAAAGTAGCAGAAAGTGATTTTGAAATTAAATCTCATATCATCCTTGCTGCTATTTTAGAATCTAAGGATCCAAGGACTGATTGGTATCTAGTAACTTCAGTTGTGATATTACCTGTATCAAACCATTACATTCTCCTTCCAAAATGTAGGAAACTGATAGATACTTTGGATATTTCCTTTATAGAGCGGCAGATTGAATTTATTCAATTGCAGTTAAAAATTTTCTTCTCATACTGCAAGTTAGTCTCTTCGTCGATTTGTCGGAATCACCAAGTAAGGAATAGAAAATTATAAAATTAACACCTAAAAGTATACACGTCACGTCAACCAAATCAATTATAATTAAAAAAATAATAAAAAACTTAAGCTTTGACTGCATCGTATGCGATCCGCTACAAGAGCATCTACATCTACATCTAGAATTATTTTTCCTCCTCAAGTTTTTCCTGACCACCCGAACCCACAATCTTTCAAGATCGCTCAAGGGCCATTCAACGTCGATTCAATAAAAAAGAAAATAAGTTATAAAACAATTTAATATGATGTACCTACACTTACTACTTTTCAAAATAAAACTCACATTTGTGTTTATGTTTTCAGATATATGCAAATTTTTGTCCGGGGACAAGTTGGGAAAATTGTCTTATAAGGACCAGAGGTTGGCAGAATCCTTGATCACTAGGTCTAAGAAACAGCTGCAAGATATAGCAAAAATACAACCAACTTTACAGTGCAATGAAGATTATGTCATAATGAACAGTCAAGGTACCAAAACTGACATTTATTTGCACTGAATTTCAGAGTGTTTTGTAAATTTGGTTTGATGCAACCACATAGTTTCGTAATTTTTACTTAATATCATAACCTACTTTAAAAAATAAATCACACTGATAACTAACAAAAAAATAATTTTGTATGTTAGATGGAACGAATTGGAACGAATTGGAACGAATCCAAATTTTATTGTAAATAATTTAATTGCTTGTAACAGTAATATGTTATGCATGCAAGTTTGAACACAAATTGTATATTATAGGAAATAGGGAAGACATTTTTGAGTTACATTTCTCGATGCACTTTAAAAATATATACCTAAACCTAAGTATCTATAGTAGGTATAACTTTAAAATTCGCTCATATTTTTTTCCAAATTCAGCTAGACCAACAGGAGATGTAACTACTAACAAATATCGTGCGGTCCTGAATAAGACATATTCTAAGGGACGCAGGAAGATATAATATCCGCTGCTGTCATATGCCTAATTCATTATTCTCGTTTTGTTTACAACATAATATATTAAAAAAAGCTAAAATAATTCAATCTATTTTATTGCAACTGAACCCAAAAATTTTTGCATCATTAGTTATATTAAATTTAAATAAATTAGATGTAATTTCACTAAATTAGATGTAATAATTTTCAATAAATTCCAAAACCTAGTCATCTTAGGTTGAAAGTGGCAACAGGGCTTACACCGGCATGGATATTTACGTTGTTTATTATAAGCGCACAGCAACATTTATTTATTTATACACAAAGTTATATCTGCGTAAAATTCTTCTCTTTCTCCCCTCTCTTACTTCTCACCTTTCGTCTCCTCGTCGCGTCCCTACAAATAGAGCGTATTGATTCTCGAATTAATCTTGGCGTCGTGAATATTATATTTTATTAATGAATGGTTATATCTCTGTTATCTCTGGCTGGACACCAGCTGAATTTGCTTATTTAGATTTCATTTTCATGTCTAATAATAAAAACAAACCAGGAAAATTCCATGTTTCATTTTTCTTTAGTCGCTAAGGTAAATTTAAATAAAGTTAACTTATTTTGATTCCTAAAATCCATATTTATTGTGTTGCTACTGAGAAACGAAGAATGTTTAATAATAACTAAGCTACTAAGCATGTGTGTGTATATTTTCTATATTTTAGTATTTGTTTAATCAACGAGTTAAAATCAAATGATAAACTTAAATTTCTTGACACTTCTGAAAAAGGTACACATCTAGTTTTAGTAAAGGATGAAGAAGAAAAAAGTGATATTTATTCTTCTGTAGATGATGTCAATTTAAAACCGGAATCTCCAATTATAGAGGAAGAGAAGCCAAACCCATACTCAGGTAACATTTTTTTCTTAATTTGAATCAGTAAATTTTTCAAACCATATAATTTCATATTTTAAATAAATTATCCATTGAACGATGCTAATGAACCTTCTATTTATTTGCTACAATCAATTTATGGAGCAGGGATAAGCTGCTTGGCGAGAGTAGCGACATTGGTAACAGAGCATTTCCATGCATGAGTTGTCAATATAAAAAAGATTTACGCTTGTGACTAAGTTTTAAGACCAATTTGCAATTTAAGCCTTAAATACATAACTTGGGAGACACTGCAATGTCTTTCTTGTAACTAGAACAATTTCGGATCATATAAGATCAAGAGAATCTTCTTGGAAAGGCCATGCATAAAACTGGGAAACATTTCAATGCCTTCCTTATAGATATAACAGTTTCGGATTATATCAGATCAAGAGGCTATTCTTGGAGAGATTATGCATAAAATTGGGAGACATAACAATTTCAGATCAAATCAGATCAAGAAGAAAACGTTTGTAAGTACCTATTAGTAATATAACAATATTTATTTTTCAGATTTGCCTGCTAAATACGCATCACAAAGTGTAAAATATGGAATAATGTCGATGAAGAGAAGATTTTTATTAGGTTTTGAAGTAATGAAAAGAATTTACGCAAGTATACACAAAGGCTGGTTACTTATCTACACTTCCGAAAGAGATATGAAACCGTTATTCGCCTTTGACCTAAAAAAATTTGAAGCCAAAGAACCCGAAGGAGAGGAAAAAAGTAATTTTGAACTGATTAGTACCATAAGTGAAAAAAAAGTGTACCAAGTAAGGAAAAAACCCACTGTTTGGCACAGAAAATACAGACAATATCTATAATCTTTACTACTTATATCATGTATATTAACCTATTAATGTTCTTTATTTCTATTTATATTATTTTTAGTTTTTAGCACTAACTCATAAAGATATGTTACAATGGACGGTACAGATTAATAGATACCAAGGCAAGATAATAAGAGGAAAAAGTATTGATGATTTGATCATTTCAGACACAATTTCTGAAATAAAATACAGTAACGATGAATTAGACAGCTGCAGTGATGACGAAGACCGTATATACGAAGAACTAGTAACGTGAGTATCCAATAAGTATATTTTCACATAAACTAATAATTTTATATTAATATAAGAAAAAATTCCATTGTGACGGTCACCTATATCGTTGCTAATGGAGTGGAATAAATTATCGAAAATGTAAAAAAATAAGTCATAATAGATATCGTGGCACGTCAGTTTCCAAGTAGAGATCGTTGCTAGGTACCTAATGACCCAAACAATATAAACTAACAATATCAACCTTGCGGGTTAAAGAAAATCCGTCTCGTATAAAGGCAAAAAATTTGCTATAGTCGTTCATTATCTGTTTCGCAACCAAAACATATTTGCGACAGTGATCACGTCCAATATAAAACGACCAATTTTCTAGTTTCAAAATGAATATTGAGCAAGTAGCAGCTTTCTAACATTTTTCTGTCGTGGGTGCGTTACCTTTCATTTAACAAGATGCGCCTTGTTGGTCGCGGCGTTTTACTAGTCGTCTGTACGTCGAGAAGGTTTTCCTTGGCCGTTGCGACCTCTTGGTCGTGGTCGGTAGTGCGTTATGTATAATTAACATGAATGGTTCTAGAGGTCGCGACGGATTTGAGGCTGGATGATGGTATGACACTTGAATAAGTATTGGGTTTCATCAGATTCGGAATCTTGATTGAATCGATAGAGTGCCCCACTATGCATAAAAACGTTAAATTAATGAGAACTTTACATCACATTGTTACATTGTAACTCTCATTTTTACTCTTGTTTTCATCTGTAGGATGGACTCATAACCGTCTAAGCCCAGAGTAGGGACGTTTACTTTTGTGATGAAACAATGTAGACGTTGCGGTGATATTACAGGGCTACCTTGTTACGATATTCAACGTTATTGGAAGTTCCCAAAAATGATGTCTTTTTAACAAACCAGATGTGACATTCTTGTTATATCCAAGAAAGTATTTTTACTTCTTGTAGATGTTATTATAAAAGCCCATAAAATAAAAAAATATTAATGAACCAAATGTGACGTTCCAAATACGATACAGTTCATACATTTTTATTTTTATCTTTTAAATTTTATATGGACCATGTTATATAAATATTTTATATTTCATCTATATAAAACAGAATAAAAATAAAGTTGAAGTTAAAAGCTTAGAAGACAAGTTAGAGTTCTAATTTCTAATTCCAGAAAATTTTACAGAAAAAGTATGATAATACAATGGTCTAAATTAATATCAACGGTAAAAGTAAGAAATTTGATGAAAAACTTAATACTGGGCAACAGACTGCTCCATAATATACGGTACTACTGGTTACGTTAGTAGCAAGCGATCATTGGTATCTCCATCTATGAACGCGGGACGAACTGTCAGGTCTGCCAGGTCTGCGATGTAAAGATGTGTAACGTGTACACACTACTGTGCTGACCTGTATGCGATATTATTGTGATTTATAAAAATTAACATCGTATAAATGTTTGTCACAGGAAGTAACTAAAAAGAAGTACAAAAGATGTTGATGTAACTGCTAATTCAAGTATTGCAGCGTACATAAAACTTCTTTTGTAGATAATTCGAGGAATGTTAATGAATATGATGTTAAACTTTAAACATATATGTGATACTTTATTATCGTTTCAAAAATATATCAAGAAAAGTCTCTATGAGAAACGTTACAAAAAAGACTGTTAATGTTTCATGTTTAGTGGGCACCTTAATTCTGTCGGTGAGTATATGGTAGTCAAACTCTTTAAACAGCTTCAAAGCAATCAATAATTAAATTTGTATGCTTTAATGGTTCCTCTCTAGTATACTGTTTGTTGACTATTGGTTCAGAAAATGGCGATATCATTTATTACCGGCTATGCTGCGTTTAGCACAACTATCAACATACGTATGTACAGCCCTGGAGACCTAAAATGGTTATTTAGAGTAGGGCACTTGTGTTGTTACTGTTTGCGTCGGCAAGTAAAAGCTCTATGTTATGTTGAGAATGGGGTGTTAATACACTGCGACCTGAAAGATCTATTGTGCCCCCTTCTGTCGCCACTGTACTAAGGAAATGTCTCAATGCCTATAGCGACCCTTCCAATCCTATTTTCTCAAGGAAGTGTAGGATTTGAAGTGGCTTCAAGTTAGGTAAATCTCCCTCTTTTATTTGATATGCCGAGATCAGTCAATCTGCATAGAAGTTCGTCTACGATTAGGCTCCACATTAGTGGGGATACAACTCCTCCTTGTGGACATCCTCTGGTTGTGCAGATGGAGATGGTGTCCTGCCCTATCTGTGTCTCTGCAGTTCTCGTAGATAACAGCTGAGCCATCCATCTGGATGTGATGTTATCTACTCCTCTAAGTAAACGCTCTAAGAAAGAGGCGCCTGGGACAAAAGATGCTGCCTGTGCAGTATTTCTACAATTAGGGCAGTTTGAAAATTGAAAACATTTGCTTCATTGGTGCACGTGGTTTAGCGATGTGAGATATTTTCTGCACAACACGCACCGCACGTTGCATGTTTGATGTATCATCGGTGGACGTTCCGCCTAAACGTACCATTTGGGAACGCGAGACCGAGGCAGATGGCAGAAGCAAGCGACCGAAATCCGTCTCTTTACGTCTGAATCACATGTAATTAAATGAAGCACATTTAAGGCAGAGCGACCGATGCAAGAAACCGTGACAGCACTTTCAAAACGAAACGTAAGTACATCGGTAGCTAACCTTTGCCTCCTGCCTCAATCTCGCGTTCCCAAATGGTACTTTAGGGTACTAAATATAGTGAAGTGGTGAAGGTAGAGGCACACGACGAGATAAGCGGGCAATTGTTATATCGTACTATATTTTAAATTGATACGTACATATTAGATCTTTTCCTTTGCATCGAAAGTGTAGCACTGATCTACACCACTTCTGAAAATATCGTTCCGTTTATACAAATTGCAGTTTTCTGTTTTAGAGTTGGGTATAAAACACATTACTATTTTGTAGAAACTGGAACAAAATAAAATATAAACATAACCTCAAAAACAATAGTAAATGTTTTACCTGGAGCTTGGAGACGTGTTTCGTTAATAATCATTGAATTAACACACATACTTCCGATTTATTAAATTCGTAGTTTTATTTAAACACTGTTTTTAAATAAACACAATTAAAATTGTCGTATAGTGAATTTTAGAGTTTGACAGCTTGATTGGAAACATCAAACAATATTTTCGATATGACAAGTGAACGCACTTTGAGTAGTATTTTGATTAATTTACCGTTAATACTTTTATATTTGAAGATTGACTGAATGAAAATGTTTTTATATCATTTGTCATGCTATTTTAAAAAAATGGTATTTATTCTCACTAACTCCACTTGCTCGAGTTTGACATATAACGTAAAACTGTGCGGACACTTTTAGTATCGTTATAGCATCTCCTCTTTATTTTATATCAATGATTGGAAAGTTCGTATGCCCCGCCCTACTTTGTGACGTCATTGTGTGCGTTGCGCAAATTAAGCTGAGTTAAGTGATTTTTTGTTTGTTTCACGGATCTGTTAATGTGTGACATCTCTTTTTAGCTAAAGACTTTCGAGAACATTTCTCACTTTTTATGTTATTTATTTTAAAATAATGTGTTTTTATGAAATGTAACTGGGTGTTCACTGCACAAATGAAAGGAGGACAATATTATATGTTTGTTCATATCAAAAAGTGTCCACCAAATTGTATAAAATTATAATGGCGCTCGTGTACTAGAAGGAAAAAATCAATGATATCTAATTGTATAGATTGGTCATCCATATGTAAATCAGACGACGAAAAGCAAGGCGCCATTTAAAGGCATTGTGGCACGCAGGCAACCAGTAAAGCAGTTTTGTGAATGGAATTGTCAAGGGATGCGCAAAAGATTACTTTGCAGCACAAAGAAAAAAATTAATTATGTCTTTTTGTTAGTTCTTATTTCTTATATTGTTTTTTTTTATTATGTTTGAGTACTTGTTTTTTGAAACAACCACAACCCAGCAAGTTTATTACAATATCGTCTTGTTGGTGTAATCGAAATTGCGTATCTTTACATTAAATCACGTTAAGTATATTTTTTCTTTTTCTGACTTCTTCAGGGTGTTTCACAACTTATCCGAAAAATTTTATCCACATATACAGTGTTACATAAGAAGTCGATTACACAAAAAAAAATCTGATATGTCGAACACATGACTTTCCTATCTAGTTATTATAGGCTTTTTCCGGTTATTTTGTACAACCTATTGCATGCAGCACCTCTATAAAGGATAAACAAAAAATATACATATTCCACACACATCTACCTCAAAACATTTTTCTATAGATATTCATTGAAAACGCAAATACTGAAAAATTTAAATTTAGCACTTTCCCTACAATTTTTCCATTACGGTCCATTTTAGAAAAATCATGTATAAACAAAAATTATAGAGATCGATATCGCAAACAACTTTTAGTTCAACAATTTTCATAAAAATCAGAATTTTGCACATTTTGTCAAATTTCTCGAATACGGACAATTTCAGGAAATTTTGACATAAAGCAAAAATTATAGATAATAATATTAGAAGTAACTTTTATTTGAAACATTTTCTTTGTCCAAAATCTAATCAGTTCATTGGACGCTGGAATAAAGTTTAAGTTTAAAATTTGGTGTTTTACACACACACACACACATACATACACACATACCCACACCCACACCCACACCCACACGCGCACTCGCACACGCACACGCGCACGCACGCACGCACACACGCACACACACACTCACACACGCACGCACGCACACACACACACACGCACGCACACACACGCACGCACACACGCACGCACGCACGCACACACACACGCACGCACGCACGCACGTACGCGCACAGACACGCACGCACACACGCACGCACGCACGCCCCCACACGCACACACCCCTACACCCACACGCACACACCCCCACACCCACACGCAAACACACACACACACACACACACACACACACACACACACACACACACACACACACACACACACACACACACGCACACGCACGCACGCACGCACGCACGCCCCCACACGCACGCACGCCCCCACACGCACGCACGCCCCCACACGCACGCACGCCCCCACACGCACACACCCCTACACCCACACGCACACACCCCCACACCCACACGCAAACACACACACACACACACACACACATATCATCGCGAAAATAGTCAAAACGGATTCAGGAGACCTCAAAACGTAAAAATCCGTCGAATACTCGAGGTCGAAAAAAAATCATGATTCCTATACTTTCCTTATATCTGTATACAGATAGGAAAGTAAAAATGTAATAATAGTACAACATAAATGGAGATAAAAATAAAATTTATATCACTTTTTTTTTAAAAGCTGTTCGAAATGGGCTCCAATGGCTTTCGTTTTGCTTAGGTTTTTGCTACATTTATCTTTCAATTTTATTTTATTGTTTTACACCTTATCTGACAAGCTTTAACTACAAATACACGAACTTTTTTTTTACCTCGTTTTCTGTTGTACTTTTATTTTTTTGTGTATAGCAGGGGCAGAAGTTGGAAAGGCTCTTGCCAGTTCTCCCACTTGATACACATAAATTGACAGGTTCGCGGCGGATCTAACCGAAGTGTCGTTTGCGAGCGGCCATATTGCCTGGTAAATATTTATTAATTTGAATCGGTTCAGCAAAAATGTGTTTTAAAACCGATTTTCAGCCTTTGAATATTTAAAAAAAGATAATTGCTTACATTTTTACTTCCAGACATAAGCTTATGTTTATTTTTAAAACCGTGGATGATCAATCTATATAACTGTCTATAGCATTGACCCTGTTCAAATCACCAGGCTTACAGTGTTGCCATCACATACTTTGATTTTCTTTTACTATACGGAGAATGGTCGCACTGCGCAGCTTTCTGAGTGCCTTTTAAAAGGAGATAGAAAACTCCGCCATTTTGAACCCTTATTACGTGTTGCCTACATCTTGGCGCAATATTTTTAATAGGTGCGTTTTAATCATCCGCTTCTGCTTCGGAATTGTCGGTTTTCTTGTTTTAATCTGACAGGTTAAAACGACTAAACCGACAATTCCGGAAGCAGAAGCGGATGATTAAAACGCACCTGATATTTTGCTTGCTGCTGTCAGTGTCAGTGAATATTATTTTTGAAGTCACAGTTTATTGCTAGAGAATCAGTTAGCTCACTCGGACCAGTTGAAAGTTCCAAAATAACATCCACTTCAGGGATACAAATTCAGGATACGCAGAAGACTGCTGTTTTATTATAGGCGGTTGTCATATATTGTATTATCCGAGTTGCACAGTGTATAAACTGAAACATTGAGATCCAAAGTGCCGACGCAGAGTGAGCGATCTGATTCTTTAGCTGTAAACTGTGTCACAGGGTTCAAAATGGCCGCGCCCTATGTTGGGCGTGTCGGACCTCTCTCTTGCCTCGTATAGTAATCAAAGTATGTGGTTGCCATATTATAACATGTCATGTGTCTGTCAGTGGCCTGTCATTTCAAACGGCTAGCCATTTTGTTTGGAATGCCTAATTATAATCAGTGCCGACGAGAGAAGGGGGGTAGCCGGGACAAATTCCCGGGCCCCGGCAGAGACACAAGGGGGACCCCGGCAGCTTAGGCGAGGACGTCTAATTTTTTTTAGAAGTTCGCCACAAAAGGAAGGAGCGCTGGTTTATGTAAAATACAGGATGAGGACTTTTTTTTAGAAATGTGATATTGAAATGGCTTAATATTTTTTATAAAATTGTCGCGGGGCCTCACCTGGAAAATTGTCCCGGGGCCCCATCTGGCTCTCGGCGGACCTGATTACATACTGTTGAAAATTGAAAAAAAAAAAATACAAAATAACAGTTTGATCCGCTCTATTCAACATTTTGGATCACTATTCTAAACAAGACAAAAACTTACTTGAGAAAAGGCGTTATTTTTGTAGATTATCAGCATTATCAGCACGAATGTTTGTACGGGTAAAACTTAATCGAAAAAGTGCGAAAACTGTTGAAAAGTTCACTCATGTATTTAAATAAATGTCTTCACTCAGCTATGGCACCTACGTTACGGCAAAAGCGCGCTGCGCGCTTAGTACTCGTTCGATGGTCGCAGCAGAGACATGCTGCAGCTGCAAGCGGCCGAGTCAAAATACAAAAACACTACCGTTCTAATTAAATTAAATGAGACGAAACACTTATTAAGCTAGCTGCTGCTGTTTCGTGCATTGAACAGCACATCATTTAATTTCATTAGAGGTGAAATTACAGAAAATGCACCACGTCTGAAACTTTGCAGATCTGTAAAGTTGAAGACGTTGGTGTTTATGCCGGTCGGCGTAGCCAGGTATGGATTGAAATTTTCTACGAGAAGTCTCTGCTTCGTCTTCTTGTTGTCACGGCATTATTATTATTTGTTCATGTATGTGAAATTTGCTTCTAAGGTTTATAAAATACTACAGAAAAATACTTAAGTCTTCCACTCCATCATCTGAAACACGACTCATTCACACAAACACCTTCCACCACAGCAATTACAAATCATTAGTGTTGTCCCCGATACGCGAGTCCCTAGAACGGTAAATGTCTCTGCATCTTGTCTGGGCCACTTGCAGCTGCAGCATGTTTTGCAGCGACCTTCGAACAAGTACTTTAACCGTTGGACAATCGATAACCGATCGAAGTCGAAGCGAAATTTTAGGTTATGGTTATAAAATTTAACTACAAAATTTCTAAGGGATAAAACGGATGTTCGCTAACACACAAAACACTGTTTAATTACGGCCACCATGGAGGAAGGATAATTAACGGCCACTAAGTTGGGACGTCAATTATATGGTGGGGTTTGGGTTTTCTACGTGAATAAAGATGGTGTATTACGGGATTCGGCGGCTTCAGTTATGCAGTTTAGGTATCGTGATGAAAATGGCACTGAATAACACTTTAATTAGTAACACCGTTGCACAATACTACAAACGTAATATTAAATATTTGGAAAATAACACACCGAGAAACGTAGGGTGAATAATATTAATGTAAATTTAAAAAATTGTAAATAAACACTAATCGTTAGTTCATTAGTAGCGTTAACGATTCTCTTACTCTATCTCTCTCTATTCTACTTGACGGTAGGTGGCGCATCTGTGTAGTACTGCACAGGGGCGGCTCGAAGAGTATGCGGATTACAGAATCAAGGCGAATAGGTGAATAAAATATACAGAAAAAAAAAATTGTGGCCTAAAAATGTCACTTTTCCTGCAAACTTATGTCATATTTCAATTATTGCAAAAAAATACAAAGTTTACGAACGTAAAACTATACAAAAAAACGTGTTTAGAAACTGTATGGTTGTAGAAAAATTATGTTATCAGACTTTTGCCTACCTTCAAGGTGGTGTTCGGGTATATTTTAACCATCAGTGCTCATACTGTCATCTTTTAATATTCTTCAAATTTTTTCAGTCTTTTCAGAACTGTTGTGTGGGCACCCCCAGACAGCACACCAAATCCTTTGGATATCTACTGAACATCCCAATATCCACTGAATGTCCAGTCCATGGTGGATATCTATTTTATATCCATGAAATGTAATTTATAGACATGCAAATGTCCATAAATAATTGTAATTATATAGCAAATTATTAAAAAATTACGCCATTGTACTCGCCATTGTGGCTAATAGTACCGTTGAGATATTTAAAATTAATTTTTTTAAGGTGTATTCAATATCCCATGGACATCCACTATAAATATAAATATATCAAAGTATAAGCGCGGACGCAAACCATCGTGGATATCTACTAGATGTAATTTTTGATTTTGCTTCCTAAGTATAGATGGCGATACCACTTTCGTATCTACTCATGCTTAACCCGCCGTAATTGAGTTTGATCGACATTGTTTTACAAACAGACTTTATTAGAGACTGAAGTCGAGAAGTTCCATTTATTGCTGAAGATTCCTAATAAGGATGATTTTCTCCTTAGTAGGCAAAATCAAAGGCAGATTGTTGGGAATATTTTTTACCTCTATTTTCTTTCGACGTTATTCAATAACCATTGGTTACTTATGAACCTCTACTAAAAATAGTTATAAAATATTTATCTGAATTTCTATATCCTGGGATATAGACGGACATTTGGTTGGATATCCACAAAATATATTCTATGGATATATCTGGGATTTCTGGTATTGTCTGGAGATACTCATTAGATATTTTGCTGAATATTCATAGGATATCTTCTATATTCTGGATATAGACGGACATTTGGATATCCATATTAGTTCCACGGAATATTTCTGATATCCTGTGGATATATTGGATATCCACAAAATATATTCTGTGGATATCTCTGGGATTTGGTGTGTTGTCTGGGCCTATAAATCAAAATTGATAAACACAACAATCTTTTATTATTTATTCCTTATTTTCTATGGTAAGATAAATTAACAATAATGCTTTTCATTTTCAGTGTAAAAACGCCAAAAAAGAAAGCAGAACAAAACACATCACCAAAAAACGTGATAAAAAGGCCACCCCTACCTCCATCTCGTATATCGTCGAACAAAATCAAAGGACCTATTAAAGTACCTCCACCAGTTGTAAAACAAATATCAGTCTCAACAACCAATTCATCGGATGGTTCCTTGGCTTCGTATCATGAAATTCACACAACACAGTTGGATTCTAGAGATATGATCAAATCTAATAGCAATTCAACTAAAAGTTTTGATGATTCGTTTTCAGATGATAGCACTGACTCCACTTATGAAACTTTCGCAAATGTTCAGAAATGTATGGCCTCGAATCAAAGTGAAAGTTTTTGTAGCCAGGAGAATGAAAAGAGAGGATCTTTTCTGCCAGTTAAAAAGAAAAGCTCTTACTGATGTATAAAACTTATTACCTACATATGGCACTTTCAAATGGTTTAAATTTATTTATATATGAAATGATCCACAAAAAATATTTTTAAGTATGCTTTGGAAAAATTCACTTGTGCCAGTTTGGATTTAATTCAGAAGCGCGCGTTGTTATCACGGATATGACTCGTATCACTGGCCTACTTTAGAAACATTTTTTGTAGATCACTCTTTATAATTGTCGATCTTAGAAATACTATAATACGTTTCGCTAATAATACCAGGGTATTATACTGGTACGCATTTATAAAAAAGTTTTCCCAAAATATTTAAACCATATTTGTACATAAACAGCTGTTATTATTTTTATTATTATTAAACATAAACGTGTATGTTATGTAAATAAAATCCAACACACTTTAGCACAAAAATCCCCACAAAAATAATTTTAATTATGATTCTTAATTAAGAGGAAAATTTACATTACAAACTGAAAGACCTGCGGGGCAACGGTAGTTTAGTAGGTATAAAAATTACAACTTTAGGGTGGAGCCTAAATACTACAAAATTACTTCCGAGACTAAACAAAATCCGCATTCATTCATAATTTTAACAATTGCCTGTAGATACGAGGGATACGTATTTCAAGCTCTAACGCGCGAAATTAAGAAAAAAGAACCGAAAACACCTAACACGGCTGCCGAGTGAGTCAGAGTTACCTAAATTAGGGGAACCAGAATCGTATTTGTTTTTCTCGGTGCATTGCGAGATATTGTTATAACGCAGTTCGATTTTTAGAGGGTTTTACATTATTTTAATATTTTAATTTAGTGAATAGGTTTAGTTAGATTAAATTACATTTGAGAGTATAGAGTTGTGAAATATAAATACAAATAACGAAAAAATAGACGATTGGTTCGAATAAGGTAATATCAATTAATACAGGGTATTTATTAATTGAGTGCCGATACTTAGAGGTGTGAATCCTTTGGATGTTAAAGTTTTAAGAAAAAAAAAACTATTTTATCATAAGTTTCTTATCACTCTAGATATTTTTATGAAATTTTGTCCAAAAAAAGTGTTTCCACTCATGGTGGGTTCCTACCAAATTTCAACAAAATATCAAAAGCAGTTTCAATATACTGGTTTTTATTTTCTTACCCGAAAAGGGTGCTTTGTACGAAAGTACGTCATGAACCAAATTTGCTCCAAAATAAATAAGGATTTTAAAGATAATTTGGTATTTAGAAAAAGCAGTGGCGCACCATATTTTTGTTCAAAAATATTCAGTTCAAACCCGGTACGGACGTCACTGGTAAAAATTTAAAAGTCTTTTACGACAAAAGGTGAGATTGAAAGTGAAAGTTTAGTCTGTTATATATATATACTATATTTATATATCTAACTTTTATTATTACACTGAATGTGATATGGCTTTTTTGTTTGCCTTCTTTGGATCAAAAAAATATTATTTTAATGATTTAAAATAAACTGCCAGTAATAATAATTATCTGTACTTAAACATATGCAAAGTGAAATCATAAAACGACGCATCAAGAAAGCACCAAATTATTAAACTTTTTATTTACGTAAGATGTATTAAAAGAAATTTAAAAAAACCGACTTTAAAATCGTGCAGATGCCATCACCACATCTGAACCAAATTTATATGGGACCACCCCTGAGGTACCCCCTTACTAAAGAAAAGCATTATAGAAATCGGACAAGGTGGTAAAGAATTATCGCTAAACATACATAAAAAATGAAAAGTTTGAGGATTTTCCCATTGACCCAATTATTAGATTTTGACCAAATTTTTAAGGGACCATCCCGGAAGTACCCCCTTTCCAGCAAAAAAGAATCATTTAAATCGGACATTGTGTTAAAGAATTATCGCTGAACATACTTAAAAAAAATATATACAGACGAATTGAGAACCTCCTCCTATTTGAAGTAGGTTAAAAAGGATATAATAATCTATATTATTTGTATTAACTAAAAAACTACTATGTGGAGTTATATACATCTTCTTAAATTAATCTTATATGTAAAAATGTGGGTTCGATTCCTAAAAGAGTACCTAGTTCACTGTGCAGCCAAATTTATATTTATGGTACAGAATTTTTTGAATAAATAAAGTTTTAGGTTTAATTAAACACCAAGTTTTATCAGGAATAACGTTTTCTGAAAAAAGTAACATAAAAAGCAGACTTTTTGCGAGCCACTATATATATTTTAGAGGACAATCCATATTATTTTAGAAAAATAAATAAAATTTTTGTACAAACACATAAATGTGATTTATCTTTTAGAATATTTTATATGTTTGTCAAAGTTTACTAATGTAAAAAAAAAAAGAAATATTCTTCAAAATTTTTCTTAAATTTTTTAACACGGTACAAAATACCTTAATCCGTTTATAGTTATCGAAATTAGTAAAGAATTTTAACTCGTTTAAAAAGCGTTCTTTCTCTTTCCATTTCCTAGAAAAACTAATAGACCTTTTTGAAATCGGTATTCGGTGACTTTTCTTCTGTTTTATTGCCTTGAAAATGATATGATTTACATAAAAAACAAAAACTGACTTATTATTTTTGTGAAATAAAAATATGTTGTTATTTTCACAATTTTCGACTACTTTTTATTTCCAAAAAAGAAATACGATGTTCTTCTGTAGATATTAATACATTGTTTAATTGGCTTTTTATTTTTTTTTATTTTTTAATATTCTTTAGTATTTTCATAATTTGGGAAACAGTATAGCATTGAAACTTCTATACCTGAAAAATTGTGAGTACGCTTTTAATTAATTGTCTGTTTTTTATCTCACAATGTCTCGATAAGAAGTTATATAGAAAAAGTTAGTATTCAATATCATCTAGACAAAAAACAAAAACATGTTTAAATGAATATATTAAATAAATTATGAGTATTCTTTAACAGAGATATATTTATTTGTATTATGGAAATGTTTATGTCGACAAACTTATGTTCGATATTTGTATCAATTTGTAAAAATAACTCTTGTATAATGATAATATTAAATTTAAAGGTTTTAAATAAGGACTTGCAGATATCACAATTCGAAATTTTTTTTATTGGCCATAAAACTTTTTTTGGAATGAAAGCATTAGTTTCTGTTTTTCACTTAAGCTCCATAAATTCATATTTTAATCTGAACGCTACTTAAGCACAGTAAAGTTGCAACAACTAAACAATATAGTGAACTTTTCGAAAATTTTTAAATGAAAATCAATTTATATTTAAAATTAAATAAGTTAACTAACATTTTTGACCGTTATGAAGTTAATAAAGTTATAAATAACGTCGTTACAAAGATTTATGTTTGAATTTTAAATTTCTATTGATAATAGTTACTCATCTACGTATTACAATAACAATACCTACATGACTTGGCTTTGACACAAAACCCTGTATAGTAAAACTTCTAATCCGAATCAAAATCTTGAAACTATTATTTGGGGACTTAAAATCGTGGTCCACTAGTTGGTGTAGCCTTTTAAAACATTTGGTATAATAATAATAATAATTATATATCATCAATTACCGCTGCCACTGGTAAAATCTTAAATTTAAAATAGTGTATTATAATAATAAGACATTAATCATATCTTAAATGGATCGCCTACTACCATGTTTTAGAAATAAATAAAATTTAATTCTTAAATTAATAAAAATATTCAAAATAATATAAGATTCCTTGCGTTATGTTAATAAACATTAAACAAAATTTCTCACGAATTATTTAATATTCTGTCCCGTACTTCCATGTCTCTATTGCTTCGCTGTCAACAAGTTCCGGCAAGACATATTGCATATAAAAAATTTTAATTTTATTTTGTATCTTTTCTTCTCAAAAGCTGTCAATATGAGATATTTTCTCCACTTTTATTCCTCCAGAAGTCCAAAAGCACAAAATGCAAAAATCCATTTGTGTTATGTGCAGCTAGCCCTGAATTTGAAAATACCAATAGTGGTTGTCCTTAATGGAATTGTTCTTTTTCCAAAAAGTTATTTCTCTACTGCATATTTCTTCTTCTACAGTCAGCCCTTCAGCTCTATATGGACATTTTAACTCTATCATAGAGTTTTGTTTTTTTTTTAATTCCATTCAGACTGGCAGCAACATAATCAAATTCGAATTCAATAAAATGTCCACATTTAAAAACTTTTACATGCAAATAAATTTCCAAATCTTATTTTGCTCTGAATTTATGCTCCATGCCATATCGGGTGGCGTTAGAAATAAATTAAAGATTTTAGGAGATTTTTTACAAATTTTTCAAAATTTTAAAGCAGTGGAAACGAGTCTTTTATTGTACCACAATGCACAATCAGCTTGTTACAATCGTTTTTCTCTCATTTATAAACATTGGCTAACTTTTTAGAAAATTTTCTCTTGCAACGCGCCTCAAAGGGTGCGACAGATCAAAGCCATGCGCGAAAGCAAAAAAAATATTTACATTACTTTAACGGATTGAAGAGATATTAACATGCTGGAATTAATAATTATTTTTGACTCGAAGAAGTATTCATTAAACAAAAACATATAATTCACATCTCAGTGTATACCTTCCAATTTCGTATATATATATTTTTTAATAAATAAATGATAAAATTAATTTAATATAATTGAGCGAAATTACTGTGTGTAAAAAATAACAACATTAATTCAAATCACTTACGTAATGTTTATCACTAAAGAGTAGAAAAAGATATATATTTTGTTGGTATCACCTTCTAGACGAAAAAGCTTTTAACGTATATCTATTTTTATTGTAATAAAAATAAATGCTCCTGTAGGCAAAAATTAAATATATTTTTCTCTTCTAGCATTTTTCAACATTTCTATTTCTTTTCGTTTCTTTTCTTAGATTTTTTCAAAATCCGGAGAGGTATGGATTAAGCCTTTACCTGTACTTACATAAAATTTCTTTTAGTAAAATTAAAAAATAATCCGTAAAATTGGTGTACTATGAAACCCTTGCATATAATATATATACTAATCTTAGTATTACAGAAATAAATTACGTAAAACATAAGGTGTACGAATACGTAAAATTTATTTATCCCTCGTAAAACATCAGTAAAATATATTATAAATTGTTTTCATTCACAAATATTAATTTCTTAAAAATCTAACAGAGGCGCCACTTTCCAGACGAAAAATCTTGCAGTGTAAGGGTTTCGTAGTACCCCACTTTTAAAGTTTATTTTTGACTATTTTTAAAATAAAAAAATATATATGTGTAGGTAAAGGTTAAATCTATGCTCCTCTGGAACCACTTTTTCAAAATTCAATTTAGTTTTTTCTAAAAAAAATTGAGAAAATAGGTAAAAAAAGTCGAGTTTTGTATTTTTTTTTAGAAAAAACAATTTCAAATTTTAAAAAAGTGTTTCCAGAGGAGCATAGATTTATCCTTTACCTACACGTACATATTTTTTTCTTTCAGAATAAGTCAAAAATAAACTTTAAAAGTGGGGTACTACGAAACCCTTGCATGCTCCGCTCTACAGCCAAGTAAATACTCCTCTTAAGACAGAGTAAAGTTATAAAAAGGATGTACCTACACCACGAAAAGAAGTTCGTAAAAAATATCTACGAATTGACTTTGGTTGTATTATACCTTGCATGTCTAATTCATTGTAGTAAAATAGAAAGGGTACGCGTTTAGATTTCTGTACCTGTATTTCTGTTAGACACTGCTTAATTTCTATCATTATTGGAAGTGCGATTTTTGTCATTTACTTGAGTGTGACCGTAGAAAAAACATATAGTTATTGCACAGGGAATAAGGCTATGCAATGCTAGTCTCTTTATTGTTCTACGCTTTTTATAAAGTTAGGGTACATGTGGGGTACATGTAAATTGCAATATTTTTCGCATCGAAAAAGTCGTAATTTAGGGTCCACTACAAAATAGGGGCATTGTATAAAGAACTGTTCCTTATAAAATGATAGAGGTATATATGTTATTTGATGACGAAATTACACCTTATTACATGACCTTATTAATAAATATAGATATATTAAGTATTTGTGTTTTTATAACATCAATAATTTTTATAAATATCAGTGTTACTAGTTTTAAAATAAATTATTAAAATGAATAATAGTGTTTTACTTATTTTAAGAGCCATATGGTTCCAGCAAGAGACAGATACTGACAAATTCAATTACAATTATGGATGTGAGAGATTAGCAATTTCTTTCATGTTTTTTTATTTTAATTCAAATTAAAACTTTCACATGCTGATAAAATTAAATGCCTCAAGTCCTAAGTAAAGGCGCGTTTCTGCGCCTAAGATATTATCCACATCTGATTAGAAGATTAAGGGTGAGATTACAGAACGTCTGCAACTTTGCAGATCTGCAAATATGGCGGCAACTTTGCAGATCTGCAAATATGGCGGACTTTACACATTACACTTTTACAATTTGTTTTTTGTCATCTTCCACCGAAAAAAAATCCACACTACAGCCGAACGTCAATTCATAATGAACAATAATTTAATTAATGTTATTATGTAAACAACAGCACGCTCTAGGTTCAATACAATAACGATTGATATTAGCTTTGTTCGCGGTAACAATCCTGAACTGATTCAGTATTACTAATTCATACGTTGAGTGCATGCCCGATTCATTATCAATTCTGAATGTTTACAACGCGCGCAATCCCTATTATATCTCGGTGTTCCAGGTATAGACAAGCGGTTTAAAACCAATAATAATTTTACCGAGAACGCAGGATAGAACCAATAGTTCAGTTCTTTTTGTTCCGCGAACGCTTTTTAACTACTGCGCGTGCGAAATCGTTACTATTAGTAATAATTCGGTTCAGGATTCTTACCGCGAACAAAGCTATTATATATTATGCTTCTGCTATTCACCAGATTCAGGGATTCCCCTACACCCTACAGAATATGCGCCAAGCGTCAACAATATTCTCTCATAAAATTTAGAGTCGTTGGAATAGCTGGTAATGGGAATAGGTATTTGGAATAGGTATCTACTTGGAACAGGTACAAGTGGTACTAGATACGTTAAAAAGTTATTCCGTAACAGCCGTAACACGTACGACAATGGACGAAGAGTATTTTAATCTTTGGAATAGTCTTGTGCCTTTAGTTAGTTTTAATAAGTTCCCTTCCAAATGTTCCTGGGGCGTTTTTTTTTCGGTTCTAGGCCGAAAAGGGTGAGACGCCTCCTAGCAAGAGCTTCGCATTCGAAGATCACATGGTATGAGGTACGGATTCCACACGTTGTCGTAATCCCATCACAAGAATAAGGTGTTTCAGCAAGCAGTGTCCCTTTATAGTAATCTAACAATGGTGTTTATCTGAGGCATTTCGAGTTGTAGTACCTCAATATATCCATACGTGGGTTTGGTCCCCTTAGCATGAGCTTACTGATTATGTGCCCTCTTATATCTGTTGCCGCAGGAGGATTTCAATCATTTCCAATATTTGTTTGCAAGGAATCGTGAAGAAAGGATCAAATGAAGAGTAATAATTGTATACAAAAGATGTTTCTAAGCCATAAGGTTGTATATCAGTTAAAAAAATAATCCTTCGAAAATTCGAGGTCGAAAAATCATGATTCCTATACTTTCCTTATCTGTATACAGATAGGAAATTAAAAATTAAGTTATTTAACGTGTCGTCTACTTGTATTTTACATTTTAATTAATTTTACCAACTTTTATAACTTTGTGTAACTGTGTTAATTGGGATTCCCGTAGATGCAACCAATCAGAATAATGTTTCCTAATTTTTATTAGGGTTAAATGGTAAATACATTAATTCTTTGTAATAATATATTACTTATCTTATTTATAACTATATGTAGGTATATTTGTTTTATTTGTATATATTTATCACGATATTTATCAGTGGCGGCTTATTGTGGCATTGTAGAATGCATTGTATTTTTAAAACACTAATAGGTATTTAGCATAGAGCACTAAAATTAAACAGATAATTCGGAAAATCCATAGGGTAGGTACTCAGCTGGAAAAAATTATCAAGTAGAATCAAAACCGTAAGTTGTTCGATCCGCACGCACAGACGACCAGATGAGATTTTGCGTTTTTAGACTTAAGTGTGGTCGCAAACGTAAAGAAAAGTGTTAAAAAATGGCGTTAACAAATGCAGTACTTAGGCTTCATCGATAGGAGGCCCCAGTAATTTGGATTTGTGACCATTAATTTAATATTTTACGGTTTGAGAATTTTTTTTAAATTATTTGTAGTAGGAGCCACCCCGTATAGTTCTTAAATTACGTAATGTTTTCTGATTGGCCGGACCTTATCTACAAACATCAGCTGATTATTTAATTTTGCATGGTTGGCATTCGTGAACTAGGTGTCAACACTCAACAGTTATGACATTTAGTAAATGCGTCACCCGCTGGTTGTTTGTGTACGAATTTTGACGTTTAGTTTTAAAATGTGAATTAAAATACTAAAAAAAGCTTTTTACGAAATGTTTTTTTTATTGCTTCTTATCAGTTCTTTGAGTTTTATTTCATGTTCCAACAGTGACATTCCTTCTTTACCGTACTGTCCAGAGACTGAGTTAGGGTAAGTGAGGTTAGAGATTTTGTATAATTTTATTATTTATTTTGGTTTTTTTTAGTTTGTTGATAGTCAGTACTTTAAATGGGAAAATATCAGCTCTAAATTCAAGTGGATCTTTAGTTTGGGAAGTGAATACTGGCCCTGGGCCTCTTCTTTTGTCAAATATTCATAACCTAGAAGTAAGTGTATTATGCCCTTTTATACATGTTGTAACCTGTTTCAGTAGGACGATATTTTTATGTTTAAACGATTTAACCGGTTGATAAATAAATACATTAAAAATAGTAACAAAAAACGTTAATCTTCAATTTTTAAACAGATGTATTTTGCAAAATAAACAAAATTTTATCAATATTTGAGCAGCTGTAATTTAATAAAATATGTTGTGGTTTATGGAAGAGAGACAAACTTCTGTTTTTAAAATTTCTTGTAGCTCACAAATAGTGGAGAATGGATTCGTATAATACCTTCTCTGGCAGGGACTTTATATAAATTTGATGGCAACACAATAGACCCAATACCAATAACTACTGAAGAATTACTAAAAGCTTCTTTTCGGTACTCAGATGATCTTGTAATTGCAGGTGAATATTTACTTAATAGCTAAAGCATTTCAAGTTTTTATATAAGTTTCCAGATCATTTCATAATATGTGTACAATACATTTTTTTTACAATTTCCAACCATTTTTAGTATCTTTATTTCTATAGGTGGAATAGAAGTTAGGACATATGGAGTAGGTTTCAGAACAGGGCAGTTTAAGTATGAATGTAATTCTATAAAATGCTCTAACACAGAAGAAGGAAATGATGGTGATGATGTTCTTGTGATAGAGAGAAGTACACATACAATTAGAGCTGTTGAGCCAAGAACTGGCAGTGAGAGGTAAAACTTTACAAATTTGTTTTTAATTTTAAAATACAGAATAATTCAAAAACAAAAAGGTTTCAAAGCTTATTATTCTTGGATTTGCAGATAGAATATTTCTGACTTCATTTTTTGAAGTTGAGTAAATTTGATATTCCCATTTTATATTAAAGTTACAATGTTGACATTAACTGCAACCTGACACCTATATCATAAACCTTTGACATTTTGTTGCCGACTGCATTCTTTGAAAAGTATGTATGTACCTTATTTCTATAAAACAGTGATATTTTTGTAAATATCATATCCAGGGTAGAGTCTCAAGATCAACATTTGACAGAAACTTGTGATGATATTTCTGATTTTTTTCATAGAAACTTCAGTTGGTAATTCATGTTGATGGTAATGGGTGGGGGTTTCCTCACTTGTAAGTCACCACTCAAGATAGCAACAGCAAATAATAATAGCCATTGCTCTCCAACATATGTTTTCTGAGTTTCACTCATAAGGGGATGAAAAATGATAAAGAGGTTATTATATTAATAATATACCAGAAAAATTTAACATGGTATAAATAGGAAGCTTTGTTGCCATTCTATCTAACTATATCTCAAAATATTAAAACTTTATTAAAATTAAAATATTACTAAAATTTAACTGATTAAAATACAAAAATAATACATATAGTGTAGTTCACAAGCAGATTAATTAATTTTTTATTGGTCTTTTAATAGAAAATAAATATTTTTTGAAACAGATCTTCCTCAAATGAATTTCAATCTAAAATCTGTATCTTATTGTTATGAAAGTAAATTTTATCAATTAAATTGTATAATATAATTGTTCATCAATTTATAACAGATAAGGAAAATACACAAATTGTTGGATTTGGTTAAAATAAATTTTTTATCTTGTGTCCTGTAGGAGCTTTGACTATACTATTGAGCATAAAAAACAATTTCCTTAAACTATTTATTATTTTTGTTAATATAAATTTTGGTTGAAAACATTTCTATATTAAAAATTCATTCCCTATTTAAGGTGGAACTTTAGCGTAGGTTTGCATAACATCAAGCTTTCGAAGATAAGTTGTATTAATCTCAATTCTGAGCTGTTTGACTGGAACGTATCCGCCATTTTACCAGAAGGTAAATTGAGAGCTTCAGTTGTCCACAATAATGTGGAAGAATCTTGGAATTATATTTTCGATTCCCCCATAGTAAAAATATGGAGATGGTCCGGCAAAAATTTGTCAGAAATTGATTTATTTGCCCCTCGAAATGTACCCCAAGTTGTCACTACCGGTACATCACTTTTGCCATCCATTTATCTAGGAATGCACAATAAACAGGTATAATATAAAAAAATATTATATATCAATATATCTAAATAATTTAAGAATATTAGAAACAATGTAATATCTTTATTTGTATACTAACATTTTTTATTTTTCCGTGACTCATTGTCATTATCTTATCTCTACCATTGCATTAATACCTACATTTTTTACTATTAATAGCCATTCAAAAAATGCCTGTAAAACTATTTCAACTGTTACTTAATAGCTCTAAATAAAAACAATAGAAGGCTAAAAATATTTACATTAATTTTCAAAAATTATTATAAATGAACCTTTTAATAGAGGATTACTTTAATATGTAAAGGACTAGCTTAAATATTTTTAAAAGGATGGATTATTTTTCAATCCAGTATTTGCATTTAAAAATATATTATGAGTCATGAGGTTTAGTGGACCAACTTTTTTTAATATATAATTGAGCTGATTAGAAACAATAAAAATTATTGTTTATATTTCATTACAATATTTGCAGTAAAAAATATCCTAGTAGATACCACCTTTTTTTAATAATTTAAATCATAGTGCTTTTATTTTTAAAGAACGTATGATAATATACATGTTTTTTTATTGTTGTAAAATTTTTTTATTTTAATAAGATTTCTATGTAAGTATTGATTTTAGCTATATATTCATGAATCTTCATTTATGCAACATGCTATACGAAGAAAAACACATACAGATTTAGCAGTAACTGAAAGTACCAGCATTGCCAAAATACCCTGGAAGCCTATTCCAGCTTCTACTGAAAGCTCTGAAGAGGATTCTACTGCCTTATCAGTTTTAAATGCTTCCGAATACGTCAATGGTAAGAACATATACAATTTGAAAACTAACAAATTAATTTAACTTATCTTTTTAGGACAAGGATTTTACTTATACTCAGAAACAGATTTAAAAGAAAATGATAAACAGCTTTGCGATAAAAATGACAGTTTCATTGAAGGAGGTACTTTACCTCCTGCTAAAAATACAAAAACTGAATCTTTGTACTACCTTTTAGTACCTTGGTATTGGAAAGAACTGATACTTATGGTATTCACCCTCTTTATTGGATACTTTTTATTCAGAATAAGGCACAACAGACTGCAAGAAGTAATAATAATAGAGAAGCCAGTTGAAGTTAATTCTGTCAGCACTGAGCGCAGAGTGTCAGAGAGAGATAGTGAAATATTTACTTCTAGATATATAAACGATTTTGATACTCTCCGTTGCCTGGGTAAAGGTGGATTTGGAGTTGTTTTTGAAGTTAAACAAAAAATTGACGAATGTCATTATGCTATAAAAAGAATCACTTTACCTGATGAGTAAGATTTTCTTAATTTTCTACACACTTTTCTTTACACATTCTCATTTTTAGGGATAAAGACAGAGATAGAGTAATGAGAGAAGTTAAAGCTTTAGCTAAATTGGAACATCAAAATATTGTAAGATATTTCTGTTCATGGGTCGAAAAACCACCATTAGGTTGGCAGCAAGAACATGATAGAAAGTGGTTAGGGTATGCATTTAGTATAGATAATAATTTTTTTTTTATATAAAAATTCCAATTTTTGTAGGGATAAATTAACCTTTGAACAAACATTTACTTCTACTTCAGAATTAAAGATGAAAAGAGGCAAATCAGTATCAATAAGTATTGAAGAATTAGGACCAAGAACTTTTGATCCAGAGATACCAAACATAGTTCAAGAAGCTGATGACGATGATGCTGATGATTCTTTTATCGTTTTCGAACATGATTCCAAGTCCTCTTCAGCAGTCACTTCTAATGAACAGTCATCTCAAAAAGCAGAAGCTTCTGTATATGCGGCAAAAGAGGTTTCTTACGCTGAGCATTTAAGAAAGAAGATTGACTGGAAACGCCCAGATAGAAAACACCATTCTTGGGACGTCTCCCAAACTAATTTAATTACTTTAGATACTTATTCATCCCCAGTATTTTTGTATATTCAGATGCAGCTGTGTCAGAAAGAGAGTCTAAAAGAGTGGCTCAGTACTCATCATGAGAGAGATTATAATTTCGTTAAAGACATTTTTTATCAAATATTAGAGGCTGTGGAGTATGTTCACTTAAGGGGTCTTATTCACAGGGATTTAAAGGTAATAATGGCTTAAACAACTTTATTGCAAGTTATAAAATAATTTTTTTTTTTTAGCCAAGCAATATATTTTTTTCTTTAGAAGGTCAAGTAAAAGTAGGAGATTTTGGACTGGTTAAAGATATGGAAGATGCATTTGACTTAGAATTGATAAAAAAGGGTTCATCACCTTCTTATAGGGGTCATACTATTGAAGTTGGTATGTAAACATTAACATGTGATTCACAAAAAAAAATGTTTCTAAAATAGGTCATGACCGTTAGCAACTGTATCTTAGAATATCTTAAAAAACGCAAAAACAGGTTGATTTTTATTTCAAGAGGGATACCCAAGTAAGATTTTTAAGAGAATAAAGTTTTATGTTTTATTAGGATTTTGTAAAAGCATAAAAATTAATAATTATTTTATTACAGTTATTTTTTTTGCTAATTGGACTGTAGGATAAATTGATCTTATTACTTGGTTTTATAGATTCCTTTAAATCTGTTTAAGAAAACTAGTTTATTCTAAAGTACCTTTATATCATATCCTCAATTCTTATCTGTCATTCCTCTCCCCTCTGTCACTTTAACCAATACAATTTAAATAGGGAAAGTACCAAATACGTTTGATTTTAGCTCCCTCTAACGAGATACAAAACTATTACGTTTTATAAAAGGTGACGCTTCATTTGAATGCTAATTTTATTATTAATTCAGTGCACTACATAATATTATTTTGATTAATGGCATGTGGTGCATTGGATTACTAATAAAATTAGCTTTCACATGAAGTGTCACACTTTACAATCAAAGTAACGCAATTAACAGTTATATTGCTAAATATTCCATAAAATTACCTTTTCGATATGTCATACTTGGCATGATAGTTGATATAATACGTATTTTGAGATACGGCCGCTAACATCCCTTAAACATTATAAATCCATTATCTACTTTAAAGTTCAGATTATTTTTCTTTGGCTTTATTATTAGGTATAACATAATGTTTTTAAGCAACCAGAAAAATAAAAGTTACGTAGATCGTTTTTAAAAAAATAAATAGGTACATCATCTACCTATATAAGCTAATATAAATAATTTTAAAATTGAATGGTCGGCTATAACAACGTTATAACTGACTGAGTCATACTTTGTGTAAAATGGAGAAAAACGTTATAAACCGGTTTTTATTTGCATTATTTTTTTATTTATTTAGCTGATGGTTCATAACAAAAACCTATATGGATCATTTAACTATCTCATGATAAGAGTATGCGAACGTTCACATAAAACGTTGTTCCATGGAAACCCAACATATCGTAAATTTGTTATTTATAACGTTGTTATGGCCGACCCAAAAATTGTACACTAATTCTGAGTACAACTTTGGGTACCGCGTTCCAATGCAATCTCTAACACTCTGTACTTGAGAAAAAATATATAAGACCGTCAGTCCACATGGACTTGATTGACACACTTCTTGAACGACCAATCAACAAATCGGAAAACAGACTGAGCCAATGGGAAAGCATAACCCAATAGTGACGTTTTAAAGAGACCAGACTACTGTCGGTGTGTTTGACTAGATCATCAGGGGTTTTAAGAGAATAAAAAATAATTTAGGTAGGTATAAATATAACCAAAGATTCTCTTTGGTATAACACTGTTACATCAATTTTGCGTGCTGCACGTTAAACAGTTATTACATAGGAAATCATAGAACATGAAAACGTAATATGGAAGTGTTAGCCGATACTTTCAGAACACAAATCATCTAATGAGAGCATCGGGCAATCGTAGAGGATATTATCGATGGTCTCATCTTCTTGTTCGCGCCCCCTGCAGAGTGCGAATTCTGACAACCTCATGATATGGAGATGCTTCCGTTCTTGGCAATGACCAGTCAGAATGCCTGTGATCAGGCGTAGATTCTGTGTAGTCGTATGTTTGTTGTAGTGTTGGCAAGATAACTTAAAAGCTCCTTGGCAACTTTGCAGTTTCTTTTTTCATCCAATATTTCCTTGAATTTCACAAGGAAATGTTCTTTGATTAGGTCTGTCACTACCGATGTTGTCAGTTCAATAGAATGGCCATGTCCAAAAAGTATTTGGTTGGCTGCCTTTTTGTCTAGTGAATCGGTAAGAAGGTTACCTTTCTATGTGACGTGACCTTTGATCCATCTTAAAATTACCACATTGTTGAATCTGGAGTATATTCCTGAGCCTTGTTTTGTTTTAGTACCGTCTGTGTAGATTTGAATCGTACCTGCTACTTCCAGCTCTTCTATTTGTTCTGTTATAACTTTATATGGCTTATGGAAGATATATCTCGGTCAGATGGAGTTTATGTTCGCTTGAAGCGCAGTGGGAGCGTATCGAGCGCCTCCTGCCAAAAGTGACGTCTCGCCTCACCAGATCCTACATCAGGTTCTATTGTAACTATGTGGAAGAGTGTCATTGTCATCAAAGCAATCTCATTGATGTAAATATCAAGGGGAGTGACACTAAGAATGACTTCCATGGCTCTGGTTGGTGTGGTTTTTATGGCTCCTGTTATGTTGAATTTACGGATAGATGTCAATTTTTGGGTTTTAGGTACCCAGACAACGTAGATATTATGAAATTTGTTGCTCTTTCAAAAGCGTGTCAATACACGGTCTCCTTAAGAAACCCCACAAAAAAGTCATTATGGGATAAATGTGGTGATCTTGGAGGCCACTTTGAGATTAAATGGTCTCTAAAGGTATGTTTGAAAAATTCTGTCACTCTTTGTGAATTGTCACTTGGACAACCGTCTTGTTGAAACAAAACTTCTCCAAAATTAACAGGAAGTTGCGAACAGCGGGAACAATCTGTTCTTGAAGTAGCTCTATATATTTTATGATACCGTCAAAAAAAAATGGTCATCAAAAATTTCCATCCAAACATTACACTTTTGTGGACGTTGAGTACGCACAGGAATACTCTGGTGCTCATTTTCCCGAAACCAATATCGTGCAACGAATGGATTATGTTTTCTATGCAATTGAAAAGTCGATTCATCTGTAAGTAAAATGTGTTTTAAAAATATCTGGATTTTTATTGAGTCTCACAAAATTTCATCCATTGAATACTATCCTTTGGAGTTTCTAAGTTGTTTGGAGTTTATAACAACAGTAACCATTTCTTTTTAAAATATTCCGAACACTCTTTTCATTTATGTTAACTTATTTTGCAATTTTAGTACTAGAACAAGGTTCGCTGGTTTCAACAGCGGCACAGACATACATTTTCCTATTTCACGCTCCACATTAACTGGTGGTTTTACCGTGATTCTTCGTCGACATTACTGCATTTTCGGCATTTCTGTATACATCCACATTTCTTAGACTTTTGAATAATCTGAACAACTGTGGAATGGGTCGGTTTTCAGATGCAGCAATAAAGAGATTTATCATGTCTTACTAAGTAACCTCCAACATACCATTTTAAAATCTGTATTTTTTCTTTGTATAGTTAATTGTAAATTGTAGCAATCTATTTTATTTTTAACCGAAAATTTATTCTTCATTTTCAGGTACTCAGTTGTATATGAGTCCAGAGCAATTCCATAGCCGTATTTATGATTACAAAGTCGACATATATTCGTTAGGATTAATATTTTTTGAACTGTTGGTCCCGTTTCACACTGAAATGGAAAGAAACAAAATGTTAAGCGACGTTAAGAAAAACATATACCCTTCGGGATTTACTGAAAAATTTCCAGACGAGGTAACAATTTTTTTCTTATCTTTTCCTGCATTTTAATATTTATTTGTAATAGGTTTATTATATTTTGTTTATTTTATAAATGCAGTCATATTAAATATTTTTTAGCATGTTATACTGCAGAATATGCTCTGTAAGGATCCTAATAAACGTCTGACAACTATTGGTATAAAGGCCAGGCCCCCATTTAACCGAGAAGATTCAGGATACAGTGAAGATTGCCATTATAGACTGCTTAATTTTCAAAAGAGTTGAATCTTGTTTTGTAATAAAGCTTTATTTTTATATAGGACTTTAGTCACGTGTATTAAATACCTTTTTAAGATACGGAACTGCAGGATTATATACGCTACAACGCTCTTACAACTATTGAGAGATAAAAATCAAGCATCCATTTTACAAATAAAATTCGACATTCATTGAAGATTGCGATTACAGAGCAGTTAACATCTACAAGAACTATATCGTGTTTTGTATATAAAGCTTTATTTTTTATAAGACTTGCGTTATGTATATATCATGTGTGTAACTGTGATATATAATGTAATTTTTTGTTTAAATTTTTAAGGTAATTTATTTAAGAATTGTTTACTCTTTTCATTTGTATAAGGGTTTTTATCCTAGCTTTTATTTTTAGTGAAAAAAAAAAGTTACATTCCTGTTTCGAATAATACAGTTATTGTTTACTTAAAATCGTATTTTATTGTCTAGTAACTGTAAAAAATACATAAGAATATAATAAAAATGTTTATTTTTCCAGAAGAAACAGCAATATACAACAAAAATTACAATATAATTGGGAAATAAGCTTGAATAATCACTGAAACATTAAGGCTGCTTGTGTGTTCTGTTTAAAAAATACATATATACCTTATAATAACTATTATAAAATATTTAAAATGCACAAATACCTTAAAAAAAAATATGTCACATTGGCAGTATAAGTATGAGTACAAATTATTAATATAAAATTGAAATGGAGGAAGATTAGTTTTTTGTATAATTTTTTTTTAACTTCGCCTATTTTTTACATTTTATCTATTTTCATTTATTTTGAATTTTTGACATGTAATTTAATGCTTATGGTACCAGAAAATTGAAACTTCATTGTCCAACTGATTCAAACATAAATAGAAATATAAAAGTTCCTTTTTGTCTGGTATTGGAATCATGTGCTTCGGTCAAAGAATGTCAGAAACTGTGCACTTCAGATCTGGAGAAAGAATCTAATAGTTTAGAGTCTATGCAGCTGATCATTTGGGTAAAGTAGGTCTTTATTTAGAACAATTCTTATGGATCTTCTTTTAATAACTTCTAGTGAATTCAGGTAAGCTGAAGGTACTACGCCAACCTATTATTCTATATCTGTGTAGCTATTCTTGAATTTGAGGGGATAGAAAAACGGTTTTTCCTATGTATTTACAAGGCACAAAGTTTGTATTTTTGTCTCATTCTTCCCTCAAAATTTCTATTCCTTGAGATTCAATAATAGATACCCTGATGTGAGATTCTATTAAACTTTCATATACAAATTTGTTTTGCTTAAAATATTAAAATTCAGATCTGTCTGAATCAATAAAGTATTGTTCATAGTTTTTTTTTTAAAGAAAATTGATATGAATATTTCACCTTAATAAATTGCTGTCAATAAAAATTCCTAAATATTTGACTTGATTGGAAGGGTGGATTTTTATCCTTTTTGTATAGGTAATTCAAATAATTGAAGAGATGATTGATGAAAAGCAAATGGTAGGTATAACATTTTTTTAAAGGTAATCGAAAATAGTTATAAGTGCTTTATTTCAGCTTTGTTTTTAAGACTAAACCAATTATCCTCATCCTAAAATATTACAGCATCGGTAAAACTTATTTTATTCTAATGAAAATAATAATACTCTCCCTAATTCACCTCCTTACGAGTGAATTTCAACTCCTGAAGTCGACTGAACGACTTATGCAGGTTAAGGGACGGATATTATTATTTGCCGTGGCGCTCCGGGGCGACTTAAAGATGATTGATGGTGCCATTTGACTTACAGGTGAGGACAACCTCACCCACCATCACAGATTGTTCAAATACATTATGAAATGTATTGGGCCTAATACCGTACATTGAGAGACACCAAATATAACTGTTTTATTTTCTATGGATTAAATAACTTTTAAACAGATTATGTGCAGCGTCTCTCACCCCTATTTTATAAATATAAATTTCTATATATATAAAAATAAATCCCTATTTCCCTTGGTCGCGGCATCACGCGTGAACGGCTGGACCGATTACGCAAATTCTTTTTTTGTTGTGTTTGTTATTATCAGGAGAAGGTTCTTATGAAAGCAAAAATTAAGAAAATTGCGCGGAAAATTAGAAAATTTCTATATACATAAAAATGAATCCCTATATTTCCCTTGGTTACGGCATCACGCGTGAACGGCTGGGCCGATTTCGCAAATTCTTTTTTGTTGTGTTTGTTATTGTCCAGAAGAAAAAACAAAGAATGTTGTATATCATAAAGCATTAGAATAATAAACCCTTTATTTCTGAAATATTTTTTTAGTTAATTATACCAATTCGAAATCAACATTCATAGTTAAGACAGGACAACGTCTGTCGGGTCCGCTAGTATATTTATATTTTTTGTCTTAAATTATGTAATTTTCATAAATAAATATCTCGTTAATAGACTTTTATTCATTTTATAAATTAAAAATATTAATTTCACAGCATTTTAGCTTTAAATCTTTTGAAAGGATAAAATGGCTGACAAAGTTTGCAAAGACGCCATCTATGTGCGAATAGTCAAAACAGATGGCCATCTATGTGCGAATAGTCAAAACAGATGGCGTTTGTAAATATAGGCAACCAACATTAGAAGTTGTGTATTCTGTGTTGCTTGATAAATACAAGACTAAAATGGGTTAAAGTTTTAAAACTTAAATAACTCCTAAATGGGTCAACATGCAGACGGTAAATAACACTCGAATCTATCTGCCTTACTCTAATTTCTGTAAATTTGGGGAATAATTCAATCATTATTGTCTAAGGAAATTGCAAAAATAATTAGAATTAATTTATCGTACTTTCAATTATTGTGCACACAAATTTGTATCAAGATCCGGATACAAAATTGCCTAAAATACGACTGTTTTTTTAAAATACCTCCTATCTACAGGTTACAATTTTGTTGATAACATTTTGGTATCAGGATAACGTAAGAGTTAGGCTGTATGAAAATTCGTCGAATTTGCATTACCCGAACGGTAATGGCCATTTGAATTAGAGGCTTAATTTATTTCGCGTTAGCATAAATTATACGGATAATGATTGTGGCATTTAATTTTCCGCTCTTTTTAAAATACTCATCGCTGTTCTGCTATCGTGATAACGAAATTGATACTCGAATATTTGTACCAGGATAACAGAAGTCTATTAGTAGTTATTCAAGTTAAAAAATCCGGGGATTTTGCGTTACCCTAAATGGTAATGAGAGTTTGATTAAAGAACTTAATTTTCCCGCACTGTTTAAAATACCTCCTCGCACTTCTATTATCCTAATACCAATATATATTTTATACTAGAAATTGAAACTTTTGTGATTTGGATTTTTGAATCGGGATAACAGACGAGCGAGGAGATATAGACAATTTTTATTTCTTCTCCGATCTTTATGAAATTAGGCAAAGCGTGATAGTAATTTAAAATGTATGGCTGGTGTCTGCTTCTCTCTATCTTCGATGCTTTTTGAGAAATTAGCCTCAACTTTTAAACTATTTTTCTTAGAAATGAAGTGACTATTTTTTAGAATGTAAACGTTGCCATTCTATACGTACGCCGATTTTAAAAATATTTTATTTTCATAAAAATGAGCCAAGGGTATAGCCTTCAAAATTTTTTGATAAAAATATTTTTCTTCTCTGATTTTGATGCCAATTTGGGTACATATAACAGAAAGTACGGCAAATTTCTAGGTGGACTCGGTTGCTTTCTATCTATAAGAATTTTGTTTTCGTTTTCCTGAGTTACTGGTTATTGCATTTATTTGTAGACTCACATAAACGTTTAACCGGGAAGATAGATAAAAGTTTACTTGAATCGTTTAGAAGTTATTCAAGTTAAAATAATCCGACGATTTTGCGTCACCCTAAATGATAATGGCATTTTTATTAAGGAACTTAATTTTCCCGCACTGTTTAAAATACCTCATCGCTGTTCTCTTATCCTAATACCAATATTTTATACTCGAAATTACAACGTTGGTGACTTGGATCTTTGCATCGGGATAACAGAAGATCGAGGAGGTATAGAACATTTTTATTTCTGCTCCGATCTTTATGAAATTGAGCAGAGCGTTAGAGTAATTTAAAATGTATGGCTGGTGTCTGCTTCTCTCTATCTTCGATACTTTTTCTAAATGAGTCACAACTTTTTTATTATTACTGTTAGAAAAAAACAGAGTATATTTTTGAGCTCCAGGGGTTGCATTCTATGCGTATGCAGATTATAAATTGTTTTTATTTTCTCAAAAAAATCGAAAAATCGGAGACAAAAATTTTTTTGTCTCCGATCTTGATGAAAATTGGGGTACATATAAAAGAAAGCAAGAGGAATTAAGGTGTGAACCCAGTTGCTCCCTAGCTATAAGAGTTAACTTTTTATAATTAATTCCTCCAGTTAATAACGATCGAATTATTCCATAAATTCACAGAGAGGTAGAGCCGGACGGATAGTTTAAAATGCCCCTTACCGCTTGCCTCTATCTTGCGCCGTTTAGTAGTTATTCACATTTAAAATAAAGTCAAATACCTTGTCGCGTTTCTGCTATCCTGGTACGAAAATTTTAAGACAAAATTGGATCTTTTCGAATTCGGAACTTTGTATCAGGATAATAGAAACACGAGGAGATATCGAACATTTTTATTTTTGCCACAACTTTTTTAATATTGCTGTTAAAAAAAAACTGAGTGTATTTCTGAGATCTACATGTGACCCTCTATTCGTGTGCAAATTTAAACAATTTTTTATTATTTCAAGAAAATCGAAAGGGTATAGCCTTCCAAATTTTTTGAAAAAAAATTTTTTTGTCTCCGTTCTTGATGAAAATTGGGGTACATATAAAAGAAAGCAAGAGGAATTAAGGGGTGAACTCAGTTGCTCCCTAGCTATAAGAGTTAACTTTTTTTTATTAATTTCTCAGTTAATAATGATCGAGTTATTGCATAAATTCACATAGAGGTAGAGCCGGACGGATAGTTTAAAATGCCCTTTACCGCTTGCCTCTATCTTGCGCCGTTTAGTAGTTATGCACATTTAAAATAAAGTCAAATACCTTGTCGCGTTTCTGCTATCCTGGTACGAAAATTTTAAGACAAAATTGGATCTTTTCGAATTCGGAACTTTGTATCAGGATAATAGAAACACGAGGAGATATCGAAAAATTTTATTTTTGCCACAACTTTTTTAATATTGCTGTTAAAAAAAACTGAGTGTATTTCTGAGATCTACATGTGACCCTCTATTCGTATGCAAATTTAAACAGTTTTTTATTTTCTCAAAAAAATCGAAAGGGTATAGCCTTTCAAATTTTTTGACAAAAAATTTTTTTGTCTCCGATCTTGATGAAAATTGGGGTACATATAAAAGGAAGCAAGAGGAATTAAGGGGTGAACTCAGTTGCTCCCTAGCTATAAGAGTTAACTTTTTTTTATTAATTTCTCAGTTAATAATGATCGAGTTATTGCATAAATTCACATAGAGGTAGAGCCGGACGGATAGTTTAAAATGCCCTTTACCGCTTGCCTCTATCTTGCGCCGTTTAGTAGTTATGCACATTTAAAATAAAGTCAAATACCTTGTCGCGTTTCTGCTATCCTGGTACGAAAATTTTAAGACAAAATTGGATCTTTTCGAATTCGGAACTTTGTATCAGGATAATAGAAACACGAGGAGATATCGAAAAATTTTATTTTTGCCACAACTTTTTTAATATTGCTGTTAAAAAAAAACTGAGTGTATTTCTGAGATCTACATGTGACCCTCTATTCGTATGCAAATTTAAACAGTTTTTTATTTTCTCAAAAAAATCGAAAGGGTATAGCCTTTCAAATTTTTTGACAAAAAATTTTTTTGTCTCCGATCTTGATGAAAATTGGGGTACATATAAAAGGAAGCAAGAGGAATTAAGGGGTGAACTCAGTTGCTCCCTAGCTATAAGAGTTAACTTTTTTTTATTAATTTCTCAGTTAATAATGATCGAGTTATTGCATAAATTCACATAGAGGTAGAGCCGGACGGATAGTTTAAAATGCCCTTTACCGCTTGCCTCTATCTTGCGCCGTTTAGTAGTTATTCACATTTAAAATAAAGTCAAATACCTTGTCGCGTTTCTGCTATCCTGGTACGAAAATTTTAAGACAAAATTGGATCTTTTCGAATTCGGAACTTTGTATCAGGATAATAGAAACACGAGGAGATATCGAAAAATTTTATTTTTGCCACAACTTTTTTAATATTGCTGTTAAAAAAAAACTGAGTGTATTTCTGAGATCTACATGTGACCCTCTATTCGTATGCAAATTTAAACAGTTTTTTATTTTCTCAAAAAAATCGAAAGGGTATAGCCTTTCAAATTTTTTGACAAAAAATTTTTTTGTCTCCGATCTTGATGAAAATTGGGGTACATATAAAAGAAATCAAGAGGAATTAAGGGGTGAACTCAGTTGCTCGGGATAACAGAAGAGCGTGGAGGTATAGAAAATTTTTATTTCTGCTCCGATCTTTACTAAATTGAGCCCAGCGTTAGAGTAAGTAATTTAAAATGTATAGCTGATGTCTGTTTCTCTCTATCTTCGATGCTTTTTGAGAAATTAGCCTCAACTTTTAAACTATTTTTCTTAGAAATGAAGTGACTATTTTTTAGAATGTAAACGTTGCCATTCTATGCGTACGCCGATTTTTAAAATATTTTATTTTCATAAAAATGAGCAAAGGATACAGCCTTCAAAATTTTTTGATAAAAATAATTTTCTTCTCTGATTTTGGTGCCAATTTGAGTACATATAACAGAAAGTACGGCAAATTTCTAGGTGGGCTCAGTTGCTTTCTATCTATAAGAATTTCCTTTTCGTTTTCCTGAGTTACTGGTTATTGAATTTATTTGTAGACTAACATAAACGTTTAACCGGGAAGATAGATTATAGTGTACTTTGCTACTTATCTCTATTTAGAGTCGTTTAGAAGTTATTCAAGTTAAAAAATCCGACGATTTTGCGTCACCCTAAATGGCAATGGCAGTTTGATTAAGGAACTTAATTTGCCCGCACTGTTTAAAATACCTCCTCGCTCTTCTCTTATCCTAATAACAATATTTTATACTCGAAATTGCAACTTTTGTGTCTTGGATCTTTGCATCGGGATAACAGAAGAGCGAGGAGGGTATAGAAAATTTTTATTTCTGCTCCGATCTTTACTAAATTGAGCCCAGCGTTAGAGTAAGTAATTTAAAATGTATGGCTGGTGTCTACTTCTCTCTATCTTCGATGCTTTTTGAGAAATTAGCCTCAACTTTGAAACTACTTTTCTTAGAAATGAAGTGACTATTTTTTAGGATGTAAACGTTGCCATTCTATGCGTACGCTGATTTTAAAAATATTTTATTTTCATAAAAATGAGCAAAGGGTATAGCCTTCAAAATTTTTTGATAAAAATAATTTTCTTCTCTGATTTTGATGCCAATTTGGGTACATATAACAGAAAGTACGGCAAATTTCTAGGTGGGCTCAGTTGCTTTCTATCTATAAGAATTTTGTTTTCGTTTTCCTGAGTTACTGGTTATTGCATTTATTTGTAGACTCACATAAACGTTTAACCGGGAAGATAGATTAAAGTGTACTTTGCTACTTTTCTCTATCTTGAGTCGTTTAGAAGTTATTCAAGTTAAAATAATCCGACGATTTTGCGTCACCCTAAATGATAATGGCAGTTTTATTAAGGAACTTAATTTTCCCCGCACTGTTTAAAATACCTCATCGCTCTTCTCTTATCCTAATACCAATATTTTATACTCGAAATTACAACTTTGGTGACTTGGATCTTTGCATCAGGATAATAGAAGAGCGAGGATGCATAGACAATTTTTATTTCTGCTCCAATCTTTATGAAATTGAGCACAGCGTTAGAGTAAGTAATTTAAAATGTATGGCTGGTATCTACTTCTCTCCATCTTCGATGCTTTTTGAGAAGTTAGCCTCAACTTTTAAACTATTTTTCTTAGAAATGAAGTGACTATTTTTTAGGATGTAAACGTTGCCATTCTATGCGTACGCCGATTTTAAAAATATTTTTCTGTTCTGATTTTGATGCCAATTTGGGTACATATAACAGAAAGTACGGCAAATTTCTAGGTGGACTCAGTTGCTTTCTATCTATAAGAACTTTGTTTTTTTTTTCGTTCTCCTTAGTTACTAGTTACTGAATTTATCTGTAGACTCACATAAACGTTCAAACGGGCAGATAGACTAAAGTGCACTTTGATACGTATCTCTATCTTGAGTCGTTTAGAAGTTATTCAAGTTTAAAATAATCCGGCGATTTTGCGTCACCTTAAATGGTAATGGCTGTTTGATAAAGAACTTACTTTTCCCGCACGGTTTAAAATACCTCCTCGCTCTTCTCTTATCCTAATAACAATATTTTAAACTCGAAATTGCAACTTTCGTGACTTGGATCTTTGCATCGGGATAACAGAAGAGCGAGGAGGTATAGGCAATTTTTATTTCTGCTCCGATCTTTATGAAATTGAGCACAGCGTTAGAGTAAGTAATTTAAAATGTATGGCTGGTGTCTACTTCTCTCTATCTTCGATACTTTTTGAGAAATTAGCCTCAACTTTTAAACTATTTTTCTTAGAAATGAACTGACTATTTTTTAGGATCTAGACCTAGACGTTGCCATTCTATGCGTACGCAGATTTTTAATTTTTTTTATTTTCACAAAAAGTACGGCAAATTTCTAGGTGGAGGAGGTATAGAAAATGTTTATATCTTTATGAAATTGGGCACAACGTTAGAGTAAGTAATTTAAAATGTATGGCTCGTGTCTGCTTCTCTTAATTTCGATGAATTTTGACAAGTAACCCTCAACTTTAAATTATTTTTCGTAGATCAAATCTAGACGTAGCACTCTATTTTCTTAAAAATTAGCAATTTTTTTTCATTTGCATGTGTCAACGATATGGAAGAGATTGTCTTGCCTTTAAGTCAAATGGCACATCAGTCATATGTAAGTAGCTCCGGAGCGACATAGCAAATAAATTAACAAGAATAAAATGTAAAATATGTTGTATTGGAAATGGTCTGTTAATACAACTTCGACATAAAAAATCTATTGCACCCCCTTTTGTCGCTAATGTAGAAAGGAAATTACAAGAAATAACTAAATCGTTATTTTTAATTACCTTTATTTTACAAACATGTAACACCATGTGCCTATAAACAATAAGTCTTTTTGGATTATAGAATTAAATATAAAATATTAATAACTTCCTACAAAACTACATTACTTCAGTTTTTAAGTAGATAGGGACAAGTATATATAACAAAATTTTTAACATTTATTAGAATATAATCATTGAAAACACCGATTTTTATTAAAAATATTCTTACGGTCGTTTTTCCGTACTGCCTCAAACCAACGAAATTATTGCTTTTATTGCAATACAGGGTGTTCAAATAACAAAGCACGCCCGACCATATTCAATGAATCATTTATATAAGGTACGGATCTGAGATTTTTTTTAACATTTTCAGCGATTTCTCTTGAGCGCTTTTATCATGAATTTTTTTCTTCAAAATTCTACATAGTTTCAGAGATACAGGTTGTACCCTAACTTTTCTTATTTGGACACCCGGTGCACACTTTTAATGCAATAGTTATCATCAAAACGAAAGGAACATTTATAGTCATTTTCACACATGCTAGATAAAATTAACAAATTTCAGCCCTTAAAACAAGATAAAGCTCGGCAAGCTGTTATAATCTCATATCGTTTGGGGTTTGAAATATAAGGAAATAAAATATTTTAACATTTTTAAAATTGATTTTTAGAACTAACTTGGTTTCATTTACCACTAAGGTCTAAAACTATTAGGCACATAAGAGTTCGTTGCATATAGGGATAAGAAATGCATTTAGAATGATAATTGTGACCTTACTTCTAAATAGATTTATCTAACCCAACAGACTAGTGAGTGTGCTAAATTAATTTTTTTTTTATTTATATAAAAACGAACAGAAATATTTTAGTATACAAAATGAAAAATAATTGAAATTATTTTCTGTTTTTAAATACAAATCGGCTCCTCACTAATTTGTGGGTTTAGATTTTAGATAAAGGATAAAGACAACAAAATTAAGTTTAAATTAATTTTAGGGCGCGATTGGCAAATTTTTCAAATTTTCTAATAATAGACAATTCGTTATGTAGTTATCAAATTTGACAAGTAATTGAAAAAGTATTTAACATCTAATTTAATAATCAAAAATAGTATTCACAAAATTTAGTGATAAGGAGCAATAGTATCAATGAGTAAATTACTCTAAAATTTCATTAATAAGTAATCTTAGATGTGGTGGCAGTGAGAAAGAAACATTTTAGATTGGCAAATCCTACTGATGAGCATACTGCAGATCCCACACTTTGTCTGTCCTGGGCTCAAATAAAATGGCACTGTATCTGTGCAATGTGAAAGATTAAGCAAGAAGAAAGTCCTTTTTAACCAGTTTAGTTAACCCAAACCGAAGTCAACAATATTTAAATTAGATTTCCACCCACTTTATTTTAAGAGATAGGGTAAACAACTTTAAACACAAAATATACTAATCTTCTCATGATTAAGAGTATTAGGCTAGGATATGAGTAATTTACCTGTGAAAAATTGGAATTAAGCTAAAAAATAGTATGTTGGTCCAATTGGATTGCTCCCAGGCTATATAAACAGCATTTTTTAGGTTTATTTTTTTGAGAATACTGCGCAAACGGCTAGTTCGAAATAAAAAAATTCTTGTCCAGTCTAAATCTAGAGGATATTTGTGATCGTTAACTAAAATTTTTAGTCCCAACGCAAAATAAATAAGGATTCAATAGTGATTATTTATGCAGAACATAATAAAAAATAATTTTTACTTGACAGAAGTGTCCCTAAGTACAGTTGAAAAAAAAAACCTGCAATATTAGGAACTGCTTCAAATATTTGTTTTGCACTGCTTTTATTTTGCTAGCGCTATGGGCCAAAATGATGGCCTTATTGATTTTTTTCAAAAATCGCATTATACCTGAATTTTGTAGGTTTTATTCTCTATTCAACCGTGCAAAAATTTTTAAAATTTGCTGCATTACGTGTTGATTTATTAATGTTTAAAAATAACAAAACATCACAAATAGGAAAGCAACTTAACTTACAGTAACCTTATCTAATGACAAAAAGTCTTACTTCACGTCTGAATCAAAACCGATATCATGCAATGCCGAATTTTAATTCTAAGGATGAGTGCGCTACGTTAACTTCCTTAATTCTGAAACAATAATTAGTCGAGAATTAATGAAGCAAATTTCAAAATTTTTTGCACGGTTGAATAGAGAATAAAACCCCCTTTCAAATGAGCTATCACTCACCACCCCATGCCATTTAAATTTTTCGAAAGGATTGCTCCCCTCCTGCAAGGGATGAAACTAAGGGTAAACTAATCATACAAAAATGTACATAGTAGAAATCAAAAATCGACGTGTCTCGGCGATTTCCCTAACAAGACTCCAGTAACGAGTTAGTTAAGGGGGGTAAGACTTATGATGCTCACTGTATAAGCTGCATTAGTATCACCTACATGGACGCCTAAATTGTAACACGATAACTGCGAGAGGTAGAACATATCACTATGTGTCAGTGAAGGAACAAACATGACTTGTTGTAAATCCATGGATAAACAGCACTTTGTACTTTCCGAGTCTTGAGACTCCACCGTATCTTTCTTTAATACCTCCCTTGCTCTTGCGGTGGTGTAACCCCAGTTGAATTTTCGCAGATTCACTGGACTCGATGTTGGCGTTGACTTAATCAAGTTTAACTGATCTTAGACGGGCTAACATAATCAAGCTGCCACCAGAAAATAATGTATCAGTAAATAAAAAGGCTTCACTTCAAAGCATGATACCTTACCTTAAGAATCCGAAACATCAACGTTTCTATAAAAAACTCCTTAACATAGAAGATAATATACAGGTGCAAGGAAACCAAAAAATATATATTTTATAAATAGTTGTTCATTCACACATTCATAATAAGTAGTTAGTTTTGAAATATTTTTTGTTAAAAAGTTTGTTTTTGGACTTGTATATATTTAATAAAAAATACATACGAACTCTCTTTAACTAATTTAGTTTTCATTGAATATCTCAAAATTATGTTTTTGGCACATACGCCCTTTCTAATTTCCACTCTTCAATTGCTAAGAAAATCTATATTGCCTTTTTGGCATAAGACATTTTAGTACCAAGTTCTCAGGAGGTGCTGGGTATTTTTTTTGTACACAAAAAATTAAAACCGCAATAAAACATACAACCGTATTTAATAATTTCTAATATTTAGTGTGGAGAAAAAATATTAAATTTGGAAAAAAATGTTAAATTAAATCAGTACAAAACTTAGGAGCTTGGCCTTCCAAGAAAACACATTCCTTTCTTCTAGACGCTTTAAATTATAACTAGGGTAGTACATTCACAGGTTTTTTTTTTGTCACAAATATCTTCTAGATGAAGACTGGACAAGATTTTTTCATTTCAGACTAGCCGTTTGTGCAAGGATTCTCAAAAAGTCGAATAAAAAAATTAAAACTCTAAAAAAATGAAAGCCAGATGGCCAGGGAGTAATTAAAAGGAGATCATCAGGACATCCAATTGGATCAACAAACCAATTTGTAGCTTTATTCAAATTTTTCACGGGTAACCCCTATCCTAAACGATTCATTGCTTGTGCTATTATGTTAATCACATGTTTGTTAGTCGAATTAGAGAAAAATCCTCTAAACAATTGTTTGTAGGTGTTACGCCAACCAGCGACCGGCTTAGAAAATCAGAAACAAAATGTATATTATCCACCACACCATATATATTGGACCCTTTAATAATTATAATAAAGGTCAATTTCTTATTAAATTTTTAAAATCAACTATATTAGTATATTAGCTAACAGTTTCTTATTAAGGCCACAATTTAAATGAAGTAATGTAATTTTGTTAATATAATAATTAGTAAGTATACTAATTTCTAACTAAAGTAAAAATATACCGTGTAAAATGGTGTTAATAAAAAAAAACACGTAATAGTAATAATTGTCTAAATATATAAATATATACGTATATTTACTGGTCAAACGGGTAGGTAGGGAGGACTGTATTATATAATTAAGTTTTATGAAAAAATACCTCGCACCACTTACTGCTTAAATATTTGGAATTGTTTAAATATCTACTCATAGTCCGTGGGCCCACTGATTATTTTTTGCAAACATATATACAATTTAGCAATAGTTTGATTTTATTTATGTACTGAAGATATAAACTTAATTGGCACACCAATACAGCGGATAGGCAGTTTTTGAAACTGCAGTAAAAAATGTAGGCGCTATTTTTTACATACACAAAGAAGATTATCAATAATTTTTAGAAAAAAAATCTTGTTTTCTTGTATTTATGAAATAGTGTGCATACATTTTTTACTCCATTCACTGTATTGGTATACCAATTAAGTTCATAGTATCACAAACATAAAAATTCTCATTACAAATTGTATATAATGATGTGCAAAAATCATCAGGGGTACACGGTCTATCAGAATTGGTTTTTATTATAAATTTTCGTCTTATTGATTATAACAATAAATAAATATTTTCTAATAGATTAAATAAAATGGAGCGATCGATATAGAGCAACTTTTGACACAAATGAGCATTATTCGTTCTAAGAAGCAATGCACCCGGTAACCTTCGCCATAAACCCTTTTAGTAATTATTAAAAACAAAAAAAAATAAATTCCTACAAGGCATTTTAGATATAAAACAAATGCAATGATTTAAAGTATTCTTAATGTATGCCGACTGAACAATGGCACATCAAGATCAAATATTTGGGCTACTCATTCAAGAGACAGTAGCAGACTTTGAAACGAATCACATGAAGTGGTTCTGAGTAAACTAACTAAATATATAGGAAACCTGGGACCTACTCTTTGGAATATAGCCTACGACAATTTTCTTACATCAAATTTCTCACAATGTACTTGGGCTGTGGCTTTGTGGACGATCTTACCCTATTTACTTAAAAGTGGATGAGAAAACGTAAAATGATCTACGCAAAAGACAACATGTGTAAGAACTAAGACCTCTCCGATGACAAGCCAGACATGTTCTGGAATCTGTAGCAAAACTAAAGGTGTCTATGAATTTTCACCATAGAATACATAGAAAACTTTCAATAGACTAAGTAGTGGTACAGACAACACCTACTTGAGTCTTATACGTTAGAAGATATGTATCAGAAACATTGCCACTGTTCTGTAGCTTAAGACGACAGATTGATTAAAAATGCAAAAAAATAATTTAAACGAATTTTTTCATTGACATTCAATTTAAAATATGCTTACTTTGAACAATCTCTATAAACAAAAAAGTTGGTGCATTGCTTCATAAGAAGTACAGAATTTGTTGCAATCAGTACTGAGTGAAAAAATAAATAAATAAATAGCTGCAATAATATTATCAATAATAATAAATGTAATTTTTGGCACGTAATTTTTTCAGTAAACGAAGAGTTAAATAAAGGTTCCAAAACACCACGTGAAGCCTGTTTCTTAATATGATATTATTAATATTTTATTAGTACAAAGTTAATTTATACGAGATTATAAAATATATTGTGTACCGTAGTTCGTTTCAAATAACAAAATGATAACCGTTTTTATAAACACGCTAGTTTGGAATATCAAAATATAAAATTCAGAAAAAAGGTTCATAATAACAGTAGGACTTTTTTCTTCTTGCGAAAGGATACAGTGATAATTTAATGATCTAAAATTGTCTAACCGCAGGGTCTATATTATATTTGAATATAAAAGGAAACTTAAACGTTAATTCAATAGAAAACGGGAACCTAAATAGTAATCTGTTACAAAGACAAAAAGTTGAGTTTTTGGAGCGACTTGTAGGAGCCCTAAAAAGCAATTTTCGTCTGTGTTTCATACATTATTTTTTATACGATTGTGCTTAGATATTAAAAAAATATACATAGAAAATTAAATTTGTACGGAAGCGTAAAAGTTATTTTGTTTGTTAGTTTTCTGACTTAGAACTCGGAAAAATTGATTTGTCCGACTTAGAACTCAGAAAAATCGATTTTTCTTACTTAGAACTCGAAAAAAAAAAAAAAAACGTATTATTCTGATTCTAAATAGGAATAATCTATTTTTCCGAGTTGTAAGTCAGAAAATATCTATTTTTCGAATTCTTATTCACAAAAAAATAACATGTCGGTAATAATTATTTTAAGAAATAAGCTTCACTGAAATGTAATGTCGCCGAAATAAAGTAAACAAATAGTTTACACCCAGTACTGATTTTTACGCAACAGCATACTGCTGTTGGTTGGACAAGGCATTGGCTCTGGAACCTCCGGTACGTCCGGAGCCTCGCTCCATTCATCCATACCGTCATCGATACCATATGGATAGAACATGTGCGGCGAGTCCAGCTCCATTCTACCTAAAGGAGTGACTTTGCAATGAGGCAGTGCGCTTAAGGATGGAGTAAACTCCGATGAAAACTCAGAAGTAAATTCAGCCGACAATTCGGGCGTAAAATCAGTCGTGAAAACCGGTTGAAAATCAGTCGAAAAATCGGGCGGGAAATCGGTGACGAAGTCGGGCGTGAAAGTCGTTGTAAAGTCGGACGTGAATTCGGGTGGATAGTCATCTGGAAGCGACTCTCTTAAAGAAGGAGATGACGTCATTAGTCTATCAGGTGGACGGGGTAAGGGTATAGGTTGGACACAGTGCTCTTCTTTATCCATGTGGTTGTCCACTGAACGACACTTGATTACCACTATTACCGCTATGCCCAATACTACTACGCCTACGGCCATACTTACTGCAAATAAAGAGAAACTTAATTAGCTTAATATATATTTCGAAAAATTATTTTTTTTATTTCAGTTATCACGAATTTGCAAAAAATAGACTTGATGAATTTTTCTTGTACGCCTACGATATAATTAAGATAAACTAAAGGCCTGTTCCAACAACGATGAAATACAAATCATAAATCACTGCCCATTTCTCGGTATAGAATTTGGTGGTCAGCAGAATCCTGGTGTCAGCGACTGGTTTCTGATCGTTGTTGGAACATACCACAAATATGAAAAACATACAAAATAAAAAGAAACATTTAATATATTTTATAAATACTAGACTATGAAGATTACGTACTGATTACCAAATAGGTCTATTCTCTATTCTATATTTTATTTTTTATAAACGGTTTCCTACTTACCAATTAATAAATAATCTTTAGTCATATTTGGACTAGCCAAATAGAGACCCCCTTCATGACTGGCAGGGTCGCTTGGTCCTGGTCGCGTCGAAGAAACATCGTTATCCAAGGGGGATTTCACAAGGATCTTCAATTCTCCCTCAGCTGGTTGTACGATACTGGCACTCAAAACAAAAACCAACTTGTCATGAAAACCATACCATGGTACTTCAACATCATTAGCAACAAAAAATATCAAACCGCTTTGGATATCTTCGTGGCTGAAACTTGTCACCAAGGCATCTAGAATATTCCTCTTTTCTCCAGAACTTCTTATTATTTTGCGTATCTCTCCCTGTTCTGGGGATTTAATGATGGTATATCGGGGATTCCCGTTCGTTAATTTAGCTAAAGGCGATGCATCTAGCGAATTCAAAGTCAAACGTACTGATTCCCCAGTTTTTACAGTAAAATTATGAATGTGCATGAAAGGTTTGACTTTGATTATAACTTCGACAATCTCTCCAAATGAGTTGTTACCAGAAAATATCTCCCCGCTGACTTGGAAACTATCGTTGGATATACTCATGTCCGTTTGTAAATACATAATTTTGTTGTTGACTAAATCACAATAGGAAAAATACGTTAAATTAGCTTGGTTGTCTTTATAAAGTAATCCATGCTTGGGTGGTCTTTTTAAAGTAAATTCAACTTTATTTCTGTCAGCGTTTGTGTTTATATAAAACTGTTGTTCTGAGAGGAGCATATCATAAGAACCCTGTAATAAGTGCACAGGCATTCCAGCCTTTATACTGATGTTAATTGGGACAACGATTATATTAAATAAGTTAAACTCTGGTCTGAATTTTCCATCCCATATCCTGAAGTGAAAAGAATCCTTCAGAACGCTGCCATCATGTGCATAAACTAATTTATTATTATCAATATCAGCTTGAGTGAAGGAGGTAACGGAAATATTCTCTAGCACTAACTTCCCATGTGATGGTCCGGATATGAGATCGTATTTGAGCTTTGAAGGGGGTGTATCGGCATCTTCAGTAGCTAGATCGTGCCTAGTTATTGTGCGATTTTCTCCTTGAACTACCACTAAGCTAGGAGCCGGGGTTACTAGGGTAAAAGGTTGGTCGTTTACCGGGTTAACAATGATCGGCACAGTTATGTTGCAAAGAGTGATAGGGCCTGGTATTAGGTATAAAGAGAAATGAACATTATCCCCTAAAGTATCAGAGTGATCGTGCTCATAGTAAACTTGTCCAGATTCGAGTTGGAGCTGAGTAAATGTGGATAAGTTTCTGTTTTGCTGTGAGTAAACTTGTCCATGTAGGGGTGGTAGAGCAGATGCATGAATTATAGGGGAACGCAGACCCGCATGGTTTTCTAAAAACATTACAACCCCTGAAAGATTAAGAGGGATCGTTGTAACCCCACCTTCGTCAACAGAAAGCTTAGGAATGTTCACGTAAGCATCTAGTCCGCCTGAAGATACTGATATATCTATTGTGAACACCTAGAAAAATATACATATAAGAGTAATTGAAAATCTACAAAAAATATATATTCACCTTTCTGAGTAATTTTTTCGCTAAGTGAGTCGTTACATTGAATACAAACGAATCATTGGCATATAGATCAGAAAATTGGTGTGTGTGTTCATAAAAAACTCTACTAGTATTCAAATCTTCTTGAGAAAAGCTCGAAACAACTTTGAAAATACCAGGTTTTTCCGATTCCATCATAAGTCTTCCTAAACTCGGTGGTTCAACGACGTTATATTCTATTTTTCTGTATGGATCAGATACCATGGTAAGTAAATGATTTGATGTTAGATATTTTTTCTGTAATGGGAAAATGTGAAGAGGATTGTTTATTAATTTTAATTCCACCGGTTTTGTTTTTACATGGAATATGTAATCTTTGGTGGTATGTAGCCCATCTGAAACGTTGAATTTAAATCGCGCAGAAGATCCATCTAAAAAATAAAATCAACCGTGTTCTAATCGAATCTATTGCTAATAAAAATAAACTTACTGTAGTGGCGAAATACAACTGTACGATTATCTATCATTTCTTGAGTAAAATGAGACAGCTGATTATTTGTATGAGATTTAAGTGAAACGGTACCAAACCAGCAATTCTGAACTTGGTATTTTAATGTTTCTTTAGGCAAATCATCATCAACAGCAGCTAAACAAATTTATTTATTAAATTATATTTTTAAAATTACAATGTTATATATAATTACCCAACATATCGTTTGTTATGAATTCCACACCTCCTTCCCACATGATTAAGCCTGTATTATTGACTACCTTAGGTTTTTGATCATTCACAGGAAAAACAATAATATTTAGTGTTACAGGCAAGCTATTTTTCTTCTGTTCAGTCTCACCTATTAAAATTAACTGATCGTTAGTACTTTCAGTACCATCATGAATGTATTGAACAACCCCAGCTTGTAGTTCCTTCTGAGTAAATCCTTTAGACTTTAAACACCTTTTGTGAACTTGTATGCATCCATGTTTTACATTTTCTTTAACTGTGTAAGAGGTAACTTTATTCTTATAGTAATCAGTCAGTACGAATAAGTGAGGGGTTGTCAGTATCCCCACCCCTCCTTCATTAACAATTAGATCACTAGATCCTAGGTACAGTCTTTCTGGAATTATTTCTATGTCTAGTTGAAAGTTGTTATTCCAAACAACTCCGTTTGTAACGTTAAAAATAATCTTATCTCTATTTTGGTTCATCATGGATTGAATGTACAAAATTTTGTTTTCATTCACTAAGTCTTGGGTGAAGCTTTCGACATTTAACGGCTCTTCAGATGTTTTGACGTCTGACAGGATGGTTATATAGCCATATTCAGGCATCTGCACAATGTGGTAGGTTATTGCAGATGGAGGGACGTGGCGTTGAGTGACCTAAAATATACAGGGTCAATTCTAAGTTGATAATATTTGACGTATAGAAATCACTAAAATAAACAACTTTTTCAAAAAAACTCAAAAATAAGAAACTGACATTAATTTATTACAAAATGTATACAATATGGTCCTGTCTAACTTAAATAAATAAATAAATAAATAAAGAGATGTTTAATTTAACGACTTCTATACACAGTTTAAAAAAGTACCATTTTATGATTCACCCATATATAACAAAAATGTCATCTCTACAGAGATTGTTAGATAGATATTGGCAAATTAACTCACTTCTAAAGTCTTTCTTGTAATTAATACACTTGTAGCCTCTTCAACAGACAGCTTTTTTAAAGTTTTTATTTCTAATGGTTCCCAGTAGTTAGAAGGTAACATCCATACACCAAGTTGGGCTATATTGACAGCATCTTTACATATAACCTTCATACCGATTTCATCAGCATTTACTCCCAAATGTTCATTTAAGTAACTTATATGACCTCTGTTTATATCATCTTGAGTAAAATTTTTGACAACCTAGAAATAATTTTGTCATAATTTTGAATGCATTGTAATAAAGAAAACAATACCTTAAGCGTTTTTGATAAAACAATCTTCCCAAAAATAGGCTTATTAATAATTTCATATATTACATCTTTTTCATAAGCGTAAAGGTTTGTGGAATATGATAGATGTTCACTAGTAATGGCGACAATTCTTCCTTGTTCCACAATAATTTTTTTCTTCATATTAACATGGATAAATGGAGCAGAAGCTTGGACTTCTAGAATGCCGTTCACGTGGAACTGACCATCAGTTACCCATAATCTTACTTTTCCAAATTCAGGACCTTTATGTTTAAAGATAATTTTATTGTTATCCACATCATCTTGAGTAAATTCTGTAATTTTGATACTAATATTATTTGTATTATAGAAATATCCATTAGAAGAATCTCTGCACGTATATACGATTAAAGATGGAGTGGTGTCTAAATCTGCATCAACATATTTCAAATCCTTTCCTGAAAGTAGTTTTTCCCCACCAACTACAACATGAAATACTTTATCAACCGTTCTAACAGGACTGTTATCATTTTTTAACAGTATTTTGATATCAAGTTGGCCCACATATAGGAAATTTTCATCTTGGGATGAGAGAGCCATAAAAGTTAAGAAATCTTCTCTAGTTTCCGAGTTGTCATGAACGTAGTATATTAAATTATTTTTTATGTCTTCAGAGGTAAAATGAGTTGTAAAGTTTATTTTAATTTCACCTTCAGTTTTTTGTAAATACCCATGTTTTGGTTTAATAGTAACATTATAAGAAATATTTGTTATAAATTTTGATTCAAAAGATAAGCGTTTTTGATCGATTAATAATGATGAACCTTCTTCAACTTGTAACTGTTCTAAGTGGACAGCAACTTTAGATAAGTCGTTTTGTGATGGTGTATAAATTATTGTCAAATTTGATGTAACATTGTTACATCCCGGTGAAAGCACAACAAAAGTAAAACTGTCCTCAACTTCGGAGTATGGTTTCTGATATAGTCTATATTTGATATTGTGGGAAATAATGTCTTCTTGTGTGAATGAATCACAAGATTTTAGTTTATACTTGGATTCCGCCGAGAATAGATACCCGTAGCGTGGAGGTTCAGCTACAACATAATGGATAGATGTTGGAGGTTTGGTAGGCTTGGTTTCAAACGAAAGATCTTCGTTAGTTATGGTTTTTTCCCATTCTTCTTTTAAATCCATGCTTTTCTTGGTTGATTTTTGTAAAGTACACCGTGCGAAAATTATTCTAAATGTGTACATTTGTGTTTTGTCCATAGTGAGGAACTAAAAATAAGAAGAGCAGAAATAGATATTGGGAGACACAAAAATTATAGTTGACAGTAAAAGTATGCATACAGGAAGGGTGCTTTAATTTATATACAAAGATGACTGAAAGTTTAAAAATATTTTAAATTTTGTATTACAATATATAGTTGGAAGGTAATATAGCAGACAAACATTTTTTAATTTCCAGCTCAGTTACGTCTCAAAAATAAATACTTATAATTAGATATTAGAGGATTATTTGACATACGCATTGCACAGTATGATGGGTAAAATTATAATCATTACCTAATTAATTCAGGAAAACAACCGTACCCTTCAATAATGTAATTCTTTACATGAAAAATTGTATTAGTCCAAGCTGAACAGCAGTGTTGTCAATTTTATTTAGATCTATATTTTCCAATATAAATTCCCGAAACGATATGGGTTGTACCACTAAGTTAAAGAGTGTCAGAAATATAGATATAATCTATGATATCTCTAGATCGGGAATCCACCTTGATTTGGAGTAAAGTCGGTGGATGTCATATGTCGCATTAATAAACTACATCTAAAACTACTTAGATACCTTTGTGGATGTTAATAAATAAAAAATACGAGAATTAATAAAAAATAAGTTCCACTTATAAAACTTTGTTACACAATCTAACATATTTTTAAATTGTACTCTTTATGCATTAGAACCAGAATGATTTAAAAACTAGCTATATTTTTTTACACCCACCTGAAATTCATCAAAGTCAGGCTTAGCAGAATTATGCCTGTATCTGACCCTGTGCTGTTTCAAATCACTTCCTGTAAATGAATCTGACCGTTCCCAAGAATTCCCAGTTTTTTCGACCTCAATTACACCATAAATAGGTTCTTTAATAATGGAAAAATAAGTTGAATAATCCGGAATGGCAACATTGGAAGTAAAACTCAAATTGTATGGTGTTATAATTGATGAGCTTTGATGTAAGACTATAAGCCCAGTATTTCTCTCCATTCTCCAATATTGAGCTGATACTGCGACTCTCAGTCGATATACAGGGCTGGTTTCTATTCCATCAGAAATTTGCATACTTATATAAGACGTATTTTTATCAACAGTTTTGTCAAAAAATAAAATCAATCCACCGTTTACTTCTTCTTGAGTAAAAGTGGATATTTTCACACCAGGCTTGTTTGCATTTTCAAAATAGCCATCTTCGCACTTTAAAATGGTGTATATCAACTGACTAGGACTGTTATCAGTATCTATAACTTTGAATATTTCTGGGGATAAAAATTTCTTTGTTCCCTATAAAACAATGAGTATTAGAAAATTAATAATAGATACAATAACAAAAAAAAAACTAATATTTGTCTAATTAACTGTTTACTTACCTTTTAGATGTTAATATGTAATTCATGCCATAAAAAGATCTAGAACACATTCATTAAAAAACTAAAAAAAAATTAAAATAAAAAATATTAATGAGTCTTTAAATTCATCAAATCAGCGTTTTGGGGAAGTAAAATAAAAATTTAAGTGGATTAGTTTTTAGAACACTATTGACTTAAAAAGATTTATAATAAGGAAATAGTATACTTGTATTTTTTTTTAAATTAAATTTATAGTATGTAGGCTCTATACTATATTATGTCGATATCATTAAATTTTAATAGTCACAAAACCAGTAAATGAATAAGTTAAGGATTTTAATGATTTAGATGGTAACAACAAAAGTCAAATATCTTAAAATTAGATTAATCATTTCATTATTCTTCTCTTGAGAATCCTCAGGTGTATTTTGTCTTAAAAATTCATTTCTGTTCAATTCATGATAAATATTTCCTTATATAATTCTTTTAATAAATTACATATTTTTCTAAACACAAAGCATCTAGGTTATAATTATTTTATAACAGGGGTAAATAAAAAAACAGGTAAATGGAAAATAAGCCAATCCAATTATTAAGAATTGTATTTAAAATATATTCTTATCAAAATTATTAATTATTAATAATAAAGTTTTTAAATTTTATTGCATTATTTGTGCAAATTCACATATTTTACAAACTTGTAAAAAGAAAAATTGTGAAAATAACATTTAGACTTTGTATTTAAACAAAAAACTTTAATCTTTACTGAATATTCAAAAATTTTTATATGGATGTATAAATGTTATATAACGCCACTAAGTTCATGCAAGAAAATAGGGCATAAATTAGTGGAAATCGGCCATAAAACACAAAAAATACATTCCAGAAAAAATCATGCCCTAACAATTAAAAAACAGAAAGTTACCTGAACTGTTCTGATAACAGTCGCATCCGAAATATCCAGAATAGGAGGGTCATTGGTCGGAGTAACTGTAACTGTCAAACTAAATCTAAATCTGCCTTGAAGATACTCTGGTAATGTAAAAGAATCGGCTGTCGAAAACATAACCTCCATTACTATATGGTCGTGGTTCTCTTCTGAACCGTCATGTATATAATGTACTCTATCTCTGGCTAGATCATAAAAGCTGAAGGAATTTTTATCGTGGGGCCAAATATCGAGCGTTATGCTTCCATGTTCTGGTCCTTCAATAACGAAAAACATGATACCAGAATCAGAGATACCATACTTGTGATAATCAAGTATCATATGCAGATTATTTGTTGTTAGTAGTTCACTCTGGCCTTCTAATACTTGGAGAGGTTCAACCGATAGAAGTTCCAAGTCAGTTGCGAGGCTACTCCTTGAAAAAACCTTGTAACCTTCGCTGTAATTAAGATTAACACAGAATTCTTCCTTGCACTGACAATGAAAGGAATCTAAGCCTTGTTGGATACAAATACCTGTGTTACTGCAAGGATTTTGCAAACAAGGATAATGCCAAAGGCAACCTGGCATAATACCTTCAGTTACATGGGCATCTTGTATGCCTTTTTTGACATCAAAGACAGATAGATATCTTAAGCAACCTTTAAAGCTGGTATCACATGAATCGTTACAACCTTTTTGGGAAGCACGAAATCTTTTACTAACTTCTAATCCTCCTAGGTACAAAGTATCAGTCATTTGGAAAAGGCTATTGTGAATATTTTTTTCACTAAATATTTTTTCATCGACACTCAATTCTATAATTGTAGGGGTCATTCTGAATGATATCTTATGCCATTCCCCATTTGCTACTTTGTTATTTTTGCTCAACAGTTTGGTAGTCTTTTCATTTATTTTAATTACAGCGTCTATTGAAAAATTATTTAGTTCTATAAGCAAGAAGTCTTGTTTTATTTTTAGGCCTGTGTTATAAAAAAGTAGCCCGTTTTTGTTAATGGTTCTTATTTCGAAGTTGATATTGAGTTCTTTGTAGCTAGTTAGTTTGTCTGAGATTATTATATAGGCGTCATCTTCTATAAAACTGATCGGTTGTTCTACTGTTGCATCGAATTCAGCTGCACAGTTCCATGTTATGCCTTGTACACTAGACTGTGATTGTCTATACCTTGCTTGTTCTAATACCATAATTCCGTTATATTGTAACTAAAATTTGAGAGAATTACTTTACCTAAGTATATTCAGTCAAGTGTTGCCTGTGATTAAGAGTTTTTATTTATTTATCTATTTACAGATTTCCAGAACAATAAGAAAAAATACAAAATTAAATTAACACAATTTACATTTTTATATAACTTGACATTGCTCTTTAGCAGGTATATTCACAGTTAAAACTGATGTCAGGCAGATAATTAAAAATGTATACAAGTTTGGAATAACAGAAACAAACAATTTAAAGATGATATTTCAAAGGTAGGTTTAAAAACAGTTGCTTGATTAGAAAAAACATGGGCATTGGTGGTATTCTTCTGAAATAGATCGAATGCTTTATTAAGAACCATATTCAAATTATGTGTTTCTGGTTTCTTATCCTCTCGTTTTATTGCTACATCTGGTGTCCCGCAAAGGTCACATTTGGGACCTCTACTTTTTAATATATAGTCGCTGGAAAGGCAATGTCGAAAAATGCCTAATTTGACTTAAGTCCACCACAAATCTGTTAAAGTAGATATTTATGATGTGACAAAGGGGCATATCTCTCCTCCTTATAGTTAACATAATATAGCAAATAATATGTGGATGGATGCATAAGCAAAGCATTATACACCAAAAGTTTAATTGCGTCTCCTGTAAAATAGCTAAAATGGAGTTACACCTCTTTATCTTTCCAACGACGATATATATATAACAATGACATTCGAAATTGTTTTGAGAATTATATTCCTTTGTTTTGCAGATGATTTAAAATTATTCATGCATGTTAATTACCTACATGATTGTATTTGTCTTCAAAAAGACTTGGGGTGAGATTACAGAACGTCTGCAACTTTGCAGATCTGCAAATATGGCGGCAACTTTGAAAATCTGCAAATATGACTGACTTACACATGCAAGCATCAAGTTTTCGTATTCCAAATTTGGGTTTAGTGTTGTTGGGGGTAATAACCACAATAAATATTGCGAATTTGCAGATATTTTTTGGAATACTTGCATTTGTACGTCCGCCATATTTGCAGATCTGTAAAGTTGCAGACGTTCTGTAATCTCACCCTTGGATAACTTGGTTGAATGACATAACACTGGATAATATTACAGAGGTATAAGATTTGGGTGTGCTAATAGCCGAGAATACCGATCAAGGAGAAGCGACAGTAGCTGTCGGCGCCTTTGATATAGGATGTACCTTTTTCACAGCATGACTTTGATTGATACACAACTTAGCACGCTGTGAAAACATGCTTATTTTCTACACTGAGCGAAATAGTTTGGCAAATTATCTGAAATTATTGTTATAGTCCATGCGCAAATGTTGCAATGTGATTTAATTACATTGAAGTAGTTAGGTGTAGCAATGGTGAAATTTCGACACCAAAAAATAATTCATTATGTAATAATTAACTATTTGTTATAAAAGTAAAAGACGTTTATTATTTTATAATTTATCTATAAAATCTGTTTAATATTTGGTTTATTTATTGTTAAAAATGTAATAAAAGGCCCATATTTAAATTACCTTTTCCTTAAGTAAAAATAAGGTAAATAAAATTAAGGGTGCCAAAAAAAAATTAGGTAACAATTAAAAATACATTAGGTTTGAGAGGTTTAACTAAATATTTGCAATGTGCATATATTTTCAAAGCTTTTAGGTTTAAAAAGTACTTTCATATTTTTAGAATTTCTAGATTTATATTATATTAAAAGGACTTTCAAGTTTATCGCTCATTTCTGTAGAAACAAGTGTTTTCTCGCCAAGTTAAACCAGATGTCATTTAAGGTTTATGTATTTAGAGTTAAATACCTGGCCTGGCTATCACCCAGACAATACAAATATGTCCATTGGACTCCATTCGATTTTGGATGTCTAGACGTCCAAAAATGAGTTTTCTGGACTTTCGACATCCAATGGACGTCCAGTGAAGTATACAAATAGTACACTTTTGACCATTCAGAGGACGTCCAATTCTGGAATATATTTGGACGTCGAATACTGGACATTCAAAACGTCCAGGATTATATTTCCATTGAGACCACATCCCCACTTTTTTTTACAGAACCGCAACTCATCACACACTATTTTATATTATTATTAATTTGTTTATTATTTTCGCAAACAGCTATAAACCATTTATTTATTTTTTATTAAAAATCGCTTGACCTGAGCAGGAATCGAACTCACGATACATCCATTATCGTTTTGCGCTTTCAATCGCTAGACGAGTTCGACCAAGGAACCACTTGACAACTTTTTACTAGATACAGTTATAATTGAATAAGATTTCAAACTTCCGCTGATGAATGAATGCAATGGATTCAATTTGTCAATTTTTAATGACCAGTTATATTAAAAAAAAGAAGTATATATAAATGGGTATTATCTGGTAGGCTTAATAAATAATGACCTAAGATGGACGTCCACTGGACGTCAAAATACTACTAAACTTAAAATTAAGTCCAAAAACAGACGTTCTCTGGGTATCGATATTCAGCTGTCAATTTAATTAGCATAAACGGACGTACACTGGATGCCCGGATATGGACGTCCTGATCCTCAAATAGATCTAAAGTGGACGTCCATTGGACTCTGTGTGCATAGACGAATTTTTAGAAATAGTACTTATTTAAGTATGCACCAATATTTCCAAAATCAACTCCAGTATGATTCATTCAATAAATTTAAATATGAATGGACAAAACATCTTTATATTGACATAATTGTAACTTACAATTTAGCCATAATAAAGGGATTTCGCCCACTTTGACCAATCCTAATTGAAAGACGCGAATTTATTATATTTTTTAAATATAATTTCAAAATAAAATAAACAAAATCTGCAGTTCATTGTTTATTAAATTTATTTAAAAGAAGAAAAACATATATTTCACAAAATACAATACCTAGAAAAATAAAATGTCAAAAATGATAATACTTAATATTTATACATGCGATAAAATTCTTAGTTTCCTAATAACTTTTTGGGTACATTTTATATCTGTATTAGAATACCTAAGTGTGTAAAAAATCTTCATCTTATTACTACACAAAACAAACACCAAAAAATATCACTTAACATTGCTCACGTACTAAACACAACTTGGGCTGACTTTGACAGATAACATAATTTTGAGTGATACACAACTTATTTTCGCACATGCGCGTTACAAAACGGTACACTGAAAACGCCAAGCTGTCGCTTCTCCTTGATCGGTATTCTCGGCTAATAGTTTCCACCTTCTCTTTTCAAACTACTGCTAATTTTCAGAACATGATGTGTTTAAATATTCTTTATTGTTCCTTAGTGAGACCTTATATTACTGAATATTCCTCCTCTGTATGGAATCCCTTTTACGTATATCAAATCCATAATATAAAACAGGTTCATAAAAAAGTTTTTACACATTGGTGCATTCAAATCTGGTATCACTCCTGTCAATTTCAGAATTACACATGCTTTTTCATTTTGAGACCCTCTTCAGTAGGAGAAACAAAAGGAATCTTAAAGTTTTATATAACATAATTAATTCATATGCTGATTGTCCCTACTTGATATCCCAAATTGGATTCTCTGTACCCTCTCTAAAGCAACTAGGAATGCTAATACATTCTCCCAACCGTTCTATAGAACAAATTATGGTTTTATCCCTAGAGTGAAAGGACCTGCTAATCAACTTAACATAAAATTGATTATCTTCGACAGAATTTACTAAACAGTATGGATTTTCATTATTTATTAATAATTAATATGTAGGTACATTATTATTTAATGAGTGTGATCTGTATTATGTTTTAATGGGCTCTGGCCTGTAAATAAATAAATAAATAAATAAGCAAAGAATATATAAATCTATAAAAAGTATAAAATGGTTTGAATTGAATTTTTTGTAGTGTTTAACTTATATAATACTAATTAAGCAGTATAAATATATAACTAATTAAAAAAATTTCAATAAGGTATAATGTGGTATGACAGTTATATGACTACTTATATAAGAACTTACGTCAGATATACATCCTCTGAATTTTTCCATATGCCCAAAAAATATATCAGTATTGTTTCTGTTTTTATTATCACCAATAAATAGACCATAGTGAATGTTAAGCTCAAAAAATTTACCTGGTAAGTGTTTTCTAAAAATAAATATTAATAAATATCTCAAGGTGGGTATTTCTGATATAGAAACATGTTTGTTTTGATGTAATGAGGTTCTTTTGTTCGTCCCACTAGTGTGGGAATTAACTACACCAATGGACATTATACTTTTCGTTTGGCCTGGTGTAAAATCCACTACACCTTTCGATCGCGGTGTGGTGTCCACTGGTGGATATTTTCTCCACCAGCTTTTTAGGAGGAGTGAATTACACTTGATATGAGTATAAGGAATAAGGAGGGAAGTAAACTAGGTAAATAAAGTGGTGTAATTGACACTGGTGGACACTGCACCAACAGAGAACAAAAGAACCTATTGTAAAAGTGTTATTCAGAAATAGGTTTGACTATTTTTTCAACTTTTAATAAGAGATGATATAATTTTCAACCTTGTTTGGATATTTTATACTGTTATTCTATTTATAGCTTGTGAAATCAACAAACATGTATAATACTTTTTCTTGGTAATTTGCATTTCCGGATATATTTACCAGCAAATTCACCAGTTAAATCTATGTTGAACTTGGTTTTTGATTTATACCATATTTATATAAAACTTTCCATGGCTTTAAAATTATTGCAAATGCAAATAAAGGCTTTTTATCTCAGGAAACTTAACAGATTAAAATGTTTTAATCTTTCCATGCATTTAATTTATATTCCAAATATAAAACTAAATTGTGTGTTGAAATAAAATACACTGGGTGTTACAATTTCATAATAAACAATAGATAATGAATAAAATATATATTTGTTTTTATTTGTGTTAAAAGTTTAAAGTAGAGTCAATCTATTGATATTGTCATAAAATATTTATAGACCACACAATTAATTATTTTAATTACTTACTGTACTTTATGAGACTTATCAATCATTAAAGTTAGATTGGCATCTTTTCTTTCAATTGAGACATCATGCCATTCGAGATCATTTAGTTTGAGACTACTTGGCGACACTACTTCAGCTTCACCTGAGCCTAAATTAATATTAATTTTAATTCTCCCCTTTTCTAGTTGTACGATGCAATAATCTGTAGTTCCAGCTACTAAAAATATTAAAGCACTCGACAGATGAGTCTTAAACTTGAAATTTATGTCCGTTGAACTCCTGGCTTCTTTAAATGGCAGAGCAATATAACTATTCCCATAAAAAGATGCTGCAAAAGAAGGTTTATTAGTTGCAAACAACGTGTTTAATAACAAAGTAATACTAATTACCTTGGTCGATGCACTGACATATTAAAAAATAAAAATAAAACAAACACAAAACCAAAGCTTTATTCCCCATTATATCTAAACATCATTCGAAATTTATTGAGTGAAACAACTATTTTAGGTCATCTTTGGTTAAAAATAATCACCATATTATTTTCTTTGCTTTGAAATTAAAACCGTACAAGAAATTAAGTGAAATATTTACTATACAAAGAAAATACCAATAACTTATGTGTTTCTGTTGCCAGTTACTGATCACAGAACAGAGAGAAGACATTAACAGAGTGACAATTCTAATACAAATTTCTGGAAGCATGTTCCATGCGCGTTGACTGTGGCGACACGCTTGGCAACGAGCGGGAACTAGATATTTACCGGTAATGCAGATTTTCTTTAATTTAAATTTAGGCGGCAGCATTGAAAAACTTAGCAATACAAATTTGTAACTTTGTACACAAACTCGATATTTTTTGCAAAATTGCAAAAAATATCGATTTAGGTACAATGTTACAAACTCATTTACTACAAATTTATATTTTGTAAAGGTAATGTCATTAAATAGAAGGTATTAAGTAAATGTACATAAAGAACACATTTTTTATTGCAGCAGTGACACAAAAAATCTAAAAATGATCATTAAAATCACTCACAAAATACTGAAATAAAAAGAAAAATTCTATGGTTTCACAAAATAGTAAAAAAATCACTTAAGTCACTCACAGTAATTTAAAAAACCATTGCTTTTACTTTATTTGTCAAGAATATTTTGTCGCATAATTTTAAATAAACTGTTGGATATTTTAGTACCATTTAATATTCATAAATATAAGGAAGTATTTCAAGCTTTAAAAAAGAAAACATTCAGAAAACGCCAAAAGAGAATATATGAATATGAGACTGCTATTTAAAACTATGATAACTTTAATATTATAATATTCATCTCTTTATGTTGTACCTAAAAAGTAACTCCAATTTTTAGTCGCCAGCACATAAAATTGCCGTAGTATCCTGACCTGCAGTGGATTCTCATCTTTCAATACAGCATATTATGTTGGGACACCTATCTTCATCGACAGACTGCCATTCTTATGTAATGTCTTTATCTATTCAACACATAACGTGTTAAGTTCGCACATATAAGAATCCATGTTCTGATCTATTCATTCTGAATTCCTTTTATCATAGCATCCCCTCTTGTCTTGGGTTTGGACATGATTAAACTGAAATAAATACAGAAATTGGTTAGGCCACGTTGCATGGACTGATATATATATAATAAGGATTTACACATAGTGTGAACTTCTAAGTATAACAAAGAACTACTTTATTAAAAATTTGTAGTAGAAATATATTTATTTCCTACCTTAATATATTCAATTCATGTAGTAAACACGATTAAATAAATTTCCAGAATTTTATTTAGTTATAGGTTATGTTAATTGTTGAAATTATGGAACAAGGTACAAACAAATAGCATTTATAAGACATTACACTGATTACGCTATTGGTTGAAATGTGACATCAACGATTGAAATATGTTAATGACCAATTATAAGTGACTGTCATAGTTTATGGTCGTTGAGTAAGAACTACCTTCACGTAATTGTCACTATTGTCAGTCGTTTATAGTTCAATGTTGAACCACCATGCGCGATGCGCAACGAGTGCCAAAAATCGGTCCAAAACGCGTAGACAAGTTTTGTATATGATTGAAACCATCTGCTATGTCTTATCTCTGATCACAGAATTGCTGATTCACAGATTCACTGACATCTGACAACTGACAATGCGCTCTCAACATGGAACAGTGCAAGGAATTACACCAAAGAGGATAGCCGAGTTTCACAAATCTGCTTCTGAACTGAGCTACTGCCAAATGTCGATTTATGACGAACTGCAGAACCTCGCACACATTTAAATTCATTGCTGCATGTACTGGAAAACTGATTTTCTTTATAATATTAGAGCAGAATAAATATATTTAAAATAAAACAATAAGCGGGGTAAAATGCGCAGAGTAAATTATAGACGTATTCACAATAAATGTATCTGCCCTTTTAGCACGATTTATCCATTCCTTTGGAATAGCGAAAGAAACCAAATCGTTACCTTTTGGAAAGCAATGAAATTAGTATATGAACTTTTTTGTTTTTGCACTTATCAAATATCATCACACTTTTTCCTGGCTTACCGACCTTTTCCCTTATTCGACAATTTCGTATTACTCATGCCCGAAAAAAGCGCGGTACTTTTAAATCTAGTAATTTTCTGCTTCCTTTCTTATCCGCGCCTTACAACTGTTGGGTTGGCTACGATGATTATCTCATCGTAACTTTAAACAACTGTCATCGATTCTATATGGTGGGTATAGACAGTGAAACTTTTTTAGTACACATTTGCAGAAGGGTAAATTATAAATGTATCGTTAATTCTTACCCTGTAGAAGATAAAAAAAACTGTTGCAATCGATCTAGCGGTGAAATGCCCTGTCAGCAAGCAGAAGGTATCTAGCCGAATTTCAATAAACTTTTTTCTACTAACTTTTGATGTAAATAATATCTGAAAGTTTCAAGTTTGCGCTTTTATGACAGCATTTTCTACACAGACTTCTTAAAACGTCATCAATGAGGGCATCATCGCTGCGTAGCAAACGTATTTCCTTGTCATACAAGATAAGAATGAATTATAGAATAAAATTTTATACCTTTCAGAAATAACAAACCTAAAAGTGTCACTGGCTCCCTTACCATAAAACTCAAAAACAAAATGACATATGCGGATGAATAATAGACCTTTTCATCATGTGATGAGCGCAAGCGCAGCCACCATGTTGAAATAGCGGTAATTCAAAAGTTTCGTACTGTTTTGATCGACAATGGCTGGGAAAGCAATGTTATCTCTACAGAAAAATTAATCATTAGACAAAATCGTTGATAGTGAATAACTTTTTTATAACTCTGTGGAAGCGCATAGTTGTGAGCAGTTGAAAAGGAGGTTGAAGTGTCTTGGATGTTTGTTACAAAGGAACAAAGTGGACTAATTGAGAGGTTAGGTGTATCAATACTTTTTAACTCTGTAAAAAATTAATGAAAACAAATAATAATTATAACTTTATTCTAATTAATTATGCCAACTATTACTACTTACAAAAACACTTTAATTAGCATGAAAGTTAATCGCGAGTATAATTAATAAAATAAATTATTTATTATTTTGAGGATCAACATGACATTTTAATGTGTATACCAAAGTAGTATTTAATATTAAAAAAATATTGTTTAATACCACATGAGAATTTTCTTCTGTTGGACCACTTTCTCCATGAAAATGCAGTGAAATATAAGTATCTTTAGTAACATCATTAATCCATCGAAAACCGTTGTCACTTCGACCATATTTTTTCATACTTAATGCACATTTCGAATATCTTTTAATATGAATTTTGCCTGATAATTGTTTACGATATTGCAGTTAAGGCTTTGGAAAATTTATAAAATAATATCTATTGCCTTTGAATGATTTAAACGGTGTGTCACTTTTACATAACACTGTTTCGCTGTTCCTTTCCGTACAGATAACATAATTATAATTGATTGTGAAAATGTATTTTTCAATTAAGACACTAAACTTATTATTACTTTACTTTTTTCTTCCTTTTTTTAAATGAATATAGACTTAAATTAATATTTATCAATTATAATTTTTTTCACGTAAGCATTTTAACATACTTGTTTACAAAAACAGTACGAAAAAGATGGCTGAAACTGACGCATGCGCACAAAAAAAATTTGTGATGAAAAGGTCTATTGGTACTTATGGTAGGAAACATAACAATAAATTTTGATGATTTTAAGAGGAAGTAGAATTTGCGCATGAGTAACAGAGATATGCGCTGGTTCAGTGATGATGTAATTATGGTTCCACTGACAATTAAAGTGACAGTAGATTTTTTGAGTGCGTTTTGTTCGTTGTGTTTACCTAAATTATATCGTTTTTTCACTTGTATAAATATATTCCTAAAGTAAGTAGATAACATATGCATCAAATATACAATCGTTTAGTTACCAATTTACATACCTTTCAACTATTTTTATGACCTGTAAACAATATTTAGAAATAAAGTAAAAACAGTAAGAACGTATATGTCAAATTTAGTAATGTTTTTGTTAAAAGTTTGGTTAGAATTAAATGTCAATGGAACCAAAATGACATCACACTGAACTAGCGCATTATCAATAAGGAGTTTTAGCAAACATCCGCTAACCATCCGCTAACGTTACCTTAGGGATATATTGTAATCTACCCCGTTGAAAAATGTCACAATCTAAGTTTAACCTAACGTTAGCGGAGATCTTACGTACATTTGCTAAAACTCTCTAATAATGGGAAAGGTCTATTGTTAAATATTTTATACTCTGTTTCTAGCAAGACATGAATCCAATGTACCTTATTGACTCAACAAGTTTCAGGAAAATCTATTGAAATCTACTGTGGTAGCCAAGCAACTCTAGAGTCTATATAGGCACCCGAAATCAAATCACGTCTGGTGAAAGACTGCCGAGAAGACTTGACAGCTAAATAAGTATATAGTAAAAAAAATAAGTAACCTTAGCCTGGATACCAGGCCACGAATGATATCGACAAACTATATAGCCTTAGAAGGCTCAGATATAAGGCCATGACAGGCCCCGAACTCTTCTATATAGAGTTGCTATAAGTCATCGTGCAAGGCATTTATCAAACAATGGATGCAAAAAGTCTCAGGAATGGTGAAAGTTCATTAAGGAACCGTTAAACAAGTTCACGATAACATGCAGTAGATCTTACCGGACACTAGTCGCCTATGAAGGCATTTAATAAGTATCATCAGTCCAGCAGAAGGAGCACTATTATGCAGGTACTGTGAAGAAGAAGATGAAACATCAAACCATGTCCTGGGCCAGTGTAAAGGCCTGGCTAGATTGAGATTTCTAACACTAGATAAAGAAAAGCCAGACACACACATCTAACTATAAATGCAACTGAATGCAAACTTGGTTGTCAAATTTCTATAAAGAATCGGCAACTCTCAATTTTCTTTCCTGCATGGGTGGACACTTTTTTTATATGGACCCTAGATTGGATACGTAATACGCTCTCTGTGACATTTTATAAATAAAACAAAACTAAATCCATCAAGATATTTATTTTTGGATAAGTTCTAACAAAATTTAATGAAATATTGTAAATTTCAATTAGATAACGAAAGTATTTTAGACTCTGCTCATATAGAGAAGAGTATGTACGTCTTGATGCGCCAACGACTTATTTGCATTGTTGATAGCAATACCATGGTAATGTGTCGATTCAATAAATTACATTTGCGTGAATTGTTGGGAATCATGGTTCAATCATGACTCAAGGTGTTAGCTAGTACATATTTTGGTTTTGTCACTGGCTTTATCTCAAGCAGCCATAACAGATGCATGGGGCTTGTGACGTACATACTCCTACTCTATTCGAGTAAACTCTACTTCGCCCTTAAGAGTCCGCTACCGGTTAACCGTTTATGCTGCAGAATCTGCACTAGTATCTGATTTTTCTGTTTTTGTTTTTTTTTAAACATATCAATTTTAATAAAAAAACAATATTAAGTAGGATAATTGTCGACCCATCCATAATATTAAAATTAATCAAACAATTCATTTATTTTCTACTATATTTGTCAAATTTGACCCCAACACTAGCGATGGACAGTAGTGTGAACGAAATGACATACTTGCGTTCAGAGTGAACGGACTTTAGCGAACGCAGTGAAACGCATGACCGACGCAGGTCCACATAAACGTCCGTTTTCGAACAGACGTTCATAAACGCAGTGCACGAAATTTAGATTTAATTCATGTTTATTTGAAATCGAATTATTTGACGAAAAAAGCCAAGGGCCTCTACTGCTAATTTGCTATTTTTAAGACGAATAACACATTTGATTGGCCAAACTTTCTCCGCATATATGTCCCCTTACAATTCTTAAACTCTATTAAATTATTTATCACTAATAAAGTATTTGTTTCAATAAAGTATTAATTTTTTATTATAGTATTTAATATAAATGGACGACGACCTGTTAAAACATTCAATATAGACAGTCGGTAGGTTGGTATTAAAACATTTTTTTTTAATATTACAGTTGGAATTAAATATGTCTCTATCCACAAAGTAAAATATCACAGATAATATTGTTTTCATTAAAAAAAAGTATACAAAATAAATTATTTTCTTGAAAAACGATAAAAAAGTAAATAAAAACAAACAGCTAATAGAGATAGCAGGGACTAGTGACGCGACATGTACAACATAGAAGGGACGCGAAGGCGCCTCATTTAGGTGGTTCTGACTCTCAAAGCCACCCTGTGGCTACGCCACTGATTTGGGCTCATTGATTTTTCGACGTCAGGCTTCCTGTCACTTCAGTCTTAGGGTATGGTCCGTTATTAACCGAAATATCGGTTACTCGGTCCAAAAATAACATTCCTGAAAAATCGGTTAAATTAGGGACGCTGTTACCTGAAAATGGTGACTCAAACGTCAATTCACTAGGAGCCGATTCCACCGTTGTGTTAAACGGAGATTAAAATGACATTGTTAATGCAAAAATGTAATTTTAAACTTCGTTTAACACAACGGTGGAATCCATCCTATAACCGCTATATTTTTACGGTTACTATTAAAGTCGAATGTCAGTCCCCAGTATAAAGAACAATACAGTAGCGACAGATTGCGTCGGCTTCTTTGATGTCGGGGTGGTCAGATTTTCAATGACAGTTGACGTTTTTGTCGCTTATTTCTACACGGAGAAAAGTAAACTCTAAAATTGCAAATTAGCGATGTACAATTAGAAAAAAATTAAAACATGTACATATAACATTTTAATGTATTCTAGGCAAATAAATTAATCAAAATATTGTGTAACTTAAATAAATGAGTTCCGGTGAAAATATAGATGTGCCAATTTTAAAATTTTATCATTAGAATAAAATAAATTACTTTTGTATGCCATTCATTGTATGAAATGTGTCAAACAGTTTTTGGTTTCTTCCTGGAACTAATAAATTAACTCAGCACCTTATTTTTTTATTTAAAATGAGGTTATGTAGGTATCTTTTTAGAAGTGAAACAACATATAACAATAATATTTATTAAAACACACAATTACAAATTAGAAAGTTTTTAATGAATTTACAATACAAGAATTATTTTATTTCAATTTTTGTTCCTACGTACAAATTTTTGACTTCAGATGAGTTTTAGCAAATGCCTGTTGTAAGTCACCCGTTAAGCAAAATGCTGCCCAATTGCTTATATTACCTATGTATATAATTAAATACTATTAACGTCACATCATAAAAATTAGATGTTTATATTTAACGATTTTATGGTTTAAAATTTGTATGGGAATGGTTATCTGCTGCGGGATTTAAATATTTAATGGCTAGAAGAATCAACAGTGACTGTCTAGAAAAATTTTTTGGGTCCATTAGGCAACAGGGTGGGAATTTAATTAATCCAACACCTGTACAATTCGAAAGGGCATTTAAAAAACGTTTTTGTCAAAATTATCTTCATTGCAATTCCATGAATTGTAATGAAGACCTGGACAAGCACTTGCTACAATTAGATGTAAAAAATATTGTCTCTCTGTATCCTGAAATAAATAAAAACACTCAAGAAGCTGTTTTTCTTCCTAATTACAGCTACAGGACAAGATATAATAGTTCAAAATCCATTTAAATATGTTTGTGGCTATTTGATCAAAAAAGCTTTAGGCATACATGGATGTGATACATTTATTAAATTTTCAAAAGAATGTGAAGATTTGGATAGTTCACAGATTTTAACATATGATTGCAAATAAAGCACTTATGGAGGCCTAAAAACTCCAAATGAAAAGTTTATTATCTATATATTTAAATTATAAAAAAATGTTACATCTATTTTTAGCAATACCTGTGTAATGTCTGGTATATCCCATAGCTTTTTTTGATATTATGAAAGAAATAGAATTTAATCATCCTTGTCCTAATTTCCCTAACGTATATATCATACAACTGTTTATAAGATTATATATATTATTGTTTAAGTGCTTAAATATTGTATAAATGAAACAAATCAAAAATTAAAAAACAGTTAAAATAATAACACCACAAAATACATTTTTTTGTTTTCTTTTTGCTACTTTACAAGAAATACATATATATTTTGATTAGATGTAGTCAATCAGAACATTTTTAATCAATGGACATAGTGAATCAAAGAACATCTAATTCATTATAATAATTTGGAGGTAGGATTTTTGATTAAGAATGTCCAAAGGTTGCACATGGTACGCTTTCAAAAATGTCTCGTTCATGTTCAATGATAGTCTCAACAGAGGAAGCACTTGGTCGATGTACTAGGGAGAAGATATACATTTGGCTGATGACCTAGATGGATAAAAAATGTGGGAACAGCAGTAGGCAATAAACGTTTATGGTTCAACGTTTTAGAAAAAAAATTCTTCTCAAAATGTTTCTCACACAACCTGTAATTCCGATGAAGACTGTTCACATCTATGTTACTCAAATCTTCCCTATTACAAGCTCTTAACCACATGTTGGCCCTAAAATATAAAAAAGTTGATAACAAATGTTTAGATTGATGGTAGTTCAGAAATTATATATTTTTTACATTATTTTTGTTGAAATTGTAAAAATTGTCCTCAAGACATTTAAATAATAAATATTTGGTTGTCAAATAAATATTTGGTTTTCAAATATAAAAATTGAAAGTATTTTCTCAAGACATACCTTTATGGCTCCATGGGAAATGCAAAATAACTTGTCCCTTTGTCTGTTTACTCTGTTTGAGATGGACAAGGGCGATAGACACATCTCTTTTTTTTTTCTGATCAGGTGCAGAAGCCATTTCAAAAATATCACACAATAAATGAAAAACTAAAATAATAAAAATGTCTCAAAATATACACTGCAAACAAACAAAAATAATGTCATATTTACATCGCATTGACACTATTGACGTTGACGTTTTTGTCGCTTATTTTCGGACATGCGCAGAAAAATATGGACACCTCATAAAAAATGATCTGTCGCTACTGTATTATTCTTTATACTGGGGTCAGTCGGTCACAAAAGTGACGTAAATCTTGGCCGTGGTCCAAAAGTAACCAAGTAACCAGAGGAACCGCTGTCAAAAAACCCTGGTTAGTAGTCGGTTAATATCGGACCATACCCTTAATTTAGGTTTATAATACACTGTTTATGTCAACATTGCACAAGTATTTACAGGTAGCGGACTCGTAAACAAATTAAATGTAATAATTAAGTTCATGAGAAAATATATAATTACATCTATTTTTATTAAATTTAATTACACTGGATCACTTTTTAATAAATAATTTAAAATTTTGATCTCTCATAAATTTTATAACAAAATTAAGAAAAATGATGGAAATATTTTACTATATCTATAGTTGAATCCAGAAGTAATAGGCAGTAATGGAATGTGTATAGAACGCTATCATATATTATTGCGCCGAAGTTCGGTAAATTTTCGGTTGTAAGGGAAAATTTTCAGTATACCCGATACCGGATAACAATGAGACCAGGGCAACGTTAATATTTCTTTTACTTTATGAAATGATTTGGATCAAATTTGGGATAAACCTACTAGATATAATTTCAAATTGGCACTTTATAGTTAAACAAAATGGTCGATTTTCATCGATTTTACCGGAAATGTCACTAAGTTTGATTTTTTAAATGCCATCTTGTATATGTTTTTGTTGAAATATACGGGTCAAATTACAAAAAAAAATTGTTTGGAAAAATGAAATATTGCCAACTTTGTCATATGTATTTTGAACTGTACATTTCAAAAAACATAAAATATATAGTGTGTTCCATAAAAAAATCAAAATTAATGGCATTTTCGGTAAAACAGGAAGTCGGCCATTTTGTTTATATATAAGTATCAATAGTTCGAAATTATGTCTAGTATGTCTGACTTAAATCAATTCATAAATAAGAGACATTATAATGTGGCCTTATTTTGGTGTCTCATTATCACCCAATATATTGGTTACTGCATAGTGCATATGGCAATTCTGTCAATATTCTTCACAAATTCTTGACGGGTTACCACTGCCTATTATTTCCGGATTCAACTATATAAAAAATTAAATATTCTTATAGAAGTCAAGTAGCATATTATCTGCTCATATTGTATAAATACCTCTTTTTGGAAATCAGAAAATCATTTTAGTACTAATGATACTATGAAAAGAACCTTTCAAGTCCAGACAATAAAAAAGAGCTTTAGGATTATGCTACTTCAAACTTCGTAAATAAATAATAATGTAGAATTTCAAAAATAATTTACAATAAAAAAATATTTAACTAATACTTAGATAGGTAATTGCAACAGAATATATTTCACTTAAATTTAGTTTTAATATAGATAAGTAGGACATTTCAATGAACAGAATGACGCAAAAGTATTATATTAACAAAAAATGTTTGTTTCAAAATAAGGACGTAAGCGCACTGGGCGACCATTAGACCATTGATGTTAATTTTACATAACGCACTACCGACTACGACCAAGAGGGTTGCGACGGCCACCGAAAACCTTCTCGACGTACATCCAGACAGTAAAACGTTGTGACCAACAAGATGCATTGTATTAAATGGAAAGTAACGTACTGACGACTAATAAATATAAGGAAGCTGCTACTTGCTCGATATTTATTTTGAAACTAAGAAAATTGGTTGCTTGATATTGGACGCAATCACTGGTCGTCCGATGCGAGTACGTCCTAAATATTGGTTATTTCGCACGGGTCTAGGAAAATTGACCGCCCGTAATTGACCTCGCGCAATTGACCGCAAGCAATTGACCGCTAGTAGTTTACCGCCGTAGCTATTGATCGTCTAAGCAATTTATAGCCTACAATTGACCGCCAGCATATTTACCGCCATATAATACATATAATCATTTATATACATTTATTGGTCATTTTAAATTGAAAATATGGTTTTTTTGAAGGTGTATAAAAATTAAGTAGTTATAGCTAAAACTGGAAGTTACTTATTCGCTCCGTGCGAAGTCATGGAAAGGGAAGCAAAAGCGATACTGGCGCTAGCTGCGGATAATTCGTGCATTTTAGGGCAATATTTTGTAATTTTGGCATATCAAATACACGTATAGATTTTAATTTTTTTAAAAAAAGTAGGTAAAAACAATATAATAAGCAACCGGAGTTGCTGTGTTGAAAATTGTACAAATACTAGCAAAAAAAAGAGCGAAACTTATATAAAAAATTTCAGTAGCAAAGTGGAAATTAAATCAAAGTAATAAATGGATAGGTATACAATAAAAAGAAAAATTACCTTTATTTTTGTAATAATAACAGTAATGCTAGAAATAGTAGACATCAGAAACTTGAAAGGTTTTAAATAAACAATAAATTATCATTTTACGATCTTATTTAATGTCCCTTTATTCTTAAATATTCATTCAGCAAGGACTAGATTTCAAGATTTCTGCCCTTGATTATTATATGTTGCTGGAATGCAATTTTGTGACTTACTGATGGGAAACCAGTTTTAATCACTCATTCTATGTTTTCTTTCGAACAAAAATGAAAATGTAAATAACGATCCTTTTTAACTTCACGCTATTATTAAATGGTATTTTTATATTTTGACAGAATAGGCTAATTCTTTAATGACAACTTATTAGACTTAGGCAACTTCTCATACATTTTCCAGTAAATACTGTTGCCTGCCTATATTTTATTATTGATTTTTATTGATTATACATAATTTTCTTTAATTTAAGCGATTAAAATATATAATAATATTAAATTAATGTTTTACTTGTTTTACAAATCCATATATTTTTATTAAAACTAACATATATACTTTGTAATTACGAATTCTATTAAAAATTGTATTTGTCAGTATACTCAGAAATAGTCCATTAGTACCAAAACGAATTGGCGCTGTTGTCGCGCACGGAGCGAATATGCTAAGTGTCTTGAATGGGTCTAAATAAAATAAAATTCAACTGCAAGTGATCGTATAAGTAATTTATCGCAAGCATTTTTTATCGCCAGGAAATATAGTGGTCATTTTAAAATGAATTAAGAGTTTTTTAATTTATTATTTTTTTGTATTTATCTTTTCAGGTAGGTGTATTCGCTAATGTGCTAATTGTGAATTTGCTATATTGTTCGAAATTATTTTATGAAACATATGTTTAAAGTTATTTAGATACTGCAGTTGCAACATGTATAATACTTTAATGTCTTAGGTTATTTAAAGTTTTGCCATTGGAAATTTTGTGCCACAAAAAAATAGATTACCTTTATTATTTGACATAATTAAAATTTGTAATTATATAGTTTTAAATATATTGATGGTTAGTTACCGTAAGAAAATAAGTGTAATTCGTAAATATTGCCTACCTAAAATTGTTGATATTCCTAGAATAGCGCCCTTAAACTGAACTGGTACGTGAGCTAATGGTCGTTTGAATGCATTAATTTGACGAAAATAAATAACTATAAGTTTCCTAACAAATAAAATTATGATTTATGTGTTTAACAAACAAATGAAATTTATTAATGTATACTTTTTTAACATTTCACGTTATGGTTTCGTCTTAGTCTAAACTAAAGAAGAATAGAAACAAGATTGAAAGGTTTTTCGCAGGATTTTTATAATTTTCAGGACAAATGTCAAAAATTGAAGTATAGAGGTCCTATAGACATTACATTTATCCCTGCACCTGAAAATAGTAATAATAATTATCACAATTATTAATTAACAGATATTGCATACAGAAAACGCAATTTATTTAAAATTCAGCAATCTATATTTTTTATTAAAAATTTCAAAACTGTTTATTTATTGGCAGCCAATTGAACTGAATTCATAAGATTTCAGCGCTTCTCACTACTACCGACTACACCATTAAAATAGTAGTTTATACAACAAAAGTAGTTATGTTGGCCATATCGCACGACGCCGTAGGCGGAGTGCTCAACCGTCTAAGTGCGATATAGATAATCCACTCGAGTTGTACAGTATATTGTTTCTACGACCCATTAACGAAAAATCTAAAAATTTTAAAAGTTATTTTAGGTTATTAAGATAAAATAACTAATTTTAAAATATTATATGACTTTTAGTAATTTATAAAATAAAATAAACCTGAAAAAAGAAGATTTAATTTAATTAGTCCCCCTCAGATTCGAACCCGGGCCTCTCACGTGGAAGAGAGATGACATATCCTCATCTCCACCTCCTCATTTATGATTTTAGTTTTAATACTAGTTTTTAAATTAGTTTCATATAGTTTGATTAAAATTTAAGATTTTTTTTTCAAAATGTTGACCAAATAAAAATAAAAATAATATTATTTATCGATTTTACACAAAAATAACTCATTTTAATCTATATTTAATCTTAGTGTATAAATAATATACTGACAATTAGTTTGACAGAATTGTCACTTATTTAAAATTTTTAAAATAGTAGTAGTTGGGTGTCTAAAATATGAACTGTGATTGGTGGATTTTAATTTTTTGCAGTTTTCTAACTACCTAAAATGAATATGAAATATATTCGTTCCGTTGAACGCAGTAGCATACTGTTTCATTTCGTAGTCTGTGCGTAGATAAGCTAATATCTATGTGGGTGCAGAAAAAATCATTAAAAAGCAGGGCCTCAAATTTGGGTATTTTACAGGAAATTTCAAGGAAAACGCTAAATATTTTTTTTTAAATTGAAACTTTTATGAGAAAATAAGTTAAAAATCATACTCGTTGAAACTTCTACTCTGTCCCCCCATGGCCACCCCAAAGTTTTTTACAATTTACAATTATCTCGATCATTTTTGTATTTTTCTATATTATTCGATTCAAAAAATGTATACCTGAGATGTAAAGTTTTGGAAGTTGCGTTTTCAGCTTTTTTTCCTTTCCCCCCATTTTTCAATTTTTTTCCTAAGACGTCCCCCTTTACATTATTTTTATATTTTTTTCATAATAGCCTTTTATGTGGTCTTTATGACAGAGTGAATTAAATTAAAAACAATAAAACCGTGATGATTGTTTTGTTATTTGAATCTTGCACAAACGGAATTTCCTACGTGTGATTTTTTCACCATATGGCAGTTGAATTTAATTTTATTTAAACCCATCCAAGACACTTAGCATATAAGTAACGTCAATTTTTAGCTATAACTACTTAATTTTTATACAACACCTTCAAAAAAACCGTATTTTCAATTTAAAATAACCAATAAATGTATATAAATTATTATGTATATTATTATGGCGGTAAATGTGCTGGCGGTCAATTGTAGGCTATAAATTGCTTAGGCGATCAATTACTCTGGCGGTAAACTGCTAGCGGTCAATTGCTGGCGGTCAATTCGGACGATCAATTTTCCGGATCCTGTTTCGCACAATGTGTAGCCAAGATATTTCAATAATTTGTGCAATACTACCAATACACAATATTGTCCATGATTCATTTAAATTTACTAATAAAGATCTATTGTTTTGTTATTGCAAAATCATTATTTTTGGCACATTTAAAATTAGTATTAATTTTTATTAGAAATCATGGAAAAGTAGTGTTTTGAAAATAGGTTTAAAACTATCACAGGAACTAGTCAATTATAAATTCTTTTGATCTATTTCTGTTTTGTGTTCAAATCATACTGTAAGAATAGGTGTTTGCGAGATTAAAGTGTGAATTTTACACTAAATTGTAGTACTAAAAATGAATACCTATTAGAATAAATATTCATGGCAACCAGATTTTTAAGTATCTACTACAATTTTACGTAAATTTCGTATATAACATATAGTCCCTCATCTGAGTGCAAAAAGTGCTTGCTATTTTTAAGTTGGGTGCCTAGGAGGAGGGTGAACAACATGTACTATGTCTTGATATTTACGAAATTCAGGTTATAGCTCAAACGCGTTTTATCTGAATCTAGATGATATTGCAAGCATTTTTTTTTTTGTCTACAAAAGGGTGTTGATATGTAAAAAAATTGCGACCTGAAGAAAAGTAACCTTTTAAAATAGGTGTAACATCGAAATCAAAAGTCGAAAAGTGGTTTAATTTCTCTCAAAAAGTTTACATGACTCTTAACTAAGAGTATTGCCCTTGAAAGCATTTTTCATTAAGTAGTTTTACACCCTTTGCCATAAATTATACTATTTTTACATTTGTTTTTAGAAAACTCGGGGTCAATAGAAAGTTGAATGGTTGAACTACTGAATAAAAACGGCTTGCAAGGGCAATAATTTTAGTTAAGAATCATGCAAACATTTTGAGAGCAATCAAACCATTTTTTGATTTTTGGTTCGATTTTACACCTATTTCAAGGTTATAATTTTTTTTAGCAGCAAAAAAATCCATCAATAAGCAATTTTATTTTGAATTTGACAGCTCCAACCACAGGGACCTAGTACATGTCCCCTCCCTGTAGCAAGCAAAAAACACGACGTGCCACTTTTTGCATTTTACAATTTACATTTAAAACAATATTTACATCCTTTTACGTATAAAAATCAAATTTTCGAAACAGATCAGGAGAAAAATGCTTGTTTAATTTCTGCGACATCCTGTACATTGACAAACTAGAGGTATAATAATATAACAAGATATATTTATATATACATTTAATCGAGAAAAAATATGATTATTAGAACATTTTCAACGATATAACACCAACATTTTTTTACAGAGCAAAATTGATATGCACTACATGATATATACGTGTAAGTAGCATACAAAATTATTTATTTGTTTCTTTTCCAATAATAATAATATTTGTAAATCTGACAAAGTAAAAAATAAATAGAGGTGTAGCAAACACTGAGAGAACTATCATAGATGCATCATATAGATGAATGAGTTATAGTATCTTTTTAACTTTCAACTAATATAAATTATTTATAAAAAAAAAATATTTAATAGAATGGATATATTATAGTTTGTCCATATATCTTTTTTTCGTTAGTGTTTCAAAAACAGACGTGAAAATGGAGAATTGAACTGAAGGTAGGTGTTTAGCTCTACTAAGTTTAGGGGAGGATGGGGCAATGTGAACCACGGGGCAATGTAAACCACCTAGGTTTTTTTCATAACAGCGGCAACAGTGCAGCGGATTCCATTGTATTTATGTGCATACGGGTTCTGTTCTATTATTTCTATTAATAGTATTAATACTCAGTAAGAACTTGCCATCTGTGGAGGATTGTTTGTTAGAGTTTAGAACCAAAACGTGTTTTGCGGCGGCGTCAATCTAACAAACGTGCTAAATGAAAATCAGAATTACTTGGTAAGTAAATGTATTTCTATCTATTTTTTTAGTCTCAACACGTTGTTTCAAGTGTGCTTAATATATACCAACGATTTTTGTTAGGTTTTGTTATGACATTTTAATATAATTTACACTTGTTTAATTTAATGTCTATGTGGGGCAAAGTGAACCGTTAGTAGTCCATATTATCCCAAGTATATTTTAATGTATCTAATTTTGTTTGCAGGTGCCTTAGTTAAGATGGTCCGTAATTATGTACGAAAAACAGAAAAACAAAGTTGGTCCCTTATTGCTATGGAAAATGCTATTGAAGTGGTGAAAAGCGGACAAATGGGCTATTTGAAAGCAAGTAAATGTTTTAATATTCCAAAAGCAACATTAATTCGACGGTGTAAAGAACAAAATAAAAGAATTTTACCCAATGAAAAAGGTTTGGGATTTTATAAATCTGTTTTTACCAAACAACAGGAAGAAGAATTGGAAAATTATATTCTGGACATGGAAACCCGTTTTTTTGGTATTACATTGCTCGACCTTCGCTCTCTTGCTTTTTAGTTAGCGGAAAAAAATCAAATAGAGCATAAATTTAATAGAACCTAAAGACTGGCCTTGATTGGACCTATGGATTTCGTAAACGGCATCCAAAAATTTCGTTGCGAAAATCCGAGTCGACTTCCGCTGCAAGGGCATAATGTCAAGCAATTTTTTGACCTGTATAAAAACATTTTGGATTCTAAGAATATCGCATTTACCAGAATATTCAATTGTGATGAAACCGGGTTAGGCACTGTCCCAAAATGTAACAGTAAAATATTAGCTAAAAAAGGACGGACATAAGTTGGCCGTCTCACCTCTGCAGATAGAAGTGGAACCACCACAGCAGTTATTTGTATGTTATCATCAGAAACCTTAGTACCACCATTATTGATTTTTGCGAGAAAAAGGATGAAGGTCAAACTCCAAGACGGCGCACCACCCGGAACAATATTTGCATGCAGTGAAAGTGGCTGAATTAATACAGAGATCTTTTAAGTCTGGTTTAAGCATTTTGTTCAACAGGTTAAACCCACTGAGGATGATCCCGTCTTACTGGTTTTAGATGAGCATAGTAGCCACACAAAAAATATTGATGTGATTGCTATGGCCAGAACCAAACATGTCCATATTATTTGCTTGCCGCCCCACAGTACACATCGTATGCAGCCAACAGATGTTGGTTTCATCGCCCCATTGGCACATTATTACGATATGGCCCTGGAAAAGTTTTTGAATAATTATCCAGGCGGAGTTGTTACAGTCTTTCAAATTGCCAAAATTTTTGGTGATGCATACTTACAGGCAGCAACCCCTTTAACGGCTATTAATGCTTTTAAAAAGTGTGGATTAGTCCCCTATGACCCAAATATTTTCACAGACTTAGACTTTCTCCCGTCTGCTGTAACCGATAAAAATCTAGTTACAAATGATCTGCCACAATTTGAAAAGGAAGAAGCAATTTCTTCAATATCTACTGCAGGCAGCAACCTATCGAAGTTCACACAATCTAAATTGAATGAAGCACTTCCTTCAGAACCTACTACAAACGGTCTGTCACAGTCTAACAATAATGAAGCAATTGCTTCAACATCTACTGCCGGCGAGACTCTATCACAGCCCACACAATCTAAGCTGGAAAAAGAAGTTCCTCTTCGCTCTACAGAAAATAAAAAAATAGTAGTTTTGGATCAGAAAGTCCCATCGACATTCGTCCACTTCCAAAGACTACTAACGCAAATAAACCATTACGGAAAAATAAAAAGGGCAAAGCAGCAATCCTAACATCTAGTCCTTATAAATTGGAGTTAGAAGCTGAACTAAAAATAAAAGAGGATAAAGAAGCAAAGAAAAATTGAGAATCAAGAAAATTAACCAAAGAAAAAAGGTCCAGTTTCAGGAAAGTATTTCTAAAAGAGATAAAGGAAAGCAGAAAATGAAAATTTTAGTTCATGAGGATGAAGACAAGGGAGACAACGATGCAGAATGTTTTTACTGTAATGAGTTATATTCAACATCAGTAGCCAAAGAAGGTTGGGTATGCTGCTGTGGATGTTTAAGATGGGCCCATGAAGCATGTGTAGGAATAGAGCCTGAAGATGATGAAGCATTTAAATGTGAATTTTGTGCAGAATGTTAATATTTTACAATACGTTTTTAGTTGCTAGTGCCATTATTTGTATTCTGTACCTAAATAAAGTTTTAATTTTAAATTTAATTTTTTTGGTTCATATCGCCCAACCCCATGGGGCAATATGAACTTCAGACATGTGTTCAGATTTTATTTTTTTTTCTAACAACTAAGTTTTAAGAATTGAGTCTTGTAAGTGCATAATAATAGTACAAGGCTTACTGGACAATGTAAGCTTATTACAATTTCAAATTTTTTCTTAATAATGAAACTGTAATTTTTTTATCTTAGATAGTTCACATTGCCCCATCCTCCCCTAAGATCAATTAATTAACCCAACAAACATTTTGTCATGACAAGTTAACGATCGTTAAACGTATGCACGTTACTTCAAGTAGCGGCCTTTCGTTGGGATCTGGCATTTGTAAGTCGATTTTTTGTCACAACGGGTGACAGAAGGCCGTCGTCAGCTTACCAGCAATAAGTAATGAAATGCAAATAAGTTTTCCATAATATTAATGCTGACTACCCTTTAATGGGCTTGCATATGGCTCATTACTTTACCAACAATAAGTAGTGAAAGGCCTGCACTTTACCAGCAGTTTCCCATAATATTAATGTTAACTTCCCTTCAAAGGGAAGGCATAAGTCTCTTATAAAAATTCTGCCGGCTTTTAAAGTGATTGTACCACGTGTGACACGTAAAAAGGTATTTTTTGAGGAATGCAACATTGCGAGTATCGATATCCCAATCCTCAATTTTAGTCCTCTCTTGAAGAAAAAATGTGTTACATAATAAAAATAATTCAATGCTCCACACGGCATTAACCTAAATGTTTTCATATTACACTTATAACAAAATTAACTTAGTATGTAATGCTAGTAGGTACATATTCTATATTATTTAAATATTGAATAAGTTCATTTCATTTCTTGTGGTGAATTTGAATTACTAATACACTTTTCTCCTCAAGAGGGGACTAAAATCAAGATTTGGGTATTCGTACTAATATACTGATGCATTCTCAAAAAATTACCTTTTACATGGTATATTCTATACTTATCTAACTGTTTATTCCGATATCATCTTTAGTTTATCAGATTAAGTTTTTAAATTGTCACTCTGTATAACAATTATCTTAATACAATTAAAAACAATTTAGATACTGGATTGGCCTGAAAAACAATTAAAAATACGCCGAATTTATGCACGATTAAATCTTTACTCTAAACACAATTGGGTTATGTAATTCTTGTCTTCTTTTTTTTATTTGTGGGAAAAAAGCCATCAATTGCCCGTCGAATAATTATGTTAAAAACCATTTAATTAAAAATTTCAGAAGGAATATAACAATTTTACCGTTCCTTGTGGTAACCAGTTAAAAAGCCGTCAATAGCCCATCGAATAATTAAAGTTAAAAGACAGTTAATTACAAATTTCAAACGAGCCATAATGATTTTATAGTTGCAATCAATTTAAAAGCCATCAACGGTCCATCAAACAATTAAAGTTAAAAGGCAATTAATTTCAAATTTAGAACGGGCCATAACAATTTGACAGTTGCATGTGGGAAACAGTTAAAAAGCCGTCAACGGCTCATTGAATAATTAAAGTTAAAAGGCAGTTAGTTACAAATTTCAAATGGGTCATAACGATTTTACAGTTACATGTGGGAAACAGTTAAAAAACCGTCAAGGGCCCAACGCAAAATTAAATTTAAAGGGCAGTTAATTACAAATTTGCCGTTACAAGTTACTTTGCCATCACATTCGTTAAATGTCCAACAAATTGCCACAATTTCAATGTTTGCTGGGAATTGTTAATACTTGTTCTGTGGTACTAATATTATTTGTTTATTTCACCTGGCTATCGACAAAATTTTAATTTTTATCTTTTGTGTTAGTTCAAAAATCGAAATTAAAACACTCATTTGAGGAAACACTCATTTTTAGAAACCGCTCTGCTCTAAAAAAAATAAAAAATCATTAAACAGCTAAAGAAGTGGTAGCTACACCCCTGAAAACATGGAAAGAGGTTTTCCCGATAAAAATATTTTTCCTGAGCAGCAGCCACTTTATAAGAAACATTGTATTGATATGGACAACATAAATAATTAAGCCTTATAAATGTATTTTTGGTTGCAATATATTACAATATTTCTAATACTGCTGTATTATAATATATTGCATATAGGTCTCCTTGTAGAGAGGGTGACAAATTATAATTTTTTTCCTCTGTCATTTTGGGCGTAAGTATAATCAATCTGCAATTCATTTTAAAAGCTGCCTCTGCTCTGAAAATAAGATTTTCTGCCACCACACCCTCTTATCAAGCTTGTTAAAAAAGACAATCTTACTTTAGTTGTATAGTATAACAATATCAGTCAAGTTTTTATTATTAAAAATATTATGGAATTGTTCTAATAGCAAATTAAAAAGAATTAGAAAAATAAAGATAAATTGCAACTATAGGATTTTGCAGATTTTTAATGATTACCTACCCATAAAAATTAATAAGAAGTAGTTACTTAATTTATAAAACGTACAATAATAAAATCAAAAAAGGTAAAAAAATATCATTACATTCAAGTTTAAGAATCAATTACTGAGTAATTAAACCATTTATAGGCTTGTAAGTATATATACAAGTGTCTCATAAAGAAAGCCCTATTTGAGCCCACTTTTTCTTATATTTATCTACTTTTCCTACATTAAAAATCGGGAAAATACGTTTTTTTAAATAGTGTCTTATGGTTAGAATAACCTATGTAAACATTTTCCATCTAATGGATTGGATTGGGGCTAGACAGTACATTAACAACGTTAAATATCTTTATTACCAAAAGTATGACCGAAAATTAAAATTTTGCTTTCTAGATAATTGAGATTTGACGCAGCATTCTATTTTAATTTGTTTTATACATAATATAACAAACAAAATACGAGGTGTGGTAGAAAAGTAATGAGACTGATTTTTTACTTTACAAAGTTTTTATTTCTTTGAAACATCAATGTTATCTCCTTTAAAGTAGTTCTCTTGGGCAGCTACACACCGAGGGAGTCGTTGTTCCTACTGTTCGTAGCAGCGCTGGAAGTCTTCAACCGTTATGGTTTTCAGCATGTCCGTTACAGTATTTTGAATGATTTCTAAAGTCACGAAATGACGGCCTTTGAGGACATTTTTCAGTTTAGGAAAAAGAAAGAAGTCACAGGGACTGAGGACAGGGGAATAAGGGGGATGGGAAACCACAGGAATGCCTTTTGAGGTCAAAAATTCTGTTATGGAGAGAACAGTGTAACATGGGGCGTTGTCATGCTGGAGCAACCATTTCTCTGCAATTTCTGGTCTCACGCGAATGACCTTTTTTCTGAGCCTTTCAAGTACAGCTTTATACGAGTATTCCCCTGACCCCAGTCCTTGTAACTTCTTTCTTTTTCCTAAACTGAAAAAATGTCCTCAAAGTCCGTCATTTCGGGGACTTTAGAAATCATACAAAAGACTGTAACGGACATGCTGAAAATCATAACGGTTGAAGACTTATAGCGCTGCTACGAACAGTGGGAACAACGTCTCCATAGGTGTGTAGCTACCCAAGGGAACTACTTTAAAGGGAATAACATTGATGTTTGAAAGAAATAAAAACTTTGAAAAGTAAAAAATCAGTCTCATTAGTTTTCTGCAACACCTCGTAAGTATAATAATCATGTTTAATTATAGAAAGAAGCCTGGCATTGTGATATTGAATCAGATGATGAAACAGCATAAAATGAAGTAATATACCGACGTTAGTTGTTTTAGGAAATCTCCTTAGACTTTGCTTGCTGGATTTCGATTACGACCCAGTTAATCCTTGAGTTCGACAAATATCAGAAATGTCTTCAGATCAAAGCCGTAGCCAAGGGGAATCAATGGGATTGATTCCCTATTGATCCCCCGAAATAAAAAAAAAGATTTATTTTAGACTTTTAATAAGTATTAATGAAACTGCAGTTATATACAGTGCGCCCGTCTCACTTTGTTGTTATACACAACATAATAGTTAATCAAACAAAATTCTCAAAATTTTTATTATGTATGACTTTATGCTCGCTTGTTATTCGCACGACGATACTTTAATAGCGGCACAGCGACATCTATTAGGGAGCGACGAAACTACGTGATACGCCAATTACACAAGCAACGCAACTTCGGGGACGTGCTCGAACTGCATTTCGGGAATATTCAGTAAGAATAGAATGAGACGGGTTATTCTCGATGTTTCGTTGCGCCACGTCTGTGGAATATATAAGCGAGTCGTCGAGCACGGAGAGGCAGTTCTGTCTTGGAAAGTAATCCAATGCGATGCAACTAAGGCGATATAAGCGATGTATAAGCGATTTGATGCCTAAGAGTAAATATTTGCGTACAAATAAAATTAATAATTGGCTGTTTTTTTAATTATTACAGGTCGGTTCAACATTTGAAATGGCAAAAAGGACTCAAGAAAATACATCATTCAAATATTTATTTAAAAAATCTAAACCTGGTACTGGTAGTGAAGGTTCTACTGACAATCAGTTCGAGTGTTTTCGACAGTGATACTGCTACAAGTAGTTCTGGTTCGTTCCTGGGACTGTGGATGATGTTTCTCAGCATGTTTTAGATGTGGGCTATTACACGGGAACAAACACCAAAATTGATGATGATTTAAAGTACAGATTGTTGAAATCTCCTTGGATGCCAGAAAAGACATTCAAGTTTCCAGTAAGTGACGATAATAGAAAGCTAAAATTTCAAATGCAATGGTTTGAACGATTCTCGTGGTTGGTTTACATGAGTACAGGGCAACAAGGTGCTTTATGCAAATATTTTATATTATTTGCCAGAGATTGCGCAGGTAAAGGCTCTCATCAGCAGTTGAAATCCTTAGTTACTCAGCCGCTTACTAAATGGAAAGATGCTGTACATGATTTCAAATTCACAGTAAAAGCCAGTACCACACATCTTCTGTATTATTGGCTGATAATTTTATGAAGGTGTATAATAAATCTCAACCAAATATAATAAGTCAGATTGATAGCGGATACCTAGCGCAAATAGCTGAAAATCGGAAACGGCTTAGTCCGATTATTGAAACAATTAAATTATGTGGACGTCAAAAATTGGCACTGAGAGGTAATTGCGACTCAGGTGCAATATAAATTAAGGTGCGGTCTCTTTTGGGCGAGTAGTCAAGACTTTTAGACGCAGCGTTTAATCGTGCCGATAGGTTAAATAGTGATATCATAATGATGGTTTGATTTAAGCGACAAGTCGATACAAGTCGCCACAAGACGACGCGTCTGACAGCACAATTGATCGTCAGGCAATTTAAACGCGCACGTTTATTTAATCGCCTGCTATTGATGTAAAATGAGCTCCAAAGATAATAGACTCAAATTCTCCAAATCGGAAGACGAAAAATTTATTTACGAAGTGCCAACGCATCCATCGTTATATAATTTCCATCATAAATTGTATAAGGACCAAAATGTACGGGATAATGACTCATTATTAGCGTACTAAAGCATCCTTCTTTTCTTCTTTGAACAAACATTTTATAAACCATTCTACGCTTTTTTTGCATTAATGATAATAGCAAAATGTCATTGTCTTCTGCTTCTTCTACAAGCAACTGTGCTGCAACCACTAGGTGCGATCAGGTGCGTCTAGACGAAAACGATTAAGCGCCGCGTCTAAACGTCTCGACTACTCGCCCAAAAGAGACCGTACCTTTAATGATGCTGAGCCAGAAACAAATGATGGAAACCTTCCTGCTATCTTACGGATGTGAAGCAGATGTGGAAACTCAAATCTAATAAAGCACACAGAAAATATGACGTTGAACGCTACCTACCTAAGCTTGACCATACAAAATGAACTTATTGCAATTTGTGGTGAAATAATTCAGAAAAAATTTCGAAAAAAATTGTGCAAGGATTAAATTCTTCGAAATTTTTTTCAATCCTTGTTGACGAAACTACCGATGTTTCACGACAAGAACAGATGTCCATTTGTCTAAAATATGCCGAGTCAAAATAGGTTTTTCTTGCGTGAAGATTTTTTAACTTTTGTAACAGTTGAGAATACAAAAGAAATATTTAGCTAATGCAATTTTATCTGAATTAAAATCTTTGGCAATAGATTGCGAATATTTAGTCGGACAAGGATATGATGGAGCTTCTTCGATGAAAGGAAGTTTTAAAGGTGTGCAGGCAGTAATTCGTGAGTCACATCCAGAAGCCTTATAAGTTCATTGCAGCTCATATTCATTGAATTTAGCTCTGGGCCATTCTCGCCAGGTTCAGCCTATTCGAAATACTATTGGAATTATAAAATCGGTTGGAAATTTTATCAAGTTCTCGGCAAAACGAACCAAGTGTTTAAAAGATAATATCGAAAAAAACTTCCCTGAAACACAATGGAAAAACCTTACAGCAATGTGCGAGACCCGCTGGGTAGAAAATCATGATGGGTTGTTAAGATTTAAAGAAATTTATAAAGCTATTGTTGATACACTAGACGACATCGTCAAAGGATAATTCTTTTCTGAGATCAGTCATTTCAAGTGATTTTGTTATAAGCTTATGTTGCTTAGGAATGTTGTTCCCGTACATACTGGCACTATGCAAAATACTTCAATCGCCCCTATGCGATTTGGCAGCAGCTTTACAACATGTCGATTTAATTATAAAGACTATTGAAGATGTTCGCCAAAATATTGATTCAAAATTTGCTGAACTTTTCAAGAATGCACAGAATTTGCTCAGTACTGTAAACAAGGAAATGAAAACTCCGCGAATAACGTCACGCCAAGAGCATAGGGCAAACTACAACACAAAAGATCCTGAAACTTATTTTAGGATTACTATAATGATTCCACTTTTGGATGATTTTATTGAGCAGCTTCAGTCGAGATTCCAAAATCATAAAGCCAGATTATCATCTCTCAACATTTTAATTCCGTCTGTTTGTTGCAAAGGACAAATTAATCAAGAAAACTACTTTGAGCTCTATAAAAAATATTTGGAATGGGACTTTGTAAAAGCCGAATTAGACATGTGGCGGATAAAATGGGTGGAGGAATCTGAACTAGATTGACCAACATGTGCTATTGAAGCTCTCGGAGAATGCAACCAGGCCGTATTTCCAAACATTCACAAACTTTTAAAGATCTTGGCGACACTACCTGTTTCTTCATGTGCTCCTGAGAGGACTTTCTCTTCTATGAAACGCCTTAAAACTTATTTGAGAAACTCCACAGGCCAGGAAAGATTAAACGGTTTGGCGTTAATGTCAATCCACCGCAGAATTGACATCGACCAAGGAGGTAATTGATTTGTTCGCTGCAAAGAAAGATAGAAGACTAATTTAATTTTGTAACAAGGTGTTAATATTTCTGTAATGGTTTTCTAATAAATATATCTGATAAGTAACACCATTTTATTTCTTTTATTAAAACGATTTTATGTTTTTCTACTGTTCCACCAAGTCAACCCCCCCCCCGAAATTATTTTCTGGATAGCAAAAGACTTGTGTCCAGCGGAGTCCAGGTGGTAATTTGTCAGATATTGTGAATTGAGTGTGAGGAATCATTTGACCCTCTGTAGTCCTAATAAGGACAAAATTCGAGTGATTATGATTCTTCTCAAAGGAAATATTTCTCCAGTGCGTATAATTTTACTGTTACGATATGTATGTGTATGTGTATGCTTAAAAGACAAAATCACTGGCATAAAAATGGGATTCCAATGTCCAGAATTGGTAAAGTTGAAGATCTGTGCCTGCAAAAATGGTTAGTACTAACTGATTTTCTAAATAACATGCTGTCAAATCTCAATTTTGAGTTCATAATATATTTGCTCTGCCAAAACAGAATTAATGTATTGAGCAACATACTTAGAGGTAAAAAAAATATCAATCATGGCTGCGGATTTGATATTGATAAGTATCACAATTATTTATTAATTCTAAATACAGAACGATTCACATTCAAATTAAAAAAAAAATAATTTATTTAATTAAAAATACGAATTTAGTGCCTTAGTCATTTTTACAAGAATTTGGAATATTGTGTAAACATTTCTTAAAAATAATCCAATATTCTTGTGGAATATTTTTTCTATGTTTAATTATCGTATGCGAATCATCCTGCATATAATCTAGGATAAACATGTAAAAATACTAACAATAAATAACGTCAAGTATACAGGGTACTACCAGATTTGTTTACCAAGTAATATTCCAAACAAATTTAAAAGTAGGCAGCTCTGTTGATTACCCTGTATAGTGGTTAAGTATTTTGCTCCTATACGCTAAAATTATATTAGAGATTTCACAAGAGTAAATTTCTGGATAGAATAAAATTTTTAAGTTAATCCAATTTTAATGAAAAATATGTAATAATTGTGTTATCAGAAAAACTATATCCATTTTTTTATAGTTTATGTTGCATTAAATATCTTACATAGTAAGGATTTATTTACAGTTTTCTTGCGAACATCCTTAATATAATCAACTTCCATAAAGATATCCTAGTGAGTTCTTCAAGAATATTCAATGTAAATTTTTTTAAAATATGAAACTGGTTTGAAGATTCAATTCTTAGGGAGAAACCTTAATTATTTTTTAATATAAGTAGTCTCCTTTGCGATTTATATACGTCATGGAGTTTTGTTTTCACCTTGCACTTTTCTAAATAATTAATGATTCCTTGCGAATGCCAAAATACCTTCGCCAGTGTTTGGAATGATTATGTACCTTTTTACTCGATATTAGTCCAAGAGACGATGACGAATTTGGGGAAGCTATTTCAGGTAATTTAAAATAATAAAACAGTACTTATCGATGTTAGATAATCTGGACTCGAGAGTCTGAAAGGGTACCTGCGGTTATTTTGCAACTGCGCATCATATGACATTAGCAAAAAAAATTACCCAAAAAAAATATCCTCTACGGAAAATTTTTTATTTGAACATTTATTAAATATAGAAATAAAAATTCCAGGCTATTTCGACGGTTTTGAAGTATAACCAGACTTTCTCGAATTTCTTTTATTAATATATGCCAAAAATATACTTTACGTACTTTATAGCAAATTTATTAAGTAACAATATTGAAAATATCTGCCAAAAAGCCTGACGAATACGACGGTTTTAAATAAAATTTAAAAACGAGCCTGTCGTCGCCCGGATTCGAACCCAAACATCTCTGTTCTAAAAAAAAAAGGAAGGAGAGGAGGAAGAGGCCCCATCACCACCTACGGTCCTCACTCGTTCAGGTTAGAGTTTGGTTAGGCTTTCCATAGGAGTGGATGAGAAAGGATTTTCTATTCTTTATTGAAATTTTAATTTACAATTGTATTTCTTGCGTTACAATTACGCGCGCCTTCTTCCTTCGTTATTTCGTAGTCCACTAGTGGTCCGCTGTGTTCTTTGGCGTTGGGTGGAGAGCAGGCTTGGCTAATGCCATTCTCAGCGGGGTACCTTATTAATTAACCCCTGGTTCCAACTATCGAGAAGATTCAGAAAATATTGGAAGAATATACTGAAAAGTGTTAACTTCGGTTTCCAAAGAGTGATAATTGTAGGAAAAGAATAGATGGGGGAAAGGAAATTATTGTATTATTTTACAAAAAATTTAAATAATAAGAAAATGTCTATAAACTTTTACGTGTCCCTTTTGGGGAAAAGAACTCTGGCTTCTCAGGGAAAATCGTCAGGTTCGAATTGAGCTGTGTGGAAGGTGGTCAATAAGGTTGAGAAATGCAGTAGGAGGATGAACTGGATTTTCCCAAAAATGAACGTCCAGCAGAAATCTTTCGTTGTCAAAGTTTCGACAAAATAGGTTACGATGTACGGGTGTATCTTCTACGCCACAGTTGATTTAGGTTGGACCGACTGCTTTTCCTATCCTGTGCAGGTGGATCATGGAATTTCCGTGTCCGGATAGGACGTGTACCACTTTTCGCTTGAGTGGTTCTGTGCTGGAGGAGAGCCAATTCTCTACACTCGGGATGAGTGTGTGTAGGTGCCTGCCTTTGGTGGTGTTGTCCCATTCGACCTGCCATGTTCGTGTCAGAATGTGTTTCATCTCCAGTGATACCGCCGTCCAGAATCTGTAGTCTGCTGATACTATGTGGTTTCCTACGAAGTAGGTCGATCCTGTCTTCTTTAGTTCAGCCAATGATTTGAGGAACATCAAATGTAAATGTAGTGCAGGTTGTTTCGCCAAAATACATAGAGTCTTAGCCGGTGTAAATCTGTATGCTCCTAGGATAACTTTGAGACAAGTTGCTTGTTGCCGACCTGATTTTGTTTTTTTTTTACCACGAAGTTTATCCTTTGTCCCCAGATTGGTAGCGCGTACGACATGATGGGAATGATTGCGTAGGTATATATGTCACGTAGAGTGTCGTGGAATTTGTTCTACAGACAAATGCCCTTACCGCTTGACTATGACGACATTGACTGTCGAGATTTCTAGACAGCAATTTGATGTACTAGTTCGGACCAGACGCCATTTCAGGATCGTTCTCAAATACAGCATCGGTATGTATGAGAAATGCATTGATGCATACTAAACTAAGCCCATATCTTCATCTGCGTGAGTTAAGTTTTCAATGTACGTTAACAACGTACACCTGAGTATGAAAATTGCGAATTTATTATATCGTAGATCGCAAAAATGTACCAGATTCCATTAAAATGTACCAAATTTATCGAATTATATTTTTTGTAGTGACGGTTTGGTTTACTGAAATGCAATAAAAAATAAGAGGAGAATGAACACAAACAAGGAAGACCCCCAACAAAATGGAAACATAGGCTGCTGCACGCCTGGGTAGAAAAAGTACTAGATTTTGCTTCGAGTGTACTAGAGTACCAGATTCTTAGAGAATGTACTAGATCTAGCACAACTGTACTAGACTGGCAACACTGTTAATGGATTATATCCGCAGTTACAAAACTCAATCACACACAATCGTCATATTTACAAATAAATCAAAAATGTTAATAAAACTATCTAAAACCAATTTAATTATGAGTATTAAATAATAAAGATTAGTTAATGCAGAGGTAGAGTACTCATTTTTTATATGGGAAATTTTTTTTTCGAGTTTATTTCATGAGTTGATATGTCATGATTGTCCGTATCGTACTTAAATTTCGTCCTCGTGTGATATGGCCATCATTACCATTCTTGTTGCACAAACTATTATTTTGTCGCACTTATTTAAAACCTTTATTCATTTTAATATTAATTAGTAAATTTAATATATTTTAGGGTGCCTTAGTATATTTTTGGGGTATAATAATAAAAAAAAATCGGGACAGTCTGGCCATACTTTAAAACCGTCGAAATATTCTGAACTTTTTTGTTTCTAGATTTTATAAATGTTAAAATAAAAAATTAAAATTAAATTAGGTGCCAAAATGATATCTTCTTGGATTATTTTTTTGCTAATGTCGTATTCTGTACAGTAGCAAAATAACCGCAAGTGCCCTTCCAGACTTTCGATTCCAGCTTCACTAACATAGATAAGTACTGTTTTTTATAAATTCACATTGCCTAAAATACCTTCTCAAAATTCGTCATCAGCTCTTCGACTATATGGTTCAGCAATGTCACGTAGCTTAAATCTTCCACCGCTCAACACCATATTATGGCTGCATTGGCGTAGAGATGAAATCTATCATAACTAAAACTAAATTAATTATAAAAATTAGTTTTTTAATCTATAGAAAAGGATGCCTTTATGGAAAGAAAAACTCACTGTATGGGATAGGAAAAAGTGAATACTCATCAAGAGCATGTGCTGATAGGATCAAAATTCTTGTGATAGAGAAAACATGCGCGGATAGAAATGAAATGAATCACAATCAATTGACATTAATATATACGTACGTGAGTGTTTTTTATATTCATTAACTAACTTATTATTTAATGGTTAAATATTACGTTTTAGTTTATATAAGTAAAATCCCTGTATTTTATAAATTATAATAAATTGAGAAATAATAATAAAACTGATGAACTAAAATGATACTTAAGTGAATTAGCTTGTTCCTACTATCGGTTTATTGCATATATAGTGTTTTATTTATTACAGCTTCCCACTAATTCAAAATGGATGACCAAAAAAAGGTCATAAAATAGCAAACATATGTGGTTTGAAGTAAAAAAAGGTGGGAGTATAGCTGATCTAGACAAAAGTGAAGCAAATCTCAGTAGTAAACCGAATTATGAAAACTAGAAATTCATTTGATCTTAGTTCCGTATTTCATAAAAATGTTCCTATGATAAGATGGGTCCCATTACTTTCTCCATTCAAAATTAGGATGTGAGATGTTAAAGTTAATATTTTGATCCATAACACCTCGATTCTCTAAATCGATTTTACCTTGGGCTAACCTTTCTTCTTTTTCCAATCGTGAATGTATTTTGGGTCGAAGTAAATTTATAATGAAGTGCTAAAACAACTTTTGTCGAGTCGATGGTCGACTTTATACAAACGAAATGAGTTAAAACATTGTCGGCTGTTTTAAAACCCATTTCATTGGTATAAAGGATAGGTCAAGTCGATCGTCGACTCGACAAAAATGTCTTCCCGTTTGTTTTAGCACTAAGGGTATAAGAAACCATCACCGGTATAGATACAAAATAACAAAGAAATACACCGAAAAATTCCCACCCTGAATATCTTCCTTCCAGTAGGTAAATAATATGAAAAATCGCAAGTACCCGTCAATTTTATTTTCAAGGGGGATACCTACAATGAATACTTTTAACACTCGTGGCTCAACCTCCCTTAAAACCTTAAATGGGAAAGGGGATCAAGTGGCACATCATTTTAAAGGGCGTTTAAAGGTAAGCGCATATTTGTACGTATCGGACGGAACTAACTCATCAGACGAATAGTATTTCTTTGAAGACCGTTTTGTTGGGCTGTTCAGAGATACCGTTAATTAAGTGAATAAACTGCAAAAATGGTTTTCTCTCTACAGGAAAGAATCGAAATGATTTTCGTTTATGGAGAGGTTGGAAAATGCGCACGAAGGGCAGCATTTATTTTTAATGAAAGAAATCCTAATCGTAATGTAAGTCACAGGTATATTCTCGATTTGGTGGCAAAGTTTATGGAAACCGGTTCGGTAAAAAATAAGAAAAGAAATAACCGACGAGTAGGTACTAAATGAAGAAGCTCAAATTGAGGTTTTGGGAACATTTGTTGCAGTGCCAACTAGCTCCATATTAACAGTAGCAGAACAAACCGGAATATCACGCGAGACTGTAAGAAGATAACTGAAACTGCATACAATTCATCCCTATAAAATGCAGATACTTCTAAAGCTCTACGAAGATGATTTTGATAGAAGAATAGAGTTTTGTGAAACTATGTCTTATCAAGTCAACGCCAACCCTAATCTTCTGCTATCTGTTTCAGCGATGAATCTTTATTTTCTCTTAATGGCAATATCAATAAACAATATTGTTGGTACTGGAGTGACGAACACCCGCATATTATTCGAGAAGGGTGTGACGAAGTCACTAATTTTATTTTTATTTAATTTAAAAAAATGTATATTTCAATTAATTCCCGCCTGAGGACATGTAGAAGATCCCCCGTATTTCGTTTCCCAGGAATTACCGTTTTTCAACAATTGCGAGTACCCTCGTAGGTTAAAATATTCCTATATTTGCCGAAATCCGAATGGGCATTTTGTAGAGTCGATTTCGTACCAATTATCTACTTTTATTTGTCAAGGTACTAGAAGGACATTTTTTTTATTTTTAAATTGTAAACAGTCGGCTGTAGTGGTGGTATCCCCCACTCGGGCTTACCGGTCTGCAATCTTGCCCAGCGAAAAAGCATAAATTCGATCACATCTGGGAATTACGCTCTCTTGATTTCCGGCAACCATAAGCTCTTCTCTCTTCTCCACCGACTAGTGAAGTACTCAGTGAGTGACCGTGATATTGATAGAATACTGAAAAACGCCGTTTATTTTTCTAAGGTAGGAAACCGCAAATTATTTTTTTTTATTTACAATTAGTTTGGGACGTCCGACAAGTGAAAGAATTTTGATTCATGCCGAGCATTTTTCATTTCATCCCTTAATGGGAAACCGTTGGCAATCTCTTTTAAGAAGCGCCCAGTATTTTTCATTTCATGTAAGTTTCTTTTATTTATTTATTCATTCAATTGTATTTGAATCATTCCGTTCCCCGTCCACAACTAATTATTGAACGAAGCCCGACGTTTTCTATAAAATTAATTCACACACCGTAAATTCATATCATTCTCACTCGACGAAAATTGCCACTGCCGATCGCTCGGGACCAAGATACAAGGGGTTCCGAAAACTTTGTTTTATTTTATAGTAGGTTTTCCTTTCCTGAACTTACATTGTAGGTGGGTTAACTGTGGTATTAGTAAACTTCATTTTCCTTATAAAGGGAGTGTCGTAACTACCCGTTTTCTTTTATTTTTATGAACTTCTCAGTTGGTCAACCGTTTGATTAAAAATTAATTACTCCTTTTAATTAATTACCGTTTTTTTCGTTTTATTATTTTGACCAGAACATTTAATTTAATTTCGTGTATTTGGGAAAACATACCTTCCATATACCGGGTTGTACATAATTTCCGATTTAAATATTTTCTCGTACTAGTAAAAGGTAATACGAACTTTACTGTCATTTTTTTTCCTACATTTTATTACCGTCATATGTTAATAATTTATTTTTAATAAATTTTCCGAATACAGGGAGCTATTAATATTTACTTAGTTTTCATTTGTAGTAATTTGTTTTTAATAAATTTTCGGAATACAGGGAGCCATTAATATTTAATTAGTTTTCAAGTGTAATAATTTATTTTTAATAAATTTTCCGAATACAGTGAACTATTAATATTTAACTAGTTTTCAATTGTAATAATTTATTTTTAATAAATCTTCCGAATACCGGAAGCCATTATTATTTAATTAGCTTCAATTGTAATAAATTATTTTTTTTCTGTATATAGGGAGCCGTAATTACTTTCTTGTAATCTCGTTTAATTGTAATTATTCGTTTTATTTAATTTTCCGTTTACAGCCGTGCCAAAACCGTGCACTACCACCGTTGTAAATTTTTTGTATATATATTTTATTACCTATTCCTATGTTTCTCTTATTGCTGGTTCTTAACCGTTCTCTTTCAGGGTACCGTAGGGTACGAGGTCTAAAGGAGATAAGTGTTTTATTTATTCTAGTATAGTGGCTACCTAGCAGTGACCGCCTGGAATTATTTTTACCTCCACTGAGTTTACCTTGAGTACACTCTGGTGTACTATAGGGTCGCAGAGCAAACTGCGATAACAAAACTGGCGCCTGAGCAACCCCTTTTCGGGAATCACCATCATAGCGCCACACAGACTCGCTGATTCACTGTAGGTGAACCAGAAGCCTGTCACAAGGGCATACACAACGTCCGCAAAAAGATAATGTTTGGTGTGGTATTCTTTATTGAAGGAAAATTGACAGGCGATCTGTACCTTAATATACTTGAAGATACTATTGATCCTCTTCTAACTCACGAGCTAGCAACTCAAACTGATGCAGAAGGTGTTTGTGCTGTATGGATTGGAATTAAACGCCCTTTAAAATGATGCGCCACTTGACCCCCTTTCCCATTTAAGATTTTAAGGGTAACATCTACTCCTTTTAGGAGGTTGAGCCACGAGTGTTAAAAGTATTAATTGTAGGTGTCTCCCTTGAAAATAAAATTGACGATTTCTTGCGATTATTCATATTATTTACTGGAAAAAAGATATTCAAAGTGGGAAGTTTTCAGTGTATCACCCTGTATACTAGATGATATCTCGACAGAATGAATTACCATATCAGTCTTTAGTACAAACATTAAGTACCTAGGTCTAAATAGGGAATATTTAAGTACAAGCTAATACACATGAAGGTAAAAAATAAAGTTAACAAAATAGATTTGGTTTAATTCATAAATAGGTAATTTTTATTATTTTTCAAACTATTGATTTCTCGTAAAACCATTTTAAATAACTAAATGAAATTAAGAGAAAAGAATAAATAGTCTGGAAGATAATAATTCTAAACTTATATAACTTTGCTTGGAAGGAACATTTATGTATATAAACTAGGCTTGTAAACAATGAATATATTTTACTCTTAAAATCTATACTTAAACTCAGATATTTTCGGAAAATAGTATATGTTCAACTACTTTAAACTAGCTCAGAAAATTGCCCAGAAAGGGTTCTGGCTCTGATTAATTTTTATGAAAATTATACTGATAAAAAACGATTTACTTAGTATAAAAAAATAGTTAACATGTTTTTCGACAGTTAACATTCGATAAAACATATATCTCAATCGAATCCTAGTAGCAGGTACTTTTCATTTCTTTACAATTACTTTTTATTCCTTTACAGGTACTTTTCATTTCTTTACAGGTACTTTTTCTTTCTTTACATGTACTATTCATTTCTATACAGATACTTTACAATTTATTTCTTGAACAACCTTGATAAATCTCTATTAATCACAACAATTCATACTTATATTCTAGATTAAGAAAAAAATTGTAAAGTAAACGTCAAGATTTTACATTGTTATTAAGCATACCTAACTATAATGATTCGGTTAATCGTTGACACAAATTGCAGAATCAACTGTACTTTTTCAGTTGTAAAAATTATGCTACAATTTATATTGTTAAACAGAATATTTAAAATTAGTGAACAACAGATTGTCGGTGTTTCACAGATACATCATCGTTAAAATTGATTCAGTTATAATCTTAAAGTCTACATCAATTGACTTTTTCAGCTGCCCTATTAACCAAACGTATAAACATAAGATTTATTTATTTATTTATTTATCCACATTACACGTTAACTTAAACTGTTCACTTGTCGAGTTGTTTTTAATTATTTTGTATTTTGATTTAAGGCGAAAGTTTAATTTCATTTAATTTTATGTCAAATGAATTTGAAAAGGATAAAAACTAAAGAACTAAAATTAAGTATACATTTTTGTAATAAACCAGAGCATTTGCTGACGCCAGTATAAATAATGTAACTTTAAGGATAATAATAAAATTATACAAAAATCTATTAATAACCAATTACAATTACGTGGCAACTGATTCTCAAATCTATGTAATAACGAAGAAAGTGGTGAAATAAAAAACAAGCCTAAATTTAAAATACGTACTGGCTAGCCGACCGCCGGCGGTAGTTGAATTTAATAAAACGAAAAACGTCTTCCGTCGGTATGGTATTCTCAAATATAAGAAAGCCGCCGAAAATCTAAACTGATTTGTTGATGAGGGCGGCAGGCTATCAGAGTATTGATAAGGCCGCCGGATGACGGTCTACTGTATTTGAAACATTAAATGCCGCCGGAAAAAACTCGCGTATCGGGGACAACACTAATCATTTGTAATTGCTGTGGTGGGAGGTGATTGTGTGAATGCGTCTTGTTTGTTTTCATTTAAGCCGTGACTTGCAGTAGCATTTTATAAACCTTAGAAGCAAATTTCACATACATTAACAAATAATAATGCCGTGACAACAAGAAGTCGAAGTAACGACTTAAAATTTCAATCCATACCTGGCTACGCCGACCGGCATAAACACCAACGGCCTGGAAACAGCTCATCTACTCTGTTAAAAGGAGACCGATGTACAAATAAAACGCGTACGACATATGATCATTTGCCACAAAAGTGTAAATGATTTTACAAGTATTTTTTCTTACCACCGGCATTCAATGTTTTAAATAAAGTAGACCGTCGTCCGGCGGCATTTTTCAATTCACTGATAGCATGCCGCCCTGATAAACAAATCAGTTTAGATTTGCGGCGGCTTTCCTGTATCAAGAAGACCATGCCGCCGGAAGACGGTTTTCTTTTCAACAAATGCAAGCACCGCCGGCGATCGGTTAGCCAGTATGTTTAAAATAATATATCTTTTCGTATATACTTTACCGTTAATTTTAGGTCAGGCATTCGTTGATCGAAACACAAGCTTAATTCTATTTGGAATATAGGTTTGAACATTTAAATCATTTAAATTACTAACGGAAGATGAACTGTGCACCTATTTCAAGAGTACCTGTTATTAAAACATGGGAACATTAAGATAAATTAATGAATTTGTTGTACTAACCAAATCGTTTGAAAATATGTAAAAATACCTCAATTTGAAATATTAAATTTTAATTAAAAAGAACAGATTTATTCTTAGTAAACGTGTTTCGTTTTTAATGATAATGTCAAGAATAGAGCAACTGACGTACCAATACTTATTTCGTTATATACTAGGAATTAATAAAAAAATATTTTTTCTCAAAAAGTGCTTGATTTATCGCGATTAAAAATTTTCATTAGGATTAATAAGTATTTTTTTTAACAAGGGTGAGTCTATATGAATCTTTCTGCAATATTTTAAAGAAATTCAGTACTTGTTTAATAATTCAACAATTTTTACTATTTTACCAAAAATAGTAGGTATAAATATTATATAATTGTGAATTATCTATTATATATTACAGATTCATGCGACTCCGATTGTCTTTTACATAAGAAAGTAGGTATCTTTGAGTTGTTTACTTAAGAGTAGTGGTGGATGATTGGGATACCAATCTTGAAGTTCTGGGTTCCAATTCTAAGGAGGTAGCGTACAACTGTTCATCGTCCATTACTATAGAGGTGTCCAGCAAGTAATCAGCCACTTTCTGTATAAGCTCAATTTTGTAAGGAGTTTGTTGAAAATGGCGAATTTCACGTATCACGTGAGCCACCTTAAAATAATAAAAAAAGTTATGTACATTATTGACACTAAAATAACCCTATAAAATTGACATATATAATTCTTTTTTTTTTTTCATTAAGGCTCATTTCCTTCAAATGATTTCTTATCTTAATATTTAATATACATTTACTAAGATACAGTATATACGAGTCATCGAAAATAATTTTTTTAGTAATAATGGTTTTAGAGGCGGTTTCTCCATTGGTTCATTTGTGCAGTGAACACCCAGTTACAATTCATAAAAACACATTATTTAAAAAAATAACATACTAAATAAAATTAAATTTTAATAATTTTAGTGTTTTCATAAGTGTTAATTTCAATTTTTTTGGCACGCCACTGCGCTCTGGCTCATTGCGTCTCTGTGGTGCACTATTCTGAGTGAGCGTGAAGGATCGAGATGTTTTCACGAAAGCCTGTAGCTAAAAAGAGAGGTCAACACGTCAACAGATCCGCGAAACAAACAATGTGTCTGCTTAAAATCACTTAAATCACGTTATTTTGTGCATCGCACATAATTAAGGCGTGACATCACAATGTAGGACGGGGAATACAATTTTTTTTTATCATTAACATAAAATAAAGAGATGCTATGACGATATTAAAAGTGTCTGCAATTTTGCATTAACACTTTTTCTAGATAGCACACTTCATTTTAAAGACGTCCAGTTCATCTCTTACCTTGGGCCGAACGTCCTGGCACCTACGTAAAATGGACTGTTTTAATACGCACTGCTCAGAACATGTTTAAAACGCCTTGGTTGGGATGTTGGGATTTTTTGAGGACGTTTTAAATATGTCGGTAATGTGGACGTTCAACTCTTTTCGCTATATTTAAATATGGCGCCACGATACCGTTCTTGGAGCTGCCTGCAGCGCATGTATGGTCGTCATTCGTCACTGGATAAGAAAAGAACACAAAATACCCTAAAAAGGTAATTTTTGGGCAGGGATATTTGAAATCCATGTCATTGGTCTCCTTTTCATTGAATGAAGTTTACAATATGAATCTTACAGTGCTCCATAATTATGTCGTGCCAACTTTGGCAAATTTATATACTGGTCAAGCAAATTATAAAGTTCCAGCGTTCCAGCAAATGTGATATCATTTCACCACCACAATACCAAACAATAACCGGCAGTTCCTCGACCAAATATTCCAAATTGATGGATAGGAAAGCGAGGATCGATAGAATGGCCAGCACGATCAGCCGATCTTACGCCACTAATCCACGTGAATCAGCTGATTTAAGAAGAATAACGTTTGCGATTACGTCGGTCACGCCTCAGATGTTAGAAGGCAATTTTATTTACGATTTGGATTCTGCCATGCATTTTCAAATCAGTGGCGTAGCGGTCTCACGCGCTTATATTCATTTATAGGCAAGTTTGTGGTCAGAGACAGAGAAGCTTCGAATCCTACGCCAGACCATGTGGATTTTTATTTAAATTGCATGGTTCGTAATAGGATTTGATTAATAGAAATGCAATTTCTGTTGATATGACATGCAGATTATAAAATCGTCTCGATGATGGAGGGTGAGGATTTCCGGGTTTTCCTCACCTGTAAGTCAAATGACACCATCAATCATCTTTAAGTCGTCCCGGAGCGCCACAATAAATAATAATAATAGCCGTCATCCCTTCCCCTACACAAGTCGCTCAGTCGACTTCAGGGGTTGAAATTCACTCGTAAGGGGGTGAATTAGGGAGAGTATTATTATTATATATTATTATATTCTACATTACCATTAATGTTTTTGATATTTTTTACACTATCAAGAAAGAAACTTTATTAGTAATGAATTTTTGTACTGTTAATTTTTGCAGTAGATTTGAAAACCACAGCATTTTTGCATAGAGAATGAAGAGGCCTTTCAAATGAGGTATCACAAGGTCCTGCTTCCTATTTACAAATTAGAGGGTTGCAACTGTCACTCAAAGGGGGTTGAAGGTAGGAGTGAAATTTTCACGTTACATGATGTCATTTTATAATCTAAAATTAACGTATTTTTGGATTTTTTTATAAATATGCAATTGAATTTATTCCATTTGGCTGTTACACACTGTATATTGAATGTGATTATATTATTGAACTCAGTTCCAAATGTCATGAAGTTTTCCTAACTTAAACAAAGTTGTAAAAGTTTAAAAATAGTATGTGCCACAGGCGTACTCTTACAAACGCCTTAGATTTCAATAATATCTATTTTGGTATTTTGATTTCCAAGATCAGAACCTGTACCAAATCTGAAGGTTTCTCTTGTTTTCAAATCACTTTCTTTATAAATTTTTTCAAGAAACTAGTTGTTTTCTTTTCCGTTGACAAATTGTGCTACATCAAATTTAATCGAGGCCATTATTCAATATCAATAGTCACAATTGTTATTTCAGCCCTCTGAATTGGAATTCCGACTTGTAACTCGGAATTCCGAGTTGTATGTCGGAATTCCGAGTTGTATGTAGGATATCCGAGTTGTAGGTCGGAATTGCGAGTTGTATGTCGGAATTCCGAGTTGTATGCCGGAATTCCGAGTTACAAGTTGGAATTCCGAGATAGAAGACGGAATTTTGAGCTACACGATTCATACCAAAAATATTCATAAGTAATAGCTGTTAACTCGGGGCAAAATTATTTGAGTTGTATACACACTTATTTTTATACAATAGAGAAAAACACAAACATACAACTGAGCACAATTTAAACAAAATGAATCTTATATCAATGTTATATCTTTATTAAGAAATGCACTGTTATATATTTATTTAACTATAAATAATTAGTCCCAATAGTTTTTCTATAATAACTAACATAATTTTTTATACTTTTTACTAAATTTATTTTGATTTTATAAGAAAATAATTTTAAAGAGAATCTATCACGATGTTTTAATAGCCTTTCCTGGCTGTGAATAGTATTAGCAGCTGCCCTCCAATGCCCCCACCGTATACGCCTATGACTGTTAATATTAAAAATTTGCACTTCCAAAAATTACTAAAAAAATGTTTACTATTTTTACCAATTTACCAAGCTTGCTGTCAATGTTTGGCATTAAAAATATTTTAAAACTGTGTTCAGTCGCTAAAGTGTCACTTTTAATAACTGTTTTCTTTAATCCATAATTTTATTGTTTTAATCATGTACTTACCATTCTCATTTTCGCAAAATTTAGAAGTCCTTCTGGTGTATAATTAGGTGTTCCTTCTTCAATAAAGGATAAATCAGTCAAGTAAATTCCGAGATATGGTATACAAGGCGGATCACATCGATGTAAAGCATCTCTAAGAGACCTGAATCTTCCATCTGATGATACGATGTTTTGTAACTTCTCAATCGTGTGCTTTGTCTGAAATACATTTTATTCAATATTGATATGAAAAATTTCCAGGTAGTGAATTGTTATAACTTAATTTAATTGTCACTGTCTCAGACTTTTAATTTCGTTCAGCAAAGCTGGGTTTGAAGCATGGTGGCATAGTAGGGGAAGGAGATAATATATCATTTAACTATTCAAAATAATGTGGTACCAGTAGATTGACGTGTAGAGTTCGATTACAATAAGAACACCGCTACGCCATAACTATTATTTCGAATGGCAGTAATATGGCTTCTTAAGCAGATCCGAGTTGTCCAACGTGAACACAGTAATTTTATTTGTAATTTAATGAATACCTTACATGAATATATCAAATACATAATAAATCACAAATGAAAATTTGTGTAAATATTTGTGGATTTTTCTATTTGTAGATATTTATGTAAGCAGTTAAAAAATCCACAATTATTAGAGATAACATTTAAAACGGTTTTTTCGAAGATGATGTGAATTAAATATTTATTATTGTAATCACTTCCTTAAATAAAAATACAATAACTAAAATTTATGTAGACAATTTATTACAATAAAAAAACATTTAAAATAAAAAAAAATTGGAATGAAATCGTCCTTTTTTAAAATTATAAATATAGTAATTTAATTTAATTAAACACACATAATTTATTGTGATAACATCATTTTACAAATAGACTCTACAAAATGAAGATCGGTCAAAATATTTTTCTTTAAAATATCTTGAACAGATATATCCATTTAGTCAGTATATAATGATTTCTTTGGAAATCTATAAATAATATTTTGAAAATTATATATATTTTTTAGTACGACTCTGTTTAATAACTTATGATATGTTATCCTCCATAGTTATCCCTAAAGAACAAGATGCCATTATATCCTCAAATTCTTTCAACACTATATAAAAATAAAATACATACATTTTTCCGATGGCAAATGAGTAATTAGGGTTACAAACAGATTTTATACAAATAAAAATAGACCAATATGAAATTTTAAATTATTGGTCTCTATTTTTAATTTTATCAACGAGTCTCATTTTCAAGAAAACAAGTTTTATTTATTTTGACGTAATAATGTAAAGTTGGAAAATAGAACATAACTTGTTATGTAATTACTAGTCATCACAAATACTATAATATTCTCTCGGACAAAAACCATGTAAAATTGTAATCTCTATTAAAACGAGGGTACCTAATAGATGAAGATGCTTTATTTTATAAAGAGCTTTCTATTGGTCCATAATTTGACATATGACACAAATTAAAAAGTCCAACTACAAAATCTGTTATTGCCGACTAAAAGGACACCTAAGTAAACTGAGAGTAGTAGAAGATAGTGAATGCAGATTCTATGAGGAGGAGGATGAAACCTTCATTCACATCCTAACTGAATGTGTAGCACTCCAGAATCCAAGGGCACTATATCTAGGAGGATATCAAATAAAAGAGGGAGATTTACCTAACTTGAAGCCACTTCAAATCCTACACTTCCTTGAGAAAATACGATTGGAAGGGTCGTTATAGGCATTCAGACATTTCCTTAGTGCATTGGCGACATAGATCTTTTAGATCGCAGTGAATTAACACCCCACTCCTAACATAACATAACATACCGGCCTCGATTTTCAGCTGGCTATAATTTTTTGGTATTTTAGTTGAGTTAACAACATCACACCATTCTCTAATTTTTGCCGACAGGGCAGTAATTTACATTTTTTTCTATTGCTTTGCATATAATCTGAAAATGGAGTAGCCATTTATAACTTTTTGTTTGTTCCAATTCTTTTTTGTGTGCTCGAGGTAACAAACAATAATTGTTGATTTTTTCTTAACATTTTGATGACTTTCATTTAAAATTTGGTTCATTAAAGATTACAGTACATTGGATTTATTTTGAAGATTTTGTTGATATTTATTTAATTATTGTAAATAATTTAAATAGTAATTGATAACGTTTCATTTTAATTATGCAGTAAGTAAAATATGAATTAGGTATTTAAACTGATTTTACTCTCATTTCTGTCCTTAGAATCTGATTTGTGAGGTAGTTACGAAATCGTTATATCGCTATATAAATCACGACACTACTTACCGAATATAAAGATTGACTCATTGGTTTTACAACGCTTTGTTTTTGACACATAATTCACCACAAAACACTAACGAAACGTATTACAATAGAAACCGAAGAAATGTCAAAATAATAACAAAAAAACAAATAACCAAAGAAAGTATGAACTTAGGTAACAGAGTAAAAGAAGCATACATTGCTTATGAATAATGCCGCCGAACCATGGGGCGCACCTGGGGTCTCTCAACAAAAGTCGTCGCATGGACTTACACGGCCATTATAAGAGCTATGCTAACATACGGTGCAGTTTACTGGGTTTCCAAAACCCAAAAATTGACAGCTATCCGTAAACTAGAACAAATTCAAAAAACAGCATGTATCAACACAACAGGAGCCATGACAACCACACCGACCAAAGCCATGGAAGTCATTCTTAGTCTATTTACATCAAGGAGGTTGCTCTTATGACAATGACACGCCTCCGCACGGTTGGAATTAAACTTGATGTAGGATCTGGTGAGGCCAGACGTCGCTTTTGGCAGGAGGCGCTCAATACGCTCCTCTTGCTTCAAGCGAACATGGACTCTATCTCACCGAGATATATCTTCCATAAGGCATATAAAGTTATAACAGAACAAATAGAAGAGCCGGAAGTGGCAGGTACGATTCATATCTACACCGACAGTTCTAAAACAAAACAAGGATGTGAAATATACTTCAGATCCTTATACTTAAACATAAAATGGGCTGTGATCAGTACTGCCAGTGTAGTTCAAATCGAGCTCACGGGGATTCTCATAGCAGCAAAAGAAATCCCCAGAAATAATATCACTGGAAGAAACATGCTCATCTATAGGGATAGCAGACAAGCACTACTCACCCTGGACACACCACGAATTTACTCAGGGTTAGTATTTGAATGTCATAAAGCTTTGGCCTAAGTTTCCATCAACAATGTGGTCAACTTAGGATGGATCAAAGGTCACGTCACATTGAAAAGTAATTGTCTTGCTGATTCACTAGCAAAGAAGGCAGCCAACCAAATATTTTTTGGACCTTGCCCTTCTATTGGACTGACAACATCGGCAATGACAAACCTAATTAACGAACATTCTCTTCTTAAATTCAAGGAAAGATGGGATAAAACAAGAAGCTGCAGACTTGCTAGGGAGCCTTTAAGTTATCCTGACAACACTAGAACAAACAATTAGTTGGCTATAACTAGACAGAATCTGCGCCTGACCACAGGCATTCTGACTGGTCATTGCCAAGTACGGAAGCATCTCCATATTATGGGTCTGTCAGAATCCGCACTCTGCAGGGAGTGCAATCAAGAAGATGAGACCATCGAGCATATCCTCTACGATTGCCCGACGCTCTCATTTAATAAAAGAGAATTGGCGACCGACGTTGTCAACTACATTAAATCTATAGGCTGGCTCACGAGCTAGAATAAGGTGCCTATCAACTTAGGAGGATGAAAAATTGCCCTAGTGAGGCCGTTTAATTCACCGTCCACATGTTATAGATTCAGATATTGATGTACTTAGGTCGAGGATAATCACTAAATAATTACAAATTCACTGTGAACTCTCAAATGAACAAGTAAGCAAAAAGCGAGCGGGCGAGGTGATCCAGTTCTAATAATTGATATAGGCAACGAATGACGCATATATTTTATACAAATATTCTGTAATACGCATGGTCTATATTACCGCTAAACATCGCACAGCTGTGCCATTTTTGATTTGGTCAGTAGGATCATGTAGCGTTCCACTTGTTGGGAGTTTAGTGCACACACCACAATACTTCATAAGTCAATGTTACAAATGATATTAAGATGGTAATATTGGCCCACTTAATATCGCATCAAAACACGCGTAAGATTGCTCTCCCTACTCCTCCATGGTTTTGAAGTCTAGAAAATCAATTTGAAAGTATATCAAGTTTGAAAAAAAAGGATGGCGGGTTTTCATTGGTTGTCGGTAAGAATTTGGAATATTGTGAAAAGTCAGAAGGAGAAATATTTAAATGTTGAGTACAGTTAAAATAGAATTAGAATTGACTAATGCTATTTCGGAAAGTTGAAATAAAGAAACCAAAGTACAAAAGGTAAATAAATTTTATTGCAGCAGGGTGGAAAGCACAAGCAGCTAAGCAGAGCAGGAAAGCAGATAAAGCAGGGCGAAAAAGCAAAGCAGAGCAGTCGAAGTTGATGAACAGAAGTGGCAACAATTTTTTTAACAAATTTTATTTAATTTTTTTCTTTTATTGATTTTTTAGATTCTGAATTCGCTCCCATTTTAAAATTTTCCACTGATTGGAAGTCACATATAAAGCATTTCCATATTAATACAGGGTGTTCGCTAATTAATTGTGCACAGCAAAACTGCAGATTCTTTGGGTAAAAATATTACGATTTAACCAAACTTACCTTAGTCCAAAAAGTTGATAATAACCAAAATAACTTTAAAAATACAAAAATTATTATTAGCTATAATTTTTTTATTTCTCCGCAAATTTACTAAATTCGGTAAACATTTTTGTATCATAAGATACACCTACCAGCAAAACAATCAGTTAAATAAACAAACGTTACCAGTGGCGTACGGCATGGATAAGTAACATCTTCACCCCCTTTAAATTTTACGCCACTGTCCAAAAACTTATTTGGGCTATTCTTTTATATTTTTTAAATAATTCTTGTACTTTTGTTGGGAACTCATAAAGTTATTGGTTTTCGAGATATTCTTACTTAAATTCACACTTCATTTGAATTCATTTTTAATTTTGAATTTTTTACATTATACGGAGCCACCGTTTATGGTGTCATAAGATACAGCTATTAGTAAAGAATCATTTAAACAAGCTTTGCCATTGGCGTACAATAGATAAGTACATCTTTATCCTTTTTAAATTTTACGCCACTATTCAGAAACTTATTTGGACTATAGTTTTGAATTATCGACTTTTGGACTAAAGTAAGTTTGGGTAAATCGCAATATTTTTACCCAAAGAATCTGCAGTTTTGCTGTGTACCATTAATGGCTAATAGGACAAAGGTTGTATATCCAAAAATGTCGTTTTGAATAAAATCAATTTAAAAGTTAAAGGTGCCTATGACGAGCTGTATATAGTATTACCTTACTAATTGGCAAACCATATCAAATGGACGTACAATATTTGGGAACCATAAAGATTTCACCTCGAAGGACATAGAATCGTACATCTTCCATTTTAGACAAAAATGGACATACAATATTACCTATTTGTCCTCTTAGCCATCCATCTATATAATCTATATTTACAGTAGCGGTTTTGAATAAAACTAATCAAATAATTTTAAATCAGTTGTACGTGCAAAACTCTAAAATCCCTATACACCAAATTATAGCTTGAAGCGTTATTAAATGTTAGTTTGTTAGCATAAATAATAAATCGGTTAGTAATATTAAAGCTTACTGTTTTAGAAACTTTCTCCCAAGTTTTTTTCAAGCGAAATACAGCTGTGTTAGTAAAAGCAGAACATATTTGCAGAACACCATTGAAGTTATGAAGACATCTAGCAATATCCGCTACTGCCGCCCATTTTTCTATGGCAGACACTCTCTGTGCAATAGACTTACGATTAAGAATCTCTGATGCTACCAATCTAGACACGTCATTAAATCGTTTAGTCATCATAATGATGTGCGGAGCTCTTTTTTCTTTATCTGCCTTCATCCATGCTTGGCCCAGGAATTCTCTGAAACGGAAATCAATGAATTTTGTACCGTTTAAAAAAGTAAACTTGTGAGCTTACTCGCATGAAATGTATGCGAATATTTGGTGATCAATAAACGTCAGCTGTTCTGCTATTTCTAACGCGGATAAGCTTTCTATTGATTCTTTAGTTGGAACCTGAAAATAAGAGAAGATCAATAAGCAGTTTAAATTATACGGACCTTCGAAATTATTTTTAAATGGATCTGATCTGAACTGGTTATTATCATATTAGACAAGGGCACAAAACCCCTTATTTTTCCTCTCCTTTTACGTAAACAAAATTAATGCAATAAAAAATCAACAAAATAATATATTTGCATTGTTGTTTTAGTTTCTTACCGCTGTAGGTATAAGTAATTTTTTTAAGTCAATTTTAGAACTTTCTGCATCTTCTTTAGTTAACAATCTCAACAACTGAGCTGCAGCTTTATGCTCAGCCGGTAACAAATTTGGACTATAAATAATATCTTCTAAAAATTCTATTGTCATATTTTTCAGGCGATGATCGTTCTCGAAGTCTTGCGGGTGTTTCGAAATCCAATGCCTCAAAACGTTTAGTACTCTCATTGTACAAGCTGTGGACATCACAGATTCCTTGTGTCTTGCTCTTTCTGCGTTATACTCCTCTTGGTCTTTACCTGGCGATATGTCTCTTGGGTTACTAGAACCAGATGTAGCAATTGCAAAGGCAGCAGCTGCAGTGGAAGTACTACTTCTGAAAAATGGTAATAATCAAGAACAGTCTGTTAAAAGCATTAATAATTATATTACAGGAACAATTTTTATTTTTAAACATGGATACTATACCTTCGCTTAGACTGTCGAGAAGAAGTGATAACAACACCAGCTCGACTCGGCCTTTGTGGAGACTCATGTTGGAAACTCGATCTAGTAGTAGAGGCTTCACCATCCTGTATTGATGATCTTGCTCCATAGTAACTCTGAAAAAAAGACTGTCCCCGACAATTCTGAAATTCTAAAATAGACCGAAAAAGCAAGATTGCCAAATTCGTTTGGAAAATTCCTATGCCTGGTCAAGATACCAACCCAGCTAGAACATAACGTTGTTTTAAGGGAACGTAATAACATTACTATATAATTACTATATATTAATATATAATATAATGTTCATGAGAGGTTGTTGATGGAAATTAAAACCTTTGTTTCTTACTTATTTAACAAAACGCAATAATTTATCTACATTAAGTTCGGTATACATCACATTGTGTATGCGGAACGTAACATTCATTTATACCAAAACCTAACAAAATTGAAACTTTTCTTGTCGTGTTTTTTAACAGTTTTTAGGGATTATTTATGCGTTTTTAGAGTATATGAACTAGAGTGAAATATTTGAATATATTTGGTAAGTTTTCTCGATAAAATATAGAAAAATGTTATCTAAATAATTTTTTGTAGGTTTAATTATTTGTTTCTGTTGTTGTATTATTTTTGTTAGGCATTCAGACGCTTCAATTATACTGCTAATTGAGTCAGAATTTCCGAAATGTTAAAAGCATCAGTTCTACTACTTTATATTTGTTATTTTAGTTTTGCTATTTTCGTGTAGGCAACTTTATAAACATTTTGACGGTTCAATTATACTGTAAATTTCCGAAGTATTAGGAGCATTTGTCTTACCGTTTCATATTTATTATATTAGTTTTACTATTAAGAGCATCCGTCTTACTACTTTATATTTATTATTTTAGTTTTACTGTTTTCTTGTATGCAACTTCACATACAGCACACATTATTTCAGGAGGTTTTCAGAAATATTTCAAACGTTTCAAACGTATAACATTTCAAGCACAAGTTTCTGAAATATTTTAGTTAAACATTTCACTGAAAATGTTTCTGAAACATGGTATACATGTTACACAAAAGATTGCTAAACGGGTTATGTTGTAAAAGGCCAACACTTAATGAAGAATCTCTGATTTGTAAGAAGATCAAGATGGGATATGTATGTAGTTATTTTATTAATTTTATTTCATCCTATGCCCATTCAAAGACAACCCTATAGGCATTCTCAATAATTATAGATTTGAGTTGTCGGTATTTGTCATTTCCTTTTTTTTGTTATTTATGCGTTGTGCTGTTGTTAAATGGGAAGCAGAGTAGGCAGAATGTGTCTTTAGAAATTGAGGCGAGTATTACAATGCTTGCAAACATGTTTAGGTTAGGTTTATTAACTTTATCTCTTCTCTGAGACGAGTGACGCCATTTCGTTTATCAAATTTATATTCTAATTTCTGTTTAAATATAACCTACATTTGCTGTCCCTCGCCAGTTTTATTTATTAGTCCTACAGCTGATTGAAAAGTAAAGCTCCATGTTTTGTGTAGGCATGAGTATTGTTTGTTTTATTACAGTTGATTTAAAACAATATTAATAGACCTTTTTAATTACCTATAATTTGTTTCAGATTAGTGCATTTAAAGGAATTGTAACATCAAAGTTATTAAACGTTTTCAGAATAAAGTATTACTGGTAAAGTATTACTGGTACTGTCACAATACTGATCTTCATAGGGACCTTAAAGTGGAGACTGTTGAAAATACAATACATAAATTTGCCAGTAGTCACCAACAACGACTGCTCCAGTGAGTAGAATATTAGTTTATAAAGTTTTTCGTCCCTTGAAGTTAGATTAGAATAAAATTGCTAATTGATCTTAATGATCAGATTGTAAAAATCATAAATGTTTCTTTATTTGGAGCATTTATTAAAAAAAACTATTTGTTTCAGATTAGTGCATTTAAAGAAATTTGTGAAAATTAAGCGATTTGCCTTTATATTTTATGAAATAATGTTTAAAAATTATTTGTTTAAGAATCAATGTTTGAGTTTTGTGTATTTTAAATAAACATGTATATTTATAAATGTCTTTTTTTAGTCTAATAATATTTTAGAAAAAAAAAGGTAGAATGCGTTTCTGAAAGATTTCAAATTTGTATTTCAGAAATATTACTGTGAAATATTATATTTACAGAACATTTTTACGTTTCAGGCACATTTCAGAAATGTGTCTGGGATGTTTCGTAATATTAATACATTACAAATGTTTCAATGTAATATTTTTGAAATATTTCTGAAATGTGTTTGTGCTGTATGGGTTTATAAACATTTTGACGTTGAGTCAGAATTTCCGAAGTATAAAGAGCATTTGTCTTACCATTCATATTTATTATATTAGTTTCACCATTATTTATGTGGGGAATTTGTTGTAAATAAAGACTATTATTATTTGGGCTTAATATTGCCCACCGAGGTTACTATTCATTTGAAAAGTATTTTTAGTTGTTTTATACAAAACAATTATAAAAATTGAAAATATCTACTGGGCGTTATTATTTTTGTATAAAATTATCTCTATTCCGGAAATTTTGCGTTTTTGGATCTGTTCAATAAACAAAAAATATTTATTTTTGTCCGCTATAACCCCTAAAAGTTTATCGGTATATTTACGGGACATCTTGTATATATATAATAAACGAAGATCGTTTACATAAAGTTATCGAAACTAAACTAGATACTGCTGTTTCTACAATAAACAATCATGTTACGTCTATGAAATGTGACGTTGTAAAGGCTGCCATAAACGTGTCTACTTCTGAGTAACGGAAGTATTCAGAGATACTAAAAGATAAATCAAACCCAGCTATAATTATTCGTCCAAAAACTAATCAGGAAATATTAAAAACAAAGACATATTTTGCTTCATATTAATCCAACAGCTGGAAATCTTCAATTGACAAAAGTTAAGACTATCAAAGATGGAGGAAATCTTATCGGTTGCTGTAATCACTCTGATACTGAAAAAATTAAAAAACTGGTTCAAGAAAAATGGCTGACTCCTATAATGTTAAAGAAATTGCTGGCGTGCATCCTCGACTACGAGTGGTAGGTATTGCAGAGAATTACCCAGAACATGAGCTTAGTAAACATCTTTTAAATGGTAACTCCGAAATATTTTCAGGTGAATTAGAATATAAAATATTAAAAATAGATGTTATAAATGTAAATTTCCTTTTGTATGCTGATGATCTAAACCTATACTGCCTCGTGGAGAAGATAGGTGATTGCGAGAACCTCTCAGTAAACTTAACACGAGTTGTTATCAAAATAATTTGTCACTAAACCCGGATAAATGTAAAGTTATGTCGTACAGTTTAAAAACGAATATCCTAATCTTTAATTATTATTCTCTAGAAAACGTTGCCCTTGAGCGACCGAAAACATTTACTGTTCTTGGCGTCACGTTTGACACTGCACTATCATTTAATAAGCATATTGATAATGTTTTATCCTCCTTCTATCGCATGTACGGATTAATTGCACGTAGTAGTAGTGATTTTAAAGAAACCTCTACCTTAAAAACTCTATTTTATGCTTTTATAAGATCAAAGTTAGAATATGTTTCACTTGTGTGGACCCCTTTTATCAGTATCATATAGATCGAATAGAAGCAATTCAAAGACGATTTTTAAAACTGCTAAACCTGAAAACTGATGGCATTTATCCTCTAATAGGCACACCTCATTCTGAATTACTACAAAAGCATAACTTTGTAGTGGGGTAGTAACTTATAAAATTATTATTGACTGCCCAACCTTATTAGAAAAGTTTAATATTTGCATTCCCATAATTTCTTCCAGACACTCGAATACTTTTTATATAAATACATCTCGCACAAATGTTCTGGAAAATTCTCCGCTCCTTACCATGTATACAGTGACAAATTCTATTATCAATGAACCTGATATATTTAGTCGCAATTTGTCAGATATCAAATCCCACTTTTTATCTTAGTTAATTTGTTATCTATTACAAAATAGAAGTTCTTTTTATGTGCTTAACATTCATATAAAAAAATCTGTGCTATATTAATAATTATATTCTGTCAATTCCTGCTCTGATTGGGTTTATGACCTGTATAAATAAATAAAAATACTCTTTACCTACTTCTGTATAATCATTTATTGTTTTAGCTTCTAGTAAAAGTTTGAGATATAAGTATTTTATTATACTCTTTAGCTACTTTTGTGCACTCGTTCTGTGTTTTATAGGTAGGTAGTTTATAGTATCGTATACTTCTACTTTTGTGATATTCGTACTTGATTTCAGCAATATTTTTATAAAAAAATTTACAAATATTTGATTTAAAATGTCCATGTTTCCTTGAGGTTTTACTATAACCTTAATTTAAAATGTTTTATCAATCTCTCAATATTACGTTACATAATCAACTATATAATACTGTAGATTATAACATCTATACAACGTTTCAGAACAACTTTTGGCGGAGAGTATTGTAAAACTGTTAGTGTGATGTTTTCTGAACTTCCCTTTGTAACTTCTAAGAGAGGTGCTATAAGACTCCTGCAGTTGCGGATATTCGGATGTTTCATGAATATTAGCGTTACATTAAAAAAATATCAGCAGTGAGTTTAAGGATCCTGGAGTTTCAAATGTTTATGTGCTAGCTGGGAAGAATTTGGATAACTGACAATGAAAATATTTTTTATAAGCTGATTATACATACTTGTATAACTCCAGTAGTAGTAGAAATACTAGCTGACCTAGAAGAACTACAAGAAGCTCGATGGCTATGAGTGTGAGAGGACACAGGTTCATCAGATTGGTCTTCAGATTCAACTGACACTCCTCGTTGTATAGGTTTTTTATCATCACTTTTAAGAGTAACCGATGGCCTTTTCTGATGATCCGGTTTTCCTTGGTCTTTGGTAGGAGACAGTGTTTTAGCAGTTGATTTCGTTGGAGTGGATATTGAGGTTTTGGCAGGAATTTGTTGGTGTTGCGGTTGTTGTCTCGTAGGAGAAGTTTTTGGCGAATATTTTTTTACTGAAGATTTTTCAACATCAATGGTATCATCTGATGGTGAGGTACCTATTAAGGTTACCGAGCTTAAATTGCTTGGGGAGCAAGGCGCACCTAGACAGAAAGCACCAATCAAGGATATACAATTTTTAGATGATTTTTGTGATTGATCCAAGTTGTTATTCTTAAACTAGATTTTATAATACCTGTCAGGGTTTCACTACTGCTGGAATCTGTAACTTTTGGTATCGTCAATAGTTTAATTTCTTCAGAATCTTGAGTTTTGTCCACTAGTTTGGCGATTGGTTTGGCCACTGGTTTGGAACCAGGTAGAGTAAGAGTATCACCATGTTTTGTAGGACTATGCTTAATAATTTTTGGCCTTTCTGTCTCTTTTTCTGTTTCTTGTGACTCTTCCTCGTCTGAACATAATGTTTATTTGTAATTCTTATATACGAGCTAATTATATGAAAGTTTTAATAGAAGTACTTACACTTTTCCAATGTTGCTTTCCATACTCTGTAACCTTGAGAATCGTAACTATGAGACCTGTCCCTTTCGCTCATTTCAGAACCATAACCAGAAACTGAACTGGCTCCACTCGTTCTTCGTGGAGAAAAACTACTCCGTCTTCTTTCGTCTACTGCAGCACATTCATCTTTGCTAAGCCCGTCTGAAGCCATTGCTTCATGTTGTTCTACATCAATACCATAAAATACCCTTTTAAGTGCTTCTAAAACTGTGATTCCATCGGTAAAAACTCTGTATGTCAGTAAAAATGTGTTGAGAAAATCGATAGACAGAAAACGTAGATCTAAAAAAATTATAAAGTGTTAAAATATCTTTTTTAATACATACATTTTTTTAATTTTAGGAAGGATGCAAATGATAACCAACAGAGGGATATTAAGGGCTAAATAGATTATATATGGAATTTAAATATTTAACCATCAAGTGTTTAATTCAATCTTTACCGATAAGTCTTTGCAGCAGTTTTTCTGGTGTGGCGTATCGAATTTGCGGAATTTTACAAGAATTCAGCTTACGACTAAAACGAATGTCGGCTTCATCTTTGAACAACTTTGGATCATTTTTTAACGACTGTGGTAGACTGATCGAGCCACTGGTGTGCGTTGCTGGTCGCATTATGTCGTTGAACTGCACGTTGTCCAAACACTGGATTAGGTCAGAGATCCACGCTGCCTTTTCTTGAATCGACGAGGCTAGGAGATGAACAGATAGCTGGAATAAATAAAATACAAATATCATAAAATGTAAGATATAGACATCACCTGTAAACTATACATCGTAATTTTAATTTTACTCGGAATTTAACAAAAAAATCCTATGGTCTTCACCGGTAACTATAGGGGACTGTCTAGAAACATTACATACTGTAATTAAGGCTTCAATTGTTTTTTATTAGTACTGTCAAAGTTTATGTTTCTGCTGCGTAACGAATTATATAAAATTATAAAATTTCTTTGGAACGAGAATTTTAAATCGTGTGAAATTTTCAAAAGACTTCGTCAACAATATGTGAAAGATGCCCTTTCTAAGTCCCAAGTGTTTCACTGGTGCTAAGCTTTCCGGAGTGGCCGAGAACGTGTTGAAAATATACCTTATGCGAGTGGAGAACGTCTCCATGATAACGTCCGACATCTTAGACCAAACTGTATTGGGAGACACGACCTCAACCTCCCTATAATCCTGATTTAACACCCTAAAGAGCGGCCTAAAGTTTGAAGACGATGACGAAGTGGAGATCCGTGTACAAAATTGGCTTGCTACCCAACCAAAAACCTTTTATAAAAACAACTATAACAAAGCTCACAAGAAGATGGCAAAGGTGTATGGAGTTAAATGGAGAGTATGTCGAAAAGTAGTATATGTTGTTTAATGAAAGTTTTGATTCAATAAAGATTACAAACAAAATTCCAGATAAAATTTGAACTGCCTCGTATTTCTACTTTTCTATCGTTTTGTGATTCCGCTATTCTACCGCATCCTCGTCTTAACAGCATGCATTTTCTTCTCGTATCTTTCCTTTACTGTCCAACATTTTCTAATTAAACTTTTCGCATTTCGCCAACGTCTTTCGAATTCCATTAAAACTACGTGTAAATACTACAACTGCTCTTTCTAAGTAGGTAGGAAACATTGGTACAAGATTGTCTTCTTAGGGAATACCACCACTCATCTCATTTTTTTTTATTGTTGAACGTTGTATGTGTCGCCAGCGCCACCATTATAAGTCTTAGTCAAATGCGCAGGCATCACTGGTGTAGTAAACTTTGATGTTCTGCTAATTTTGGACATAATTTGAAATCGTGGTAAGCGTATCCAGACAAACTATTGTCAATTTAATATTTATGTAGCTGCAAGGAACATAATAGGGAACTTTTTATTGTGTGTACCCAACCAATTAAGTTTAACCTACAGTTTACCCTTCAGTTTAATCTTCAGTTTAACCTTCAATTTAACCTTCAGTTTAACCTGCAGTTTAACCTGCAGTTTAACCATCAGTTTAACAGAAATGGTTCTTTTCACAAGGAAAATTATAAAAATAGAATTAAAATCTCCAAAAATTGACAGCTATCCGCAAACTAGAACAAATTTAAAGTAAAGAAGAGCATGTCTCAACATAACAGGAGCTATGAAAACTATACCCACAAGAGCCATGGAAGTCATTCTTATAGTCTCACTCCCCTTGATATTTACATCAAGGAGATTGCTTTAATGATAGTGACACACCTACGCACGGTTGGAATAGAACCTTATATAGATCTGGTGAGGCAAGACGTCGCTTTTGGCAGGAGGCGTTTGATACGCTCTCACTGCTTCAAGCGAACATGGACTCCATCTCACCGAGATATATGTTCCATAAGCCATATAACCATATAATAGACCAAATAGAAGAGGCGGAAGTGGGTACGATTTATATCTACACCAACCATTCTAAAGCAAAACAAGTCCCAGGATGTGGAATATACTCTAGATCCTTGAACTTAAACATAAAATGAGCTGTGAGCAGTAGTGCCAGTGTAGTTCAAACCGAGCTTACCCATAGCAGCAGAAGAAATTACCAGAAATAATTTCACTGGAAGAAACATTTTTATCTATACAGATAGCAGACAAGCACCACTCACAATGGGAAGACCACGAATTTACTCAGGGTTAGTACTAAAATGTCACAAAGTTTTGGCCGAAATAACCATTAACAATGTGGTCAACTTAAGATGGATCAAAAATCACGCCTTATCAAAAGGTAAACATCTTGCTGATTCACTAGCCAAGAAGACAGCCAACCAAATACTTTTGGACCTGGCCCTTCTATTGGACTGATAACATCGGTAGTGACAAACCTAATTAAAGAACATTCCCATGTAAAATTCAAGAAAAGATGGGATGAAACAAGAAGCTGCAGACTTGCCAGAGAGCTTTTTTAAGTTGTTCTAACAATACCACAGCAAACAAATACTTGACTACAACTAGACAGAATCTGCGCCTGATCCCTGCAAGTATGGAAGCCTTTCCATATCATGGGTTTGCCAGAATTTGCACTCTGCAGGGGGTGCGAACAAAAAGATGAGACAATCGAGCATATCCTCTACGATTGCCCAACGCACTCTTTTACTAGAAGATTTGTGGCAAGAATTGTCTAACACCAGCTGATATAAGAGAAGCGCCTCTTGGCGACGTTATCAACTACAGTGAGGTAAGAATATATAGTGGTGTTCGAGAATGGATTTATTTTCTTTATTAATTTCTTAATTTAAATTCGCGTTATCTATTTTGACACTTTTCCCCACCTAAACGGTTCATGCTTTGGACCTTTTCAAAGAATGAGGAGACATCGATGTATCGCCAACAAAGTAACAAGTTCGTTCGCCGTCGCTTAATATTTGTGCCCTTGCTTCATGTATGCCGCTCGCCGATCAGTCCAATATTCCAAAAGGTAAGGTGTCAAATACGTTATTAATTTATTTAGTTTGATTATTTGAATCAGCCCTTTTTGGCAGCATAACATCCGTTCTGTATCAAGTGGTGACAAAAGGTCCTAAAATTTCACCAAACTCGACGTAAGTGAATTTATATCACTTTTGAAGAAATATAAAGTCATTGTAGAGTGTAAAAAAAATGATTTCGTTACATGGAGACAGAAAGAAAGAAGCTTGGCAAACAAAATATCTTCGAATAGTTTGAAAACATCTATGTATAAAAACCTGGTTAACTGGTCCTTGTCCATCTGCTGAATTCCTTAGTAATTATCTATAAAATATGAATATTTTTATCTTAGTTTAAAACTGGAATGCAGATAGACAAAAAAATCAATCCACTTTCTATATTTTTTACCATTTTCGAGTTACTTATGAAATTGCCCACCTAAAAATTTGTTCTAATTTTTGGTGGATGCGAGATTTTAGCAGTTCTTATTTTCTACATTTTGGTGGCTGCACTAGAATACGTTTTTAGTCGGTGAGAAGTTTTCCAATTTGTTTGTCTTAATCTAGTTGTACGTAAATTTAGAACATTATTTAATCATTAGTAAGAAATCAAATAGTATTTTGAATAATTAAAAATAGAAAACTGTCCTTCAAGAAACATTTTGATTAAATAAATAAAAATAGAAAGCCTTCCGAAATTTCTCGTGACTTCGTTTATGTGATACATATTTCCTTTTTTTTTTTTTTCGAAAATAAATGAGAATTTATTGCCTGTGAACTTTTTTTAAGGTGTCCGAACAAATTTTGTGTCTCGACTTCAAAAAACAAATGAATTTGTTCATATCTCTTAGTGTTTTCGAGTTATTAATGAAATTCTATTTCACAAAATTTCAAATTTGTGATTTAATTCAAAATAGGCATTGTACTAACTTGGGTATTGACTTTTTTTTAACTGTAAACAATAAAAAGATAGATAAAATGAAATATAATGACTAACTTACTGAATTATGTTGTGTTGTTTTTGTTTCAATTACAATTTTGAAATCTCTATTATGGGACGCTTTACTTATCGCTGATGCTTCACTAGCTGTTGATTGGCTAGACACTGCAAATGGATTATTTTTAGAAAGTTAATTTTAAAGGATTAAAAAATGTATTTACCATCATCGGCCTGGTTTTCTGAAGGATCTTCAATTAAAAGGGCATCAGCTAGAGGGATTTTACCAATATCTGGAACGAGGTGTAGCTTTCCGCTTGATGTTCTGTAAAATCATCACGGTTTAATTATTATTATTATGAAAATTTTTTGTGTCATCGGGATCAATTTAAATGCTAAGGTATAGACTTTTTTACTGTTTCCCAGCGCCAATTTAGGAACAACACTATTAATTAGAACCCAATAGTGAATGGTTTAGTAGAAAATCCTACCTATGCATTACAATTAATATTTAATTCTTTAAATTAAAGAAAAATACTGTCACTGGCTGGATTCGAACCTGAGACCTTCTACCTCAAAGTCATGACTCTTACCTCTGAGCCAAGTCACCCCTTTATGATTACTATTATTATTTTTTTTAAAAAACATCTATTGCTATGATCATTAGTGGCATGGCTGTAATAGCTGGTTTTAAATTTTATTGAAATTATTTATTACTCCCATGTAACTTGTTTTTTTTTTAATAGTTTGATCATTTGTTAACATATTTTGTGTTCTATGTCCAATTCCATTAGAAATTTTATCTTATTGATAAGCGGGGTATGTGACAAGATGATCAACGAGGAGCGTTGAAATGTTCGCATCTTGGTATCTGCGATTACCTTCTAGAAGGTATGAGTGTGTAAGGAATGTTTGCCCAATTCTTAAACGACAAATCACTACTTGTTCCTTTCTGCTTAGCTGTTGTGGGTAAACCTATTTATCAACGTTGGATTTTATATTGCTCATTTGGCCGTCATAAAATCTCCAGTAATAAAGCCATGACATTTTATTTTTTTCTTTTTTATTGGACCTGCAATGTAAAAATGGAACTGGAATACACACATCTATTTTTTTCAAGTGTAACATTTTTTGCAGCTAAATCTGTTGTTTGTTACCTCTAATTTGGCAGAAATCTACATAATAGTAGTTCTTCTTCCTGTCCATGCAAGCTGAGTTATTATCTCTAAAATTGTCTGGCATATCGATTTATTGTAAATTGAACTCTGCTGTAAATATTGTTCAACAATAATTTATTGTCCAGCAGTATTCAGACAATGGCAGAGTCAGTTGTTTTAGAACAGCTGTTGTTCTGAGTTTCCAATCACTCTATAATAAACCTAGTACTTGCTTCCAATTAAGTTGAATTAATTTATTTCTCATTCTATCAAAATCCGTTATCTCTAGTATGATTAAGTTAACGTGTGGGTTTGGTACCGGTAAGTTGAACTGGATGCCCCACATTATAGTGAGATTGCTGAGATTGCTATAGGGTACTCAAACTGTGGAAGTAGATTGTTCACTGTTAACTCAAAAATAAGTGGGTCTAATTATTAGTTTATTTAAGTTTGACTTTTGGACAAAATCCATAAATATATCTCGAAAATTGAAGTCGCTTGTCAATTCTAGGATAGGTACACAAGTTTTTCGATAACAACTATATCATCGTCTAACTTTTCAAAATAAACTAAATAGTTGTATAAAATTGCAACCTTTACCTTGTTGTAATTATAAGATGATTCGAGAATAAAAAACATTGGCGCACGGTATCTTTGTCTGTTTTAAATGGAAGTTTGCTTTTGCTCTGTTTTTGTTTATCGCTAGGAAGTTGAACCAGTGAACCTTGCCTCACGAAAATCTGGTTGACGTCTAGTAATATATCACAACCTTCGACTATTATTCTTTCGATAGCTAAGTTTTTTCGTAGATTTTCCGTTTCTGAAACCTAAAAAATATTTTTTAAATATTAAATGCTACATTTAAATAAGTTGAGTATCATTTAAAACTAAAATGTTTTTGATTGGCTATACAGAAATTATTTTGAACTTTTATTAAAATCAAATATTAAATATTAAAATACATTACCTAATAGTAAAAAAAAATAGTTATATAAAAAAAAAGTTCTTTAAAAACATCTGATTGAGCATCGAACCTAGGCATTTCTGCCTGTTTTGCTTCTGATCAATCAGATGACTCTATTTATGTACATATTTTTTTTAGATACAAGTATTGAATTTTACATATAATTATTTTTCACTCAACAAAAGATACAATATTTAAAAATAAGATCAAGGGACGAAGAAATTCGACAGAATAAACTGATAAATAAAAAATAGAGAGTACCTTAGGAAAAGTAGACAAAAACGACAAAGCGCATGTGCCTTTTGGCTTTTGATATGTTTTTTATTTATACTATGTTATCATTAGATCGTATTTTTTTTTTATTTGTTATTATTTTTTTTTTTCAATTTTAAACTTTTTTCGTTTTGATTATTTGCCTGCGGTGTATCGGAATTATGTTAAAAAAATTTGGGCCAAAGAATGATAATGACCTTTGACTAAGTGATTTTTTGAAAAATTGTAAAGGAATCTCCATATTAGCGACTGAGCGTGTTAAGCTGGTATTTTTTTGAGTAAAATTTTCAGCATTCTCATTATACATTGATAAGCAAAAAGTAATGTTTAGTATGTTCGATTCATCGTACAATTTATTTGTAGAAAATAGTCTCTCTTTTTTAAGGATAATTTTTAAAATAATATTTTGTGATGTCTCTACAATTTTAATAGTGGTGTTAAATGCTCTACCCCATGCTACTATGCAATACCTTAATATAGATTCCACTGTTAAGATTGTGCACACCCTGTATATAAATTAATTGATCTGTAAGTTTGACAATAATAAAAAGTAACTTGTCAAGTATAAATCTTTATTCTATTATAAAATATAATATATATAATAAACCACTGCACAAGAACTTCTATATCCACTAGGGAGTTATAAAGTATCATTATATTTTTTTTTTGAAAGAATATCCCGGAGAACATAAAATTTGTGCATTAAGGCTCTCAGTCTATTACTAACATGGAAAATATGTTCAGACCAACGTATGTATTGATCAAGTATTACACCTAGGTATTTATTTTAAGAAACTTTTTCTATCAAGGGGAAGTTACAATCGTTTTTTTGACAGTTTAAAGTTAGTAGATTGTTATTTAACCATAAATTTATTTTTCTCAGGGCCGTTTCTCCAGTGGGTTTAACCTCATCCCATTCTTTTCCAGCGAAAATAATTACCGTATCATCCGCATAGCATATGCTATTCCAAGATAAGTTATTAATTTGTGTAATGTTGTTCATATAGACCAGAAACAGAATTGGGCCCAATACTGTTCCTTGTGGGACCCCCATCTTTACTACTGATTTAGAACTTCCGGCGTTGCCAATTTTTACGCTCTGGGTTCTATTAGATAAATAATCCCTCAGGAGCCTTAATGCTAAACCCCGTATGCCATAGTTATTTAGTTTGTGAAGTAAAATGTTATGGGAAACTGTATAAATTGCTTTGGCCAAATTTCTTACTGCAGCACATTTTAATGATCCATCTACTGCGCTAACCGTCTTTTCCAAAAAATCAACAACCGCATTTTCAGTGCTTGAGTTTTGTATAAAACCGTACTGACAATCTGTAATAACATTATGAATATGAAAAAAATTAATTAATCTACTTTTTACTGCATTTTCAAAAATTTTAGCGAAGTTGTTGATAACAGAAATTGGGCTATAATTTGTAAGCACACTAGGGTCTCCGGATTTGTATACATTCCTTCAATTGACTTGGAATTTTTCCTGATTGAAAGCAAATATTAAGGATATGCGTTAGAGGAAGAATAATATATTTATTTATAATTTTTATTGTAGTTGCTGTTAATTTATCTGGACCAGGTGCGGAGCTATTTTTTAATTTGCTTATTAAAATAGTAACTTCATTTTTTGTGACGGGTTTAAAGAATATGTTGTTTTCAACTTTATCATTTTTAAGAAAGTTTACTGCTGGTACTACCTTATGTATTTTATTTGCCATATTTTCAACTAAATTTGTTTTCTGATTTTATAGATATGTTTTCAATTTGCTTAGTTTTTTTTGTACTACCTGTTATGTCATTAATGATTTTCCATATTTTTTTATAATCGTTTCCGGCTTGTGTAATTTTATTTTGATAATAGTTATTTTTTGTTTTTCTTATTAAGGAATGAAGTTTGTTTCTGTAATTTTTATAATGGTTTCCAAGTTCTAGAGTGTATTTTTTTGTTAGTTTTTTTTTTAGAGAGTCTCTTTTTTTTATTGAAAGTATTAAACCTGTTGTTATCCATGATTTTAGTTTAATTATATTTTTGTTTTAATTGTAGATTTAGTGCATTTTTGAATTTGTTGATTTAGCTTATTGAAAAATAAATCGTATGCTTTTTGTGGTTCAGCCGTATTAATTACATCATTCCAATTTTCTCTGCTTAAACAATGCTTTAGATTATCAAAATTTATCATGGTCACTTTGTTTTTTGATTGAGTTTCTCCATTTTTTTGTGTAGGAAAAGATATTATTATAAAAGGAGAATAGTAATCTGTCATATCTGTGTCAAATATAATTGGCTCAAGTTCGATGTTTTTTATAAGGTTTTTATGAGTTCTAATAAAAATATGATCAATGGCAGTTTTTGACTCATTTTGTACTCTCGTTGGTTTATTTATATATGATTTAAAACATTTGGAATTCATTATATTTAAATATTTGTTTGTTTCGTTAGTTTCTTTTTTTAGTGTATCGATGTTTATATATCACCCATATATATTTCTAGATTTTGATATTCTATAGAATTTAGGTATGTTTCTAAATTATCTAAATACATATTTAAGTCGGTTGCCGGAAGTCTATAGAAGGCGGTAAGCCCAATTTTATAATTTTTTGGCAAATTACTAGAAGTTAAAACAGCTCTAAGAAATTTGGTTTCATTTACAGGTACGATATTAACATTCGCTGATATATTATTTCTTACATATTGCCTCATTGTAGTGAATTGAAAACTAAGGAATGGAAAAATCATGAATATTTTTTTATTTTACCTGTTTCTGACAATATAATTACATCAAGTATATCTTTAGCCATTTCAACATATACCAGTAGCTTAATAAAATGTTTCTGTAGGCTTCTAATATTAAACTGAACAACTCCCAGTCCATATCTGTTTTTGTCTACCCTTCCCTGTATAAAGTCTTCGAAATTATTATAACGCATTCCGTCTGAATCTCTTCGTCGTCTACAAATAAATTTTGTAAAAATACGCGTTTTCCATAGAAGACTGACATGCGCGTAGGTACAGATAATTTAGAATAGAAATTAAATTAACATAAAACGATTTTATTGGGAGTAGAGAAACTAAAAATAATTCAGATCAACAATTAGTGTATTGCAATTTGTTATAACACAAACAAATTGGACAATTGTTTTTAAAAAGTTTTTCTTGTACAAAATAAGATTTACCAATTATGAATAATCAACAGAAAAAAATTGCAGATCCAGGAAAACATAGGGAAGACAATAAAATAATTGAAGAGATATTAGATTTTAATTTAGTTTTATATACTGTACATAATTTCAGCGCGGTTGAAATATGGAAAAACGAAACTCAATAAAAGGACAAAGAAAAAAAAAACTAATCTAACATAACTTTATTAAATACCTCATCGTGCATCTGTCTGGAAAGATCTTCAAGTTGTTGTCTGGCGTTTTGTAAACTTTTTCTTTCAACATGATCGTGCGGAGTATGTGCTAACAATTCATGTAGTGCTATAATATATCTCGGAACCTAAAAAATTAAATTTTCAGAATGGAATATTTTTTTATATAGAGGGCGTAACAAAAAGATAGGTCTTTAATTATTCCAGATATTCCGAATCAAAATAGGTAGGTCAGATCGAACTTAACTATACAGGGTGTTTCATAAGGAATGGTAAATATTTTAACCACATGTTCAGGATATCAAAATATTATTATTTTGCTAAATAACACGGGATCAGTATTGTCTTCTTCTGAAACACAGAGTGCTAAAATTTATTTTTCGTCTTTTTGCAATATTTTCGTTATTATTTAAAGTATTGCTTGAAATTTGGTATGATAGTATTTTTGGGCAAGTAAATCATAAGAATGTTATCAATTTTGAGATTAGACTGTATGAAGAAAGTAATTTTTTTTGTACTTGGAATTTCAAGAAATTTTGGTACACCTTATAAATTTGAACAAAAAATTTGCATTTAAAATTTTCTTGCCACAACATTTATTTAATTTACTTTACAATATTTCAATAAAGTAGGCTTGAAAATAAAAAATAATAATGAATTATTCTATTTTTGTTCAAATTTTTTTGTACAATAAAAACTTGCAATTTTTTTAGGAAGGCGAAGAACAAAAAATAAATAATTTTTTCCCCTAATCTCAAAATTGATAACATTCGTATGATTTAATGGCCCAAAAATATACCAATACTAAATTTAAAGTCAATACGGTAAATAACGAAAATTTTGCATAAAATCGAAAAATGAATTTTAACTTTAACACCTTGTTGACATACAAAGTAGATAACAATTGACCCCTGTGTTAATATTTTGAGGTCCCGAACCTATGGTTAAAATATTTACCATTCCTTATGAAACATCCTGTAAAAAAGGCATATCCTTGAGGTTACGATTTAAAAATCGATTTTTCCCAATGACAATTGTTAAACAATTTGTTATGAAAATAGATATGTAGACTTCTTAAAGAGAGAACAACTTTGCAAGAAAAATGTACAAAAACATTGAACCCCATAAAATTTTTATGGAGGTTGGACTCACTAGAACCCAGCAATTACATTTTTTAAAATACACCTACTCACTATGTAAATCAAAAAGATGGGGTTTCGCTAGTTTTAAAAATAAATTGTTATTGTCCCCGATGTGTTTTACTTTCCTCTCTGTATACAGACAAGGAAAGTATATAAATCATGATATTTAGTCGACTTTGAGTTATCGACGGATTTTTAAGTTTTGGGATCCCTCTGTATCTTTGTATCTGTAACGTGTGGAGGGTGGGTTACCCCACGGCACTTAGGCCTCATTAGGAACAATTTTTTAGAAAATAATAATTTGACTTCGAGAAATTTGATAAAAAGTGTAAAATCAAATTTTTTTAAAAAACTGTTTTAATAAAAGTTGCTTGTGATGTCACGCTCTATAATTCTTGTCCCATACATGATTTTCCTAAAATGAACTGTATTCGAGATATTTGAGAAAAAGTGAAAATTTTGAATTTTGCAAATAATTTAAAAACAGATAAAGAGAAAAACACCAAATTTTAAACTTTACCTTTAATCCATCCTATGGTGAGACGATTAAATTTTGGAAACAGTCGAAGCATCCGGGGGTACTTTATAGGGTATAGTTTTTTACTTTAAGGAATCTTTGTTATTTACAATTGGAGAAGAAAAATCTTTAAGTAGAAGTTGTTTGCGATATCATTCTCTAATATTTTTCTGTTTTACATGATTTCTCTAAAATGGAACGCAATGGAAAAATGTAAAATGTAAAATTTTCAGTATTTTCGCTGGCAATGAATATATATATATATATATATATATATATATATATATATATATATATATATATTTATTTTTTTTTAAATATTGATATTCGAAACATATGTAAAGCATTAAAAAAATAATAATAAAACTTGTGATTAATATAACCAAGGAACTTTTATTTATACAAAAAATTCTTCTACGGCCAGGAAATTATCTCAATAAAATTAGGTCTCGATATATTCTAGAGAGACGAGCTGGAAGGTAATCAACATAACTTGGAGAGTATTTTGAAGAGTGTATGGTGGAAATAACAGGTGAACAAAGTCTCGACCGAGTAGTAGACCTAGTAAGTAAGGCCATTATAACTGCTTTCGAGGAAAACTGTCCGAAGAAAACAAGACAGCAAAGAACAAAAACAGTCTGCTGGAACAAACACTTGGAACGCCTTAGAGGCGAAGTGCGAAGGCTATTTAATAAAGCCAAGTCAACCGAAAACTGGGCTCTATATAAGGCTAAACTCACGCAGTACAACAAGGAGATAGGAAAGGCTAAAAGGCAATCGTGGAGGAAGTTCTGTGAGGAGTTATCTGAAACATCCACATGCTCTAGAATCCACGAAGTCCCAGCTAAAGAGGGTACTGCAAACCAAGTAGGATTTCTCAGGAAAGGTGATGAAACCTACACAAAAACCTTCGAGGAAACGTTAACAATGCTCACAGAAGTACACTTTCCTGCCGTAGAAATTTTGCTAGGCCCGATAGTAGCTTACAGCCCTCAAAGAAGGTCTCGTAGGCCAACTCCTTTAAAATGGAGGCTAGCTACAGAAATATCAAGGCCGAACAAAATTAGATGAGCTACAAACAAATTTCAACCATACAAATCCCCAGGAGTAGATGGAATATATCCCATTCTACTACAAAAGGAACATATGTGTAGCATATTTAAAGCATGTATAACCTGGCGACATTTACCAAAGGCGTGGCAAAAGGTGAAAGTCATATACATTCCTAAAGTAGGAAGGTTTAAGTCGTACTGCCCAATCAGTCTATCTTCATTCATGCTGAAAACACTAGAAAGACTAATAGATATATACGAGACGAAATACTGAGAGAAAATCCTCTCAGCGACCGTCAATATGCATATCAGACAGGCAAGTCAACCGATTTGGCCCTTAATGATCTTAACAGGCTATTGTCAAAATCCCTGGAGGATAAAGAAATGGCAGTAGCAACTTTCGTAGATATTGAGTGAGCTTTAAGTAATGCCCAATCAAGATCTATAATTAACGCCTTAACAATGAAAGAGGTACCAGTAGCCCTATGTCAGTGGATAAAAGCCAGCCTAGAAGAAAGGGTAATAACATCATCTCTAGGCGAAGCTACACTGACAGCTAAAAGCTACACTGACAGCTAAAGCAGGCAGGGGCTGTCCCCAGGGAGAAGTACTATCACCCCTCCTCTGGTCAGTCCTAGTGGACGAACTCATAAAAAGGCTAATATCTGCAGATTTCTACTGCCTAGGGTATGCCGATGACCTGGCGATCGTCGTAAGAGGCAAGTTCGCAGCTACAATATCGGAGCGCACATAAACCGCTCTAAACATTGTTGACGAGTGGTGCAGAGAGGAGGAACTAACAGTAAACCATCACAAAACCACAATACTCTACAAAACGAAAAGTACCAACAGGACTAAAGTCACCAGTACTGAAAGAAGTGAAGATTCCATTTGTTCAAGAGGCCAAATACTTGGGAGTCATCTTTGACCACAGGTTAACATGGAATCAACACTTGCAAAAAAAGTCACTCAAAAGAGCACTTATATCGAAGGTTGTGAGGAAAAAATTGGGACTACAACCGAAAATGTCCCTATGGTTATATACAAGAGTCATAAGGCCGATGATAACCTACGGGTCGGTGGTATGGTGGCCAAAGACTTGGCAAGCTGGAACCATTTGACATCTCAATGGTATACAAATGCAAGCATGCCTAAGTACCACGGGAGCTATGAGAACGACTCCAACAGCAGCCATAGAAGTCATGCTATATCTATCACCACTACATATATTCATTCAAGGCGAAGCTAGGTCTGTCACATACAGACTGCACAAAGGTTCATCACCCATAAGCAGTTTACATGGACGCGACTACAGCTAGCTATATAAAGAGTTTGAGAACGAGCAAATAATGGGAATGCCTTCTAATGAAGTATAGCTTTCAAAAGCAATATAAAGTAAGTATACTAGACTGGGAAGCGTGGTATACAGACGGCTCCAAAACCCATGAAGGTTTAGGAGTAGGTATATATAGTACCAAGCCAAAGACAATAATCTCACTGAGCTTAGGTAAACATGCGACAGTATTCCAGGCAGAAATAGCAGCAATACATCACTGCGCAAAAGAGGTATTAAGACAAAAGAAATGGAAAAACCATTGTCATATACTCAGACAGTCAAGCGACGTTAAAGGCACTCATTTCCATGCAGGTACACTCAAAGCTTGTGTGGAACTGTTTGGAAGCCCTAACAAAGCTGGGTAGTCAAAACAGACTAACCTTAGTCTGGATACCTGGCCACAGAGTACATAGGGGCAATGAAGAGGCTGATTAACTAGCCCGAGAAGGAGCCTCAAATGCTCTTATTGGCCCAGAACCCTTGTGGTGTAACAAAAACAACTATCAGAACTTGCACAAAGCAATGGATGTTTAAAAAATCTCAGGAGTGGTGAAAAAACTCCCCAGGACAGAGACAGGCCAAAGAGTTCCTAAAAGAACCATCGCCTAAACTCATCGAGCATCTACTAAGCCTTAATAGGAAAACTACTAGAGTACTAGTAGGTCTATTAACAGGGCATTGTAAGCTTAACAAACATATGTGACAGAAGTGACCTTGTGCCGATTCTGTAAGGAAGAGGAAGAAACGGCGGAACACGTATTGTACTACTGCGAAGGTCTAGCAAGACTGAGATTCCTTACACTTGGAGAAGAAAAACCAAGGGCAACTAGCTATACCGGAGAACTACTTCCCAGTCTATGGAGTCCGAATTAGATAAGGTACTCTAAAAAACGATTCGAGGATATCCCCAATAGATCTGAAAAGGTCGAGGTGGGAAGGCCACATGGCTCACAGTCCTAATTAAGTCTAAATCTAAAATCTAAAAATATTCTAATTTTCGTTAAGAAAACAAATAAATAAAATTTATGACAGAAGTTATAAATTATTGAAACAAGAATGTATACCTGTAAAATAATTCTTGACGGCAAATATCAAAGACGTCCAATGGATTAAATAAGAATTATGGAGCCGTTTTATATAATGCGATTATATCGAAAACTAATATTTTCTAATAACAATGTCGCTAATCTAAATAACAAAATAGATTATATAAACATGAAATTATAATTTTTAATATTCAAAAACCACCAATTTTAAATTTTTTATCCAAAAATGTTAAAAGTTATTACGAAAAATAATTATTAAAATTCCACTCTTAACTCCCTTATTAATTATTATCAATATACCGACCTCTATTTGACTCCAAAATATCTGGTATAATTTATTACCTACTTTTTGTTACACCCTGTTTACCTATTGTACAACTATTTCTTGAAGAGTGTGCTGGTAGTCACCTGATGCATAGGATAAGTCAGAAATGCTTCTAGCGATCTGCCTCTACATGATGGCTTACTTTCTAGACGTTTAACTAAAGCGGAAAATTGTAACGATTGCTTACATTCTGTTAATACTTGTAGAGAATAGTTGTGATTTCTGACATATTCTTGGTATATGCTTAACATTGGGACTAACATCGTAAACAAATCACCTAAAATAAAAAAATATTTTGTATTAACAAAATTTAACATGAGTTTTTCATAATATCTGGTCTCTGGTGTTCACCAGCTGCATAAATCATTTATTATTTTTTATTAATAGTGATACTTTTAGGCCCGATACTTTGTGAGTTGTTTGATTTAGTATAACAGACAATCAATTTTTGAAGAGCTTTTTATGCAGCTCCTCGCAGTTCTGGTGGGGTACATTCAAGGTAATTGTCGGATATATTTGTAAGTATATAAAAAGTATCGTTCAATATATAACTGGCAAATTCGACAAACTTATTGTATTGCCTAGCAACGGTCTCACAGGTATTTTCCTTATACTATTTGAAACTTATATAAAATTAATAATAGTAGATCATAAGTAAAATCGTAGAAGTATCACGGGGAAACTCATTCTAGCCTCGTGTCTGTAGCTTAACACGGTGCTTCGTACCTCGGTAATCCACCTTGACGCTCGGCTGTAATAGAGTACTTCCCCTAATATTGTATTTATTATAATTGTTACTCGAAAAACATTATTTCATCTACATTATGAAGATCTATTCAAATAAAACTATTAAAGTTCATATAAAAATATTGCTACTAGGCAGGATTTTTCTCTTCAACGTACATTTATACCGCGTTCTCTACATAACGCTGTTTTTATGTTTAAATCGGACCAATAACAACCGAGAAACACGCTTAAATCCTTTTGACAATCGCAAGATTTTTCTCTTCAACGTTCATCTATATCGCGTTTGCTACATAATGCCATTTTTCCCATTTAAATCGTACCAGTAATAACCAAGGAACACACTTAAGTCCTTTTGGCATTGCTACTGCGCAGGATTTTTTTTCAGCGTTTATCTATACCACATTCTCTACATAACGCTGTTTTTCCGTTTGAATCGGACCAATAATAACCGAGAAACACGCTTAGGTCCTTTTGGCATTGCTACTGCGCAGGATTTTTCTCCTCAACGTTCATCAATACCGCGTTCTCTACATAATGCCATTTTTCACGTTTGAATCGGACTAGTAATAACCAAGAAACACGCTTAGGGCCTTCTGGCTTTCGTTCTACCATGATTTTTCTCTTCAACGTTCATCTATATCACGCTCTCTACATAATGCCGTTATTCCTGTTTGAATCGGACCAACAGTAACCGAGAAACACGCTTAGGTCTTTTTGGCAATCGCATGATTTTTTTGTTCGGCCTTAAAAGAAATTTAATTCCCCCCACTTCCCCGCTCTCCTTCACTCTGTCTCGCTCTTACCCAGTGAATATGTACCTCTCACTCTTACACATTGAATTCCCTATTTGGGCAGATAGTAGCTTTGTCTATCTACTCGTATTTATAATTAAAAATTATTTTCTCATTTTTATTTTATGATTTGTAACAGTATTCTTAAAATATTACGAACAAAAGCAAGAAATAAAATCTAAATTGTATACATTATTTGTGTAACATATATTGCGGAACTAAAAACCTTTTCAAAAGCACACGCAATTACTCACATTCTCAGATTTCAATATACAAATGTCAAAAGTCAAACGTGGACTAACCCTGGTTTTAGGTAGGCGTCTATCGCAGATTCAATAAACTAGAAAATTTAATTAATAAAACAATCTTATATCAAAATATAGTCTTATATATTTCCCGAGTGAGCGACATCTTGCCATTGTCGTATTAGTCCTAGAGCCAACGTACAGATTTGTGACTTATTTTCTTATGGCTGAATTTATTATTAAATTGTACTATGATACCTGTCCAACGAATTCACGAAAGCGCTACGTTAAGACTGGAGCGTTTAGGTAACTATTGGCACGTGCCTTTCAAAAACTTGACTTATTTTCTTAACATTTAGTCAGCTTTGCATTGCCAATGATGAAGATCTCAACCGTTTGTTGCTTCACACAGAAGTGCGCTGGTTATCAAGAGGTACTTGTTTGACTCGCTTTTAGAATCTGATTCTGTGATAGAGTTTCTGGGAAACAAAGACAGAGAATTACGTGATATCCTCATCACATCAAAGCATGATATTGCCTACTTGACAGATCTCTACAAATTGTTTAATGATATTAATCTTCAACTTTAAGGCGACGATTTAAACTTGATTAAAACAAAAGAAATGTGGGCAGGCGTGAATTTATTAACTTCCCTAGTTTATCAGCAATATCTTCCAACATCAACAATGATGACTTGCTTGTTTACTGTCAACACTAGGAGAATATTTACGCTGATTTCAAAGAACGAGTCCAAAACAATTTGAGCATCGACATACCAGCCTTTGGTTACAGAAGACAATCCCACAACTGTATCCTGGATTATGGTCGATGGTTCAACGATTCCTAATATCATCGTATTTATATGAACGTGGATTTAGTGCAGTAACAACCCTGCTAACTAAGAAGAGAAATAGGGTGCATGTTACTGAACGCGGAGACTTACGCCTGTTTTTAAGTGACTTTGTGTCCATTATTGATAAACTCGTTAAAGTGCATCAGATTCATCCCTCACATTAGTTAAGAGTTAAGTGTTAAATTCAAAGCTTTCTTGTGTGTATCCTTTTTTATTTATTTCTTTCAGAAAAAAAAACATTATTATTTAAGATATCTTCGTCGTAATATCCTAAACTCGTATCTTTTTAACCAACTTCAAAAAAAGGAGGTTCTATATTCGGTGTGGACCTTTTTTTATGTATGCTCGCGAATTTCTCTGAAACCACTTGACGGATTTTAATGTTTTTGGGCTCAGTTGTGCGGGAGTTCTCCAAGTTCTCCCATCATTTTATTAAAATATGCGTTAAAAAGTGTCTGGTGACCCGTTGTTAACCACTTGCAAGAAAAATAATAACTTTATTAATTATGCCTAGTAGGTACATGCTATATTCCTCGCTCTAAGTACAATTATAATAGTGTTTTAAAATAAGAACAGGGTGGAAAGCTGATATCCGTTTTTACCAATTTCCGAAGGACGATAATTTAATACAAAAATGCAGTAGTAGTTTGTTGTTGTCAACACTTTCTTTAAAGTGAATTATACAGGATGATAATTATTTGCAACCCGATGGAAATTTAATAAAAATTCATTGAACAAGTTAAAATTAAACCAAATGCATGCCCCTGCATTTTCCAAAATCTTTCTTGTTTATTAAGAAGAATATTAATTACTTTTTTGACATTGCAAATAAGTATATTATTGAATTTTTTAATCATATTATGTGAGATGGATTTAAGAGAAGATTTAAAATTCGATAATATAATGGCATTAATAATGGCCCACGTGAGAGTTTTTTTCTATCGCATAAAGTTCAGCGGTGAAGATATAACAATAGTTTGGAAGTATGCAGGACTGTGTCTGAGTGTGTGAACTGGTAAATGGCTTTACCTGGGCATTTGCCATCGGAGTGATAGAAGACCAAAGACCATTAAATTGCAACTTGTCAAAAATGAGGCATCTAGTGGCACCTCTCGGCGACATTATTAACCTGCAGGAATTTGATCTGAGAGGCTGGCTATCCCCAAACACCCCTCAGATACATCCCGCAGGGTTTTAACGAGGTAATAACCTACAGGACTTTGATGAACTGGGAATATGGCTGTCACTAGACACTTCTCAGCGACGACTAGTAGTAGTTTTTTTGACAAGTTAAGACAATGTTTTAACAGAGCATAAAAACAATTTTTATATTTTATGTAATAGGAACATTATTAATTGTTTTTTCCATTTTTGTTGTTTTATTATGTTTTTTCTTATGCACAAATATTTAACAAAAGTTACGATTTATTTAATTTATTTCATACTGAACCACAATATCAAGTTACGATTTATTCCCATTCAACGCTATTTAAAATACTTCTACTATGAATAGAGTTAGGAGGATTTGTCGGGATTTGGCTAACAATGTTTACGACTAGATGGTGCCACAAACACATTGTTCAAAAGATACAAGGCATTATTTGTACTTTGATATGATATGAGAACTTTGTCAGTATTCTATTACTGCATGTTATTTCCGGATTAAACTCTATGTAGGTAGTCAGTTCTGGTGTATCAAAGAGAGATTTGCGTCCAGAAGTGGATCTAAGAGAACTTCAAAAAGATTTAAATATTATTTTCGTATGAAGTCTATTTATTAATAACAAGAAAAATTTTAGCACAAAACGTAACGCTATTCTCAACAAATATATGCGGTGAATATTTTAATACAAATGCAATAAATGTATGAATGTATGTAAAGTAATGCTTCTTTGTGGAAATTAAGGATCAGATTATCAAATCCGATAACTTTAGAACAAATGTGACTGAAGATCCAATAATCGGAACAGAGAAATACCAATACTGTAATGACTAAGCCGTAACCATATTGTAGAACACACAAAACTATATACCAACATATGTGTCATTTATAACTAAGTAAGAGACACTAATTGATAGGAGTCCGATTACAATAAGATGAACACTGTTACATCATTAATTGGCGGCGTATTTCGTAGGCTATTGCCGTCTACTAGGCTTTTAGTGGCGTGTTAATATTATAATTATACACTGCGCTTCCTTCTTCAGATGATAAGTAAACGGAGTACTCATCTATGACCTAGTTGTGCACCATAGTCCAAAGCCAAAATTTATAACTTACTCGTAACTATGTAGCTATCACTTTTTATTTTGGTGCCAAGTTGTGTACACATCAAATCAAAAATGTTTTAAATTTTAATAAAATATAGGAAAATATATTTATTCATAATCAGAAACGTCGGACAACGACTCAAAATTGTGTCGGTTAAAGGTAAAAACACTTAAGAAAAAGCAAACAAAAGGGAAGAAATCTTAAACTCTGCTGAAGAAAATCATCAACGTAAATTGCAGAATATTCAGATATAGAAAATTCAGTTCATACAGTTTTAGTTCTCAGGCAAAAGAACAAGAGATAGTATTTATTTATCAACAGAAGGATGCAGGTAGTTTAAAAATAAATCGTTTTCGATTACAAAAAAAACCGAGACGGACGATGGTAAATTGGACCTACTTTTTCTGTGATTCCAGATAGTGCCATAACTCAGTGAGAGTATTATTTAAAACCAAGTGAGGGTTTATAATAAATTAATTGCAGACTAAATAGATTCAGTGCGAGTCTAGGACCCAGTATGGACCTGTTAAATCATAAAGTTAAAGAAGATACTGGTTTTTTAATAGCATTAAACATAAGCAAAATTTTATATGGTTGATGATGGTAAACTGAACATAATTACTTTTTCTTTCATTTCTTTCATTTCATTTCTATGAAGGATTTTTAGATAGACAACCAAGTAGTCCCCATAATATAGTCTGGCTTTTATAGGTTTATGTAAATCATTTAAGATATCGTTTAGGGCTGCTAGAAAAATGATTTGACTTATTATGGATCCCTGTGGAATGCCGTTTTCTTGGGGATGGATTTGGGAAGTGGTCCCGTTTGTTTTGACAGTAAAGAGGGATGTTTTTACGAAGTTTTTTAGAAAAGCGAAACAATTGTCTTGAATGTTCCAAGTTTAAGTTTTCTTTAAGATATAGTGTTTCTAGGCTGTGCTGAAGGCTTTATTGATATCAAAAAAGATAGCATAACACATTTATTTTGTGGCAAATGCTTCATGGATGTCACTTTCGATGTCTAAGATGTTGTCAAGTGTTGATCTGTTTTTTCTAAAGCCATTCCGTTCATCTATGATATAGTAGCATTTTTCTAGGTGCCACATCAATATTTTATTTATAAGTTTTTCAAATAGTTTACTTGTGGAACATGTGAGAGAAATTGGTCTGTATGATTCGGGGTCTGATCGGGATTTACTGTGTTTAAGAATAGGGATTATTATGGCATGTGACCAGATAGAAGGAAAGATTTGTTTTAGCCAGATCTCATTGTATAGTTTTAGAAGAAAATCTTCCGCTATTTTGGGTAGATTCTTAAGAAAGATGGAGGGAATGTCATCAGGTCCGAAACTGGTATCTTTTAAGCTACTGGTACATTAATTGGCTCATCGCTATAAAAGATGTCTATTGTTTGTAGTTCTTCAAGAGTTTTATGTTGGAGGAAGCTTGCATCGTAATTATCATTACTTCAATACCTTTCGTATGTCTGGGCAAGGATTTCTGCTGTCCCCACTTTCCGTAAACATTTGGTTGTTTACGGTTAGTTAGGCTATATTGTGAACTGTGTGTGATGATGAATTTTTTTTACTTTTTTCCAAATCTCTGTGACAGGGGTGGAGCTTGTTAAGCGGGAAATGTACTGTTTCCAAGAATTTGTATTAGCGGTATTAATCGTGAGGTTAGCTTGAGCTTTTAGACGCTTAAAATGTATTTTATTTTCTATGGTTTTACAACGCTTGTATCTGTTTAGGGCTACTTTACATTGATGGTTCCACCATAGTAAAAATGTGAAACGCTTCACGATTTTGCGTTTCATCCTTGAGGCCATGCTAATCTTCTCTGTATCCTTCCAATTTTAGTATATGTACCGCCGAAGCGAATACTAAAGTATTATTATATGTACTTGCTCTGTAAATTGTTTGTACTGTTACTATTATTATAATTTTTTGTGTGAACATCGGCATCAATTGCAATGATTATTAGCCTCGTGTTCTGTGTATGCTTTGTTACTGTTTCCCAGGCCACTTTAGGAACAGCACTGTTAATTAGAACCCAACAGTGAATGGTTCAGTGAGGAATTCTACCTATGCCTTAGAATTATTATTTAATTCATTAAATTAAATATAAATCTTATATTATTATTATTATTATTATTACTGGCACTGAGGTATTTGTAATTTTATGTTTATTAAAGTAACGTAATTTCCATTTTCCTTTTCAGTCTTGTAATTCTATTTTTTTTTTTGGTCTGTGTATTATTAATATTCATATACAGGGTGTCCTAATGAAAAGTAGCCCATTTCCAGAGCTTATAACTTTTAAACACCTAATCGTAGACACGTGCGGTTTTTGCTGATATGTGTTATTTTGCTATAAGTTTTGCTTTAGTGACACAGACATTATGTATTACCTATACAGGGTATTTTTTAAAAATCTCTTTTAAATTCACCGTAACCAAATTTTATCAAATGGAACACCCTGTATATGTTTAGGTCATCTGAAAGATACACTCTTCTTCTTTTCAAAAATGTATAATTTGTTGATGGTATTTTACAAAATAAATTTGATAAAATTTGGTTACGGTGAATTAAAAAAGGGAGCGTTTTAAAAAACACCCTGTAGTAATACATAATTTCTGTGTCGCTAAACCAAAACTTATATTAAAATAACATATATCAGCGAAAACCGCACGTTTCTACGATAAGGCGATTAAAAGTTATAAGCTCTGGAAACGGACTACTTTTCATTGGGACACCCTGTATTTTCCTTAGTAAGTTTTAACTGCAGGATAATCTAATTAAAACATGCCCTGAGAGAAATCTCAAAACTGTAATACTTTTAATTTAACTTAAATTTAAGAAATAGTTTTCAGTGAATATATCCACTGATATTTTATCGAGAAAATATATCGTTCACTCTGGAAATCTACTACATAAGTTTGGAACTCCAAACTCACAAAGTACCCAAGTTTAAAGTTAAAGTTGTGTTTATTTGATATTGTTGATGTATAAGAATGTTCGAACTAAGAGGGAAATAATATTGTAGAGAATGCCAGTTTGATTTCGATATTGTTGGTCTGTTTCAAAGTTAACAATGATGCAGCCAGTCGGATAGTTCTGATGTTCTTCATTGGAATAATTTATTATAGTTAAAAATTATCTAGATGACATACACGATGTCGACAGGGCGATTTAAAATTAAGTACCATACATTCCTATTGAACAAATACTTGAGATAATTAGGTACCAATAGATACGCTTGGACAGTGGCCAAAATTAACACGATCTTCATAACAATTATCACCTATAAAATTTGAAGATGAAAAAATGGGACAGAAAATACTAAGTAAAACCGACAAAACTCATGTGAGATAAAGTAAGCAAACTAAGACTACCCCTACTGGTGAAGTAAAACCAACCCTAAAACGTGAAATTTTTATTTTGAGGGTACAACCAGATCAGACACCTTAGGTTTTCTAAAGTAAACATTTTTACATAGAAAATTTTGATTTACGACATTTTCTTGCGTTCCAGATTTTTTTTTATTTCAAAAAAACACGAAAAATTTACGATTTTTAAAAATTTCTTTTTTTGAGTTAACATCGTAATAATTCTAAAACCAACTGAGATATCGACTGTTTTTTGTTAGGTTAAACTACAGAGAAAACTAGTTCTAACAGTGCTAATTTTATTGTTAAATATAATTTAGAAATTTATTTAAATAATGAACAAAATATAAATTCCATAAAAATATTTGGAAATTTTCAACAATGAACAAACTTTTTTGTTTGTATAACTTTTGCAGTACATGCAGCGAAGCAAATAAGCATAAATTAATTAAAAAGTTTTTGAAAACAAAAAAATTGAGCTGCGATCTGCCGTTTTGAGTTTAGAATTTATTATGTGCCAAGCGCGCGCTTGATACATTCAGGCTAGACGCCGAATAGACCGGGAGCCGAGAGGGTTTTTGCATGTATCATAAGCCCCACGCCGAGCCTTTGAATTCCCGGTATTGCATCCCTTAATTGTAGCTTTTAGGGGGGCTGAATTTTCAAACGTGTAATTAATATTCATGTCTCTGGATTATAGGCCCCACTTTGATTCTTATTTTATGTCGTCTAGGTTGCCAAAGTCAGCGAACTCAATATGCCATACCAATATGGCGTCATTTAAGGTCCGCTATACATACTAAAACATGTAATTTTTTCACTGTGGACATGATTCATGGGCCCCACGTTGTTGTTTCGTGATCATTGTTAATAATGAACTGTAGAACAAAGATTTCAAACCGCCATACCTCTGGGGCGTCGCCAAGCGGCCGCCATAATGTATAATAGGACAGGCACAATCTTTATTAAAGTTAGTGATCTGCGTATGCTTAGATGTCAAAATTAGAGCGGCACTAATAGTGACTGACCTTAAGTGAACTTGCAATAACTCTCTAATATCTATGACATCGCTTGTCAAAATAAATTTGTTGATAGTTCCACTGTATTTTCAATTTTCCGATCTAGAAATGGAAATCGACAACGAAAGTAACGAGGAAATAATTATTCCACATGAAATCAGTGAAGCTGCTAAAGTCGCTACTTATGAGTTGTTGCCGGTAAAGTCAAGAGGAAGGTATGAAATGGTCTATAATTTGTTCCAAAAATGGCGAGATGATAAAAATGTGTGTATTATAAATGAAAAAGTCATTCTTGCGTATTTATTAGAAACATCTAAAATCTTAAAACCGTCAGGCCTCTGGAGCAATTACTCGATGCTTAAGTCTATTAACATTAAAAACAATATCGATATAAGCGGATATCCCAAAGTTATCGCTTTTCATACAAGGAAATCCGTTGGATACAAACCAAAGAAATCAAGAGTTTTAAATAAAGAAGAAATAGATAAATTTTTATCAGACGCTGATAATAATATTTACTTGGCGATAAAGGTAAAAATTAAGTCAAATTTTTTCTTCTTTCTTTTGATCAATTTGTGTCTACTTATATTTTAGGTTGCATTAATAATTGGGTTGGCAGTGCTTGTCGGCGTGAGGAATTTTGCAAAATGAGCCTAGAGAGGATAAAGAAACAATGTTAGTCATAAAAATTCCTAATTCTAAAACAAATATTGAAAGAACCTTTGTCGTCATTGGAGAAGATAATATTTCTTTAAACAGAAGATATTTGTTATTACGTCAACCCAACACACCACATCGTAGATTATTTGTATTTTACAAAAACGGCAAATGTACTGTACAACCCATTGGTATTCACAGTTTTGGAAATATTGCCTTTAAAATTGCGAATATCTTAAATTGCCAGACCCCAAAGAATACACCGGCCACTGTTTACGAAGAAGTTTAGCCACTTTATTAGTTGATGGCGGTGGCAGTATCACCAATTTAAAGAGACACGGAGGGTGGAAATCGACGAATGTGGCAGAAGGATACCTAGAAAATTCTTTAAAAAACAAACTTAACATAGCCTCCAACATTTAAAATGGCCGTAACGAAATTAATATCTCGAAAGCTAGTACAAGTACTGCAACGTCTAATACTAATTTTAACACAGCCATTTTTGCTAATATTCCTAATACTATTAATATAAGTAATTGTTATAATTGTACATTTAATGTTCATAAGTAATATTTATAGTATTTATCCCTATTATTTTTTAATATTTTATCTAATAAACGGCTGCAGACAAAATATTGTACGTAACGCTACCCGAAAGAGATTTTAGGGAATCCAGGCTTCCAGGACTCGCCCTGGCTACTCATCCCGTAAAATATCACTTTCGGGACTTGTTACGTAAATAACTATAATATGTCTTTCAATCTTTTTACCAACTCCAATTTCGCAGTTTTACGCATTGAACCATCATCGTAAAATAATGACATTGGCACTAATGTTAATTCATAAGACAGTATTGTAATCAAATCTTATCGTGTACTTATTACATTTTCTTTAGACGACTTAACTGTTATGACTTCTTTAAAAGTTAACACCTTACTTATTTCCAGAAACTTGATGCAATATATTTATTATCAATGCTTATTTGCATGTACTTTAAAATTTTTACAAATAAAAAAGTTTGTTCATTGTTGAAAATTTCCATACATTTTTACGGAATTTATATTTTGTTCATTATTTAAATAAATTTCTAAACCATATTTAACAATAAAATTAGCACTGGTAGAATCAGTTTTCTCTGTACTTTAACCTAAAAAAAAACTAAGTCGATATCTCAATTGGTTTTATAATTGCTACGATGTTAACTCAAAAAAAGAAATTTTTATAAATCGTAAATTTTTGTTTTTTTTGAATAAAAAAAATCTGGAACGCAAAAAAATGTCGTAAAACAAAATTTCGTATGTAAAAATGTTTTCTTTACAAATCTATTTGGTCTGGTTGTACCCCAATTTTTTTTATCTCGAGAAATAAGCGACTTTTTGCACGAATTTCGCTCCACTAACCGTAAGCCTCTGGTGAGAAAGTCTCATTTTACAATACATAACAACTTTTTATTCCACTAGAGGGCGCTATAATCATAAATAACGCAATGAACGCTCATATTGCTGAAGTCCTCATAAAATTTAGCTTCTCAACGATGTACTAGTACTTTTTCTATTTAAATGGTGTTGGAAGAGAGGAAAATGACGATAAAAATCAGTTTTCTCTGTACTTTAACCTAAAAAAAAACTAAGTCGATATCTCAATTGGTTTTAGAATTGCTACGATGTTAACTCAAAAAAAGAAATTTTTATAAATCGTAAATTTTTGTTTTTTTGAAATAAAAAAAATCTGGAACGCAAAAAATGTCGTAAAACAAAATTTCGTATGTAAAAATGTTTTCTTTACAAATCTATTTGGTCTGGTTGTACCCCAATTTTTTTTATCTCGAGAAATAAGCGACTTTTTGCACGAATTTCGCTCCACTAACCGTAAGCCTCTGGTGAGAAAGTCTCATTTTACAATACATAACAACTTTTTATTCCACTAGAGGGCGCTATAATCATAAATAACGCAATGAACGCTCATATTGCTGAAGTCCTCATAAAATTTAGCTTCTCAACGATGTACTAGTACTTTTTCTATTTAAATGGTGTTGGAAGAGAGGAAAATGACGATAAAAATCGACCTGTGTTTAGGTTTTTTCAAAAATATACTAACTGTCCCACAAAAAACGCATAAAATAAAAAAACCTATAAAGTAGTTTAAAATTGATTTATTTTTAGGAGTTTAATTTTTTTCTTTTCTGATTTTAGCTGTGAGATTATTTTATTAGAAATAAACTTATTATTTGCTGAATTTGTATTTAAAGGGATTATAATTTTGTAATATAATATAAGAAAAAACAATAACGACGAAATATAACAAGAATAAATTGAAAAACTTCTAAGCAAAGCTACTAAGTAGCGTTTTTGTGTTTAAAAAAAAATTATTATAAAGTTTTCATTAATTTTATTCGTCTATATGGATAAAGGATATGAAATATATTCGTTCAGTTGGAGGCAATAGCATACTTTTTCGTTATGTAATCTGTGCGTAGATAAGCTAATATCCATGTGGGTGTAGAAAAAAGAAATATACGTGTAAGAAAAGGTAAAATCTGTGTTTATATTGAAGCACTTTTCCAAAATTTTCGATTATTTTAACAATTTGGTTTTTTCTTTTCAAGAAAAACTAAATAACATAGATTTAACTGTATCTACATATTTTTCATTCATTAATGTGTTTATAAAAAAAATTCTGAATATAAGACAAATGTGAATATTAGTATAATTAAATTTAACATAGGTATGTTTAATAAAAAAAATAAAACCAACAAAAAACGATTTTACCACGACTAGAATGCTAATATCTTTGTAATATTTGCTAGATACTTTTGTTTGCGAGACGGTGTAATTTTGCCTATTTTCTGCAGAAACTGCATAATTACTATGTAGGTAAGCCACATAACATTCTACTGAAGGGATATGATTTCATATCCATTCTAGAATGCATATGAAATCCACCAAATTCAGTTCATGTTTTTTTTTTGGCTTGGGGCTTGGGCACTTGCCATTCAGCCAGTCGCGAAATATATTATATAAGTTTAAATTGCATTACCACTCTAAATACATACATTCAATCACACACACTTTTGTCCTAAGCAAGAAAAGAAGATCATACACAAATTTTATCAAGAGGTCGTAAATTTTTTTTGATTAAGTGAGAGGAGATGGCAAATGTTAAATGGAGGAAATATATTATTGTTAATTAGATCTTGTATCAGATCTTGAGATTGTTAGGTATAGTTTGCACAACTAAAGAAAATATGATTTAGATCGCCTTTCTCTTGACACAGTACATATCTCCGAATCTATAACATGGATTTTGAATAAATGTGCTGGATAACATGCATGTCCAAATTTCAATCTAATGATAGTTGTGATATATTTTCGAGGAAGTAAATAGTTTTTAAACCAATGCACATTCGGAATTTTTAGTTGTATTTTTGAATATTGAGTTGTAGTGGTTTTGCAAAAGTCTGTCCAAGATTTTCTCCAATTTTTCATTTGACGTTGTTTCTCAATTGCAAGAGCATCCAAACTGCACAGCTGATAACTTGTCGGTGAGCCATTGGTAGTTGCGCTTTAAGCCAAAACATCTATATACTCGTTTGAGCCCTAGGTGTGCTTTAACCCATATTAATTAAACCGTTTTCGATGTATTATGGATTTCGAATGGTATATTTTTAATGAGCAAAATATAAGCATTCGATGAATTGGAAGGAAGCCTTGGGCTTTGAATAGCAAGTAATGCAGATAGGGAATTAGATAAAATAACTGCAGTATTATTATTAGATATTTTAAAGTATTTTATAGCTTCATATATGCACTAAATATTGAAAAATTTGATGGTAACTTAAAAACGTTCTCTGTAGATGTAGAAGGGATGAAAAAGGCACATCCTGTACCAGCTGAAGTTTTGGAAGCATCTGTGTAGATCTTTGTAGAATCAGGCTAGTTTTCTAGTTGTGAGTTCAAAATATTGGAACTTATTTTATAATTTTCATGATAAATTGGTTGTATAATATTAATAGTGTTAAAAAAGGCAAAGAAATCCTCAAAATCTAAGCAATGATCTATTCTGATTAGATCCTCATAATTGCTAATATTTCTAAAAGCTTCACAAAGTGGTGGAGATTGTTTATGTATCCAATATTTTTGTGTTAAATCAAAATGATTTAATTCACAAATACAAATACAAGGTAGGGTTTGTACATCGGACTATTATTAGAAATTTGTTGCTGAGATATTCTCTTCTATAACATAATGGAGGTTCTAATGCTTCGACATGCAGTGGATCGATAGGGGTTGATTTCATAGCACCTATACAAATGCGAAGTATCGTATTTTGAAAGACATCAATTTTTCTTAAAATGTGATTACTTGCTGATCCATAAAGTATACAACCATAATCTAAAATGGATCTTATGTACGATCGATAAAATAACAAAGAAGTTTCGACATCCGCTTTCCACCAGGTTTTCGATATTGATTTCAAGAAATTTAAACCCCTATTGCATCTATTTAGCACAGGTCAATTTCTTATCAAGAACCATTCCTAAATATTTAATCGATTTGCAGAAAGGATAATCGTTACCGTTTAATTTTAGTTTTTCGATATTTAGACATTGTGTCGAGAAAAATGCAGACATTAGATTTACTGGGTGACATTAGGAAATCGTTACTTATAAACCAATTAGAAGAGTATTTATGAAGTTTTTCCAAAGAATGTAAACAAGAATCATATTTTTTAGATTCGGTATATATACAAAAATCATCAGCATACTGTATTGTTTTGAAAGATGGATTTTTGATACAGATTTCGTGAAAATCGGCCATGTACATATTAAACAGCAAGGGGCTCAATACTAAACCCTGTGGAATGCCAGAACTATTATATCTCGGTCCTATAATTTTATTATTATGTGTTCTTATATACAACTTTCTTTGTGTATAAAAATCAACAATTGTTTCCGCAAGTTGGGGATGTATGTGGAATAAGTTAATCATCTTATTTTTTAATATTGTTAAGCAGACGCTATCATATGCACCTTCTATATCAATGGATAGTGTTGGCAAATATTTGTTATTGGAAAGAGTATGCTGAACATCAGTGACAAGAGTGGTGCGTACATTTAATGTTCTGTATCCTTTCCTAAAACCAAATTGAGACTTTGGTAAAAGGTTTTTCCTAGAGAGCCACCATTCTACACTGAGAAAATTCGGCTTATACAAGTATCTACCTAAGATTTTTGACTTCTCATTATTCAATATCTAATAGCAAGTTTTTAAAAAACCTGCCATTATTTTATTGATCTTTCTATTAGATAAATATTTATCTTTAGTTTACAATTATTTAGCAGTTATTCAATCAATTTGCTAATAATTCAGGAATAACCGTTAGTTGGCATTGACTAAAAATAATTCTAAAAAAAAACTTGCAGATATCTTTTAAATTTTAATACCACCATCTACTAGTAGTAATAACAACATACAATTAAGGTTATTTTTTTAACTACTATTGGTATCTTATATACCGATTATCGGGTTGTACGCCAGGTTGAGTGACGTTGCCACATATTTAGTTAAATATTATAAGATGACTAAATAAATCATAGAATGTTGTATACCATATTAAATAATAATATATTTCCAAAGATAGAATGCACTTCCAGATGAAGTATCTAATAATTATAAACTAAAAATGCTGATTTTAAAAAGACATATGAACCCATCGACAGCAAATAATCTCCGCGAGAAGTCCTACTACCATACTACTACTACTACTACCTGTATTATGGTTACTAAATGGCCCCAACATAGAAAAGTATGTTCGTATTTCATAGGTAATTTGATGTAAAAAATTATATTTTTCTATTGCAATTTATTTATTACTACACTTTAATAGTTACTTTGCAAATTTTACAACCAGCAACGTTGGAAATTCTGACGTTTCCGGCCAAGAAGGAAAAGTGACAGAGTTATGGCCTTGATGTATAGACAAATAGAGATGCGAAGAAACAAAATTTACCCAATTTTCTTTTTTTCTTTTTCCCAATTTTAAGTTTTTTCTTACTTTTTGCCATTATGGCCTGACACTCTATATAATTTTCAAAATTTGCTTTTTGTTTATGAGTTGAAATCGATAATTTCCGTTCTATAATTATTTTGTCACAATCCGCATTCCACCATGGTGGAGGGTTACGAAGTTTGCATGCGTACGGTTTATATTGTGGGATTGATATTTGTGCAGCATTGTTTATACTATTAATTAAGAATTGATATTTTTCAGAAATACTTTCGATTTGATAACAATTATTTTCAAAAAAAAACGTCAATGGAGGCAGTATATAATGGCCAATTGGATTTTTTTAGTAGATCACTAACTAAATAGTCTTTTATTTTTAAATTTAAATTAGTGACAATTCTATCGAACTAATTGTCAGTACGTTTTTGGTTATTAGGATAATTAGAAAAATTGATGAATAATGGCATTCCACTAGATATTCATCGTTAATATTTATAAAGAATTATAAATGTTAAGGGATATAAATTGTAAGCTGTTGGCACAAAAGTTTAAGTGATGAGTTCCCATGCGACACGTCTGGAATTCAAATCCCGGTTGAAGCCAAATCTCTTTTCTTCAACTTTATTTTATTTTATAAATTAGTAAAATTCAGAAATTCAAATCTTTGTATTAATTATTTTAAAATAGTTATTTTATGTTAATAAACTCTAAATTACTTTTTAAAATGTAGATTTTCTTTAGTAAGACAGAAAAAAATATGGTATACAATTCGAGTGGTTTGTCCGTATCGCACTCATACGATTAAGCACTCCGCCTACGCGGCGTCGTGTTCAAACTTCGTTTGCGATATTCACTGGTGCGATTTGGTCTTCATACCTATCCACTCTTGTTGCACAAACAACTATTTAATTTGTATAAATACTTTATTCAGTGTTTGTAAATCGTATGTTTGAAAATAACATACGAAAGTAAGTACTCAGAAAATCCTATTATCATAAGAAAGCCTTTCTTTACCAAATTTACGGTTTCTAATAAAAAAATTATGAAGAAAATAAATGTAGTTTTCTCGAATTAATGCTCTTATTATTTATTGTTTGAAATTATAAGTGGAACGCTTCCCCCAATAAGTCAGATTTAAAACCCTTTAGTAATGATAAGTATTGAAAATAATTAAAAATATTGCTCTAATTTCAGAAAAAATCAACTAAAATATTTTTTACAGTACTGAAACAAATCATCCATAAATATTTAATATTTTTTCTGTTAATAGTGCTATTGTTAATTACCTTTTACAAACAAAAATGAATGCCCGAGTTTTAAAATGTAATTCAAATTGTTTTCAATAATTTCCCTTCAGTTTCTCTAAAATATTTATTTTACGTATCCATTTGTATTTATTCAAACAAACCAAAATGATTGTTTGCTTTGTTATTTTAATTTCTTGTTAATTAATTTATTTTATTTATTTACAGAAAATAGAATACAAAAGGGACGATTACATACATCCTAATTCACAAAGCATCCGAATACTCAAATTTCTAACTGTATGTACATATTTATTAATATCTTCTTTGAAAGAGTTGAAGATAGATTGTAATATAATTGGGAATCAAAATAATAATAAAAAAATAATACTCACCTAAGACAAGAGTGGGCCAGCTTTCCATTCTAGAAGTAAGACCTTTCAAAAATATCTGATGCAGAAACAACACCGTCTCGATATTCAAAAATATAGAATTGACATCTTCGTGTAAGCAAGGAGGTTTTTTAGAAGAAGCCGCCATCTTAAAGGGCCTTAAGAAGCAAGTAACTAAAACTTCCACCTGCTCCATATATTCCTCTTCATCTTCAACCATCCGGAATACCAAACTGTTTCTTTTTCTCATACTTTCAGCGTGGGGACTCTTAATGTACTGCTCGACGATTTGCTTCCATCGTCTTCTACATAACCATCCTCGAAAAAAGCTTTGAACTTTCTTGATTTTTCTAAGTTCTATAGAGTCTTGTTCTAAGTTAGCGAAGTAACCGCTAACGCCGGAACTGCAAGACCCTTGAGTCGAAGATAAGCTTCCGCTCGAAGTGTGGCGAGGTTCCCATTCCTTTTTCAAGGCGCATATCTAAAGAAGAAAAATAGCTAAATAATGATATTGCGCATTAAAAAGTATGATGCGAAAAAGAAGTATGTACGTCATTTGCTATGGAAGAAGGTTTTATTCACACATATTTCAATTACACAAAAAAAAAACAATTACAAAAACAAGAACATTTCAAGTTTATGATGTGATATCATAAACTTGCCTTCCACTTAACCAACCCGCTATACACTATAAATTACATTTATAAAAAATAAGTTTTTTTTTAATTATTTAGTTTTATTTTATATGCTTAATTTCAATTTTAGCTATTTGTTTGCAGAAATATGGATAAATGTTTTTTAAAATTTTGACTTTTAAGTTGTTTCATGTAACATGAAACAAGAAACTGCAGAGCTGCCAGGCAGCTCTTAAGTTATCCTGACAATACTGCAGCAAACAAATACTTGATTATGACTAGACATAATCTTCGCTTAATCACAGGCATTCTGACAGGTCATTGCCAAGTATGGAAGTATGTCTATATCATGGAGCTGTCAGAATCTGCACTCTGCAGAGGGTGCGAACAAGAAAATGAGACAATCGAGCATATCCTCTACGATTGCTCGACGCTCTCATTTATTAGAATATTTGTGTTCGGCGAGTATCGGCTAACACCGGCCGATATAAGAGAAACACCTCTTGGTTTACGAGCTAGGGATGTTTCTTCCTTAAATAAAAATTATATTTTCATTCTAAATAATTATTAAGAATACTCTATATTATATAACATTTTATTTTCTTTCTAGTTTCTAGTTCTAGTTTAAATTTTTATTTCTATCCGTTTTTTCAAATTTTCACTTGTTTTTTATGACCCTCCATTAAATTAAAATTACATTTCATTCTAAAACGATATTAAAAATACTTTACATAGTATACATTTTTTTCTCCTTTCGATAGCTCTATTTTCTATTTTTACCTCTATTCGTTTCTACAATAGTAATTGCCGCTCCTAAATTTTGGCGCTTGCGCGCGGAGCATGCAATGCATGCTCGCCAGGAGCGGTCCTAAGTACATCATTCAAAATTTAGCAAAATTGGAAGTAAGATAGTAGGGGAGACTCGGTAGAATTTGTTAGCCGTTGCATTATGGGATGGGTGACAGTAGTCTTTATAAGATTGAAAAGAAAAGAAACAATATCCGTTCATGCTATATTTTGACAATGGGCGTTTTGTTTGAACTCTTGTTTTGTGAGGTGCTTCGTAGATGTTTTGATGTTTATAATTTTAAAATATGTGAAAAAAATTTTGTTCATTTTTTTTTAATTGTTTGTGTGTATACATGGAAATTATTTTCTTATATCTGTAGGATAAAAGGTTCCTTAAATATGGCCGACGTAGTTTTTTATTTTGAAACCCGATACTTCAATATTGACTTTAACTTGATTTTAATTTTATGTTTCACAATTGTATTTTTATTAATATTAGTTACTCACTTACATTTAGTTACCAGTTTCAGTTAGCAAGAAGCCATTTTTATTTTTAATTTGTATAAAAAAATCAATTTATTTATTAAATAAACAACTGCTACTACATTCATGTCTTTTTTAAACAAAGTTGTCACCAATGCATTTTTTCAATTTCTAACAAACTATGTATACCAAAAACTGACGCACGTATACAAAGTAACATGTTTTCGATCTGTCATATTCACTTTCCAATTCCTCGACGTAAACGAGCGAATATTTGCTATAATTTACTTTTTAGGAAAATACGTGGCTTAACAAACACCAACCCACATACCTTTAAATTTCTATCAATATACTGAGAACGTTCTATTTATATTCTTTTTGATATTTCCTTTTTAGAATGTTCTTAGAACTTGCCTAGAATGTACTTTGAAAGTATATTCTAAAAAGTATATACTGAGTACATGCCCTAAAAGTATATCCAAAAAAGTATATATCAAGCATGTACTTTAACAGGTCATTCTTAGAAGATACTATAAATTATATACCCAGCACGTACCTCATATTCTACAACCAGGAATTCTACAAAAAAAATCTGGTATCTTAAGAACCAGCAACCAGAGGTGACGTCGAATAGGGTTAAATATTCTAAGTTCAGTTATTTTTCTATTTAAACTATTGTATTAAATAAAGTTCTTTATATAATATTGAGTAAATAATTTATGATGTCCCACCAAAGGACTAAAACTATTTTAAAGACAGAGTGAACCAATTCACATTCTAAAATTTTGGAAAAAGTAAAGTTACTGTGCATTAACTTAATTTCATCATTTTTTAAAACACATTATTGATATTTTGGTTAGATATTTATTGCACACATCCTCAGTTGATTTGTCTATGTTTTGTATGTAAAAACAAAAACTTCAGTTTAATGTTATCTTAAATATTTGCCTTAAAAGGGTATTATTATTATTATTATTATTATTTAAAATTCAAACATCGATTACTGTGACTGTAGTGTCAAAACTATCAATTCTCAGCGAAAACAGAAACAATACTTTTCAATATTGGTGTTAAATTTAAATAATGTTACAGTGAAAAAATATTGAATTTAAAAATTTGGTGGATGGCCTTACTAGGTATGTAACAGATATTAAAATTTTGGTGGAGGCGATGAAAATGCTTTTCTATTATAATAATTTTTAACAATTTGACTGCTATATTTAAAATGTAAAAAATTACAGTATCGACTACAAAAACAGATTACATTTTTTGAATTTTTCACAGTCAGGTTTACATAATAAATATTTCACATTATGATACAAAAAAATAAATTTAAAAATTTGGTGGAGAACCTTATTAGCGTTAGGTATTAATATTTTAAATTTTGGTGGGTGCGCTGAAAAATCTACTCTTTAGTAATAATTATTAATTTCACTGGTTTATTCAACCCTAGAACATTAATATGATTTTAATACACGTTAATACTACTGTGTTGTATACAGGGTGTCCCGAAATTAGAAGGTCATGTTTTAACAGCGTAATCTAAATCCTAAAATAGGAGTAAAAGTTCATATAAACATAGGTCCAAAAACGTTTCGTTTCCGAGATACAGGGTGTTCAAAGTGAATTACTAATGACACATTTTTGTAAATATTTACTAAACGTTTAAAGATACCTAAGTGAAATTTAGTATAAATGCTAAACTTTTTACGCTCTATTCAATGGACTAAACGCCAGTTTTTGATCATTTTCATAGGTGTGTAAATTAGGGAAGGGGCTTAAGGGTTAAATTGTTTTTTAACATTTTTGACTACAAAATTTGGAAAACTAATATTTTCTTTACAATAAAGCTACTTTTGTAGCATCTCGCTAGGACGCACGATTTTAAAGAGAAAAGCATTTGAAAATTTCATGATAAGTTGATGTTTTCTTCTTCGAAAGTCTAAACAATAATTAGTAGGCCTGTGAAATTAGACATTTTATTTGTTTTTCATCTTTGGAAAAGAAATTTTAGAAAATATTTACAAAAATGTGCTATCAGGACTTCCCTTGTAATACCCTGTATCCCTGTATCTAGGAAATGAAACGTTTTCGGACGTATCTTTATATAAACTTTTACTACTATTTTAAGATGTAGATTACGCTCTTAAAATATGACCATCCAATTTCGAGACACCCTGTATATTACGACGATGGGAAAATAAGTTAATTACATTGTCCAGTTGTATTTATAAAATTAATAAAAATAAAGATATATTCTTAGCATGAATTAACGTATAAATAATGTATAAACAGAACCCTTTTACTAATCCAAAAGTCTGTAAGGCCACAAATGGACCTGGAAGAATTAGAAAATTAATTCAGGGAGGACGAAAACTACAAAATGGTGATAAGTAATTAATAAAAAAATATTAAAATTTTTACCAAACATAAGAATCATGTATGCAACTTTTGTTTTTGTTAGTAATAATATAATAATAATAATAATAATATTCTTTATTCAGCATTTTTGTTTTTTGGTTACATCATAGTTGTAGGTACATTTTAAATAATTTTAAATTAATAGAGTAATTGACATAGGTACCTTAATTATTAAAAGTATTTGCTGCCCATTTATGAACCTGTGGTTGCGCATGGGCTGCCAAATTATTAACTTTTTTTTTTGAAATAATTTTTTTTTAAATCATTTTTTTTTGAACAATTTTTTTTAAATATGTAGATTACATTATTAAAGTTCATAAAATCTAATTAAAAATCTAATTAAATTAATTAAAGAATACATATTAAATTATAATTACTGAACAATAACATTATAAAATTAGCTAAAAAACATAATTTAAAATACATATGAAATATAAATAATAAAGATGTATAAAATAAAAATATCAAGTAAAAAGTATACAATTACAACTAAATTATAATATATAAGTTCAAATACTTGTATATTTAATCTATTATTTCTCTTTGGGATTTTCTATCCGAATTAATAAGAAATTTTTTGATGTTAGATTTAAAGAGTTCAACGGAATTTATGATTTGCAAATATGCCTTGTACATATCTAGAAAATAATTAAAGATTTTTGCACTTAAATAAATACAAAAACGTTTTGCTATTGTTTTATTTACATGGTGGGTACCAACTTTTCCTTTATCCTTGCTTCTTGTATCATAGTTATGGCTAATTTTGTTTAATAATTGTTTATTTTTGTAGATTAGAATAATTATAACTGAGTATATGTATAATTGTCGTATAGCCATTATATTTACTTCCTCGAACAATGTTGGGTATCTAACTTTTTTGTGGTGTATTATTTTTAGAATTCTCTTTTGTAATGTTTCAAGTTTGGTTATGTAATTTTTGGTTGTAGCACCCCAACAGACGACTGCGTATTGTACACGACTTTGGACTAAAGCATAATAAATAGTTCTTAGTAACTTGTAAAATATTTTTGAGGTATTTAAATTTAAATAAGAGAAGTCTTAAGGTATTTGTTAAGTTATTTATATGTGCGTCCCAACGTAAATGACAATCTAGGGTAACTCCTAAATATTTTATTTCATTTTTTTTCCAATGTTATTTTCTTTTTATTATAAGTTAAGCTAATGTCACTAAATTGAGGTAGATTACTGGAGTAGCTGACAAATGGTAAAAAGAAAGATTTATTGTAGTTTATGGTTAATTTTTTATGGGAATACTAGTCTAATATTTTCTTTAAATCTCTTTCAGTTTTCCGTTTTAGATCGTCCCAAGTTTCTGCTTCATAAAAAATCGCTGTGTCATCTGCAAAACTTACTATTTCTCCTGTGGTCTGTAAATTATATAAATTGTAAAAGTGGGACCTAATATAGTTCCTTGAGGAACACAGCTTTCTATTGGCCTCTCGTCATTGATTTCATTATTGATTTTAACTCTTTGAAATCTATTGTTCAGATAACTATTAAAAAGGTGAAAAATTTTCCCACGTATCCCTAAATCTTCCAATGTCTCTAACAACTGTCTATGAGCTACAGTGTCGAAGGCCTTGGCAAAATTCAGGAAAACTGCTAAACATGGTTTTTTGCAGTCAACAGAACTACACATTTTTTATCAACTCACAGATCGCATCTGTTGTTGAGAGTAATCTTTTAAACGTAAATTTAAGGCTTTTTCTGCTATTTTTGTAAAAGCTGTTATTAAACTAATAGTTTTGTAGTTTGTAAACATACTATTTTTTCCTTTTTTAAAGACTGGTAGTACTGGTACTATTAAAGATTTTTTAATTCGGCTGGGAACTCATATTTATCAAAAATGTTATTAATTAGATCCATCAAAAGTGGTGCTAATGTATCAGAATTTTCTTTTACTAATTCCGAGGAAATACTATCTATTCCAGGTGATTTTTTTTTCAAAAGTGATTTAATGATATTATTTATTTCAGTTTCAGTTACTGGTAGTAGTACATATAAAATTTTTAATGTATTACGTTCCACAAAAATATTTAAAATATTCAACTAGTTCTGTACACTTAATTTGTATATGTACCAAGTTTCTATTTTTGTTTAGGTTTAATGAAGATCCAATATAAGCAAGCCGTCGATACAATAGAACATTGGTTGGTTATGGCCAAAGACAGAATTTGTATTAAAAATAAGAATAATAAGTATAAATGTTTGGAAATAAGATTTAAAAAATTTGCACGATTTTCATTATATACACCTCTTTGTTCTCTAATATTCAATATTAATGAAACTTTCTTTATTAGGGTGTCAAGTATGCTAAACTTAAATACTTATCAAATTAGATACTTATTGAATACTGTTCACATACTTCAGTACATTCTCAGTAACACGTACTTAGTATATTCTGAGAATGTTCTAAATTCAAATAAAGTATATTCTCCGCCTCCACTCTAAGAATGTATAATGGTTATGTCGTTATTGCCGTAGCCGTGAGGACGTTATTTAAAAAAAGAGGGTTGTCGCCTAGTCAATTTACAATTTTACAATTTTACAAATACTGTTTGGTTCATAAAATAGATATAAAATACACTTTATGAACAAACGTAAAAAAGTATCCCTAAAAACTCCTTATAGGTGTCTTGAAAGGGATTAAGTATTTCATGTATATCCACAGTAATAGAATCGCTAAAGTTAAAAAAACTTGAAAGTAGATCTATATGAAACTATGGTATTATACATGAATTAATTATGAAAAGTTATTTTTTTTTGAAGTTATTTTATTTATGAATTTATTTATTACTAGTAGTAGGTGTTGTTAATATCGATATACTGTTGAAATAGAAGCCTAGGTTGCGTAAGTATCTAATGTTTTACTTTTTGTATTGATTTTGATTTTGTCTAGTTGTATAAGTATGAGACGATAATAAATTTTCCTTATGTTTATTTTGATAAACAGCTGTAAATAAAAAATATATTTGCCTAACGTCAAGAAAACCACTTTCTTGATATAAAATATTAGAGGAAAAGGTAAGTGGTTTATTATAAATAATTTTTATTATATGTTTTCTAGTTTTTTTATAAAGTTGTTTGTTGCAGCGCCCCAGGCAACGATGGCATAATTAAGATGACTTTCTACTAAGGAATAGTAAATGATTCGCATTTGACTGATAGTGAGAACTTTTGAGAGATATTTAAATTTAAACATGATCTGTCTTAATTTGTTTGAAAGATGCTGAATGTGTTTATCCCATTTAAGATGCTGATCAAGATGGATTCCCAAATATTTAATGTTATCAGCACTATGAATTTTAATTGTTTGTTCATCACACTGGATGTAGAGTTTATTAAAGACCGGCAATCCATTTATATAGGATGCGAAGGGAAGAAAGCACGTTTTTCCGAAGTTAATTGTTAGGAGTCTGTTATTAAATCAATTAATCATTTTTTTAAAGTCTTGTACTACTCTTTGAAGAGAGGGCCAATTTGCATCGTTATAAATAACTGCTGTGTCATCTGCAAAACTTACTATTTCTCCCCTCAAGTCTAATTTGAAAATGTCATTTAAGTAGAGAATAAAGAGGAGTGGCCCTAAAACTGTAACTTGGGGTATTCCATATGTAATAGGAAGAGAGTTGCTAGTTATTTTATCTATTTAAACCACTTGTTTTCTATTAGTAAGATAACTCTCAAGTAGTTTATAGGATACACCTCTAAATCCTAAATTTTCCATAACATGTAGAAGTTGCCTATGACAGTCGTTTAGTTACTTTAGATACAAGTTTTCTAAACGCAAAAAGCTGTACTTAACATGAATTATTATTAATTTTACCTCTGCCCTCAGCTTCTTTATTTCTGTTGCGAGCTCCACACATTCTAAAGAATATTGCCATTTAGCTGTTTTTTCAGATTCGACGATTTGTAATAAATGTAAATGCTTTTGTTCCAACTCTTCCTTTTGTAGCAGTAGGTTGTTGAAACTGAAACAAAGATATAGTTTAGGTATTATACTTTTTTAAATTTTTAATCGTCTATTATACGTTAATCGAAAGACACACTTTATGTACAATTAGTGCGGCTAGAAAATAACCAGATAAATTGTTATGCAGGTAAATGACGTGAGCGTCAACGTTAAACTCATAACGAGCATGTCACGTACAATTTCTTCTCTCTACACAGAAAAGAATTATCATCTACATTCAAGATGGACTTGGAAGATTACATTTGTTTGAAATAAAACAGAGTTTGCTTCAAATAATATTTCTCGATACAATAAGAAAATAAATGTTGAGTAAAGTACAGGCATAATCTTGTATTTTAAGAGTTATAATAATTAATCTGAGAATAAATTATTTCATTCAAGTATAGAATTGTGAATTAATCCAAGAAAGCTCTTACGGTTATTATAAGTATGATATGCTCTTAAAACCGACTATTGCGTACTTGATTCAATTTTATAAAAGGATTCGATTCAAAGCATTTAAATTTCAGAACAAGAATTAAACAATTCGAATCAAAAACCTATGTACTTCACAAAAGGTTAGCTAGTACTTATTCACTGCATGGTGTTGCCAGCTGAAACTTATTTTAAAATGCAACCCCTGCACTGATACGGTAGATATATGACTGGTACATGTTGAGATGTAATACTTATTATTCGGAAGTCAGAGACACAACGCATTTATAGAGAACCTGGCAAATTGGCATTAGCACATGTTCATCCTATTGTCCACAGGGTTGTTCTTGTCAGTATTTTTGTAATAAATCTATTACTTTTTTGGTTTAAATGTTACGTTATTACGTTTTTCTAAAATCTATTACTATTTATTCAAGAAAAATGCCTTGGTAAATTCTTCTCATGCACAATTAATTTCTACATTTCCAGTAAACACAATTAAAAAATATTATTATCTTTAAATCGCGCATGCTTAAACAGTTTGGATTAAGTCTGAAACAATCCATTGAAATTTGCGCATGCGCCAAAATATAAAGGAATCCGATCTTAAATGACAATTAGTGTCTTTTACTGAAATCTATTACCTTTTACTGAAATTAATTACGTTTTAATGCGCCTGTCTATTACGATTTTTTTGGCCCAAGAACAACACTGATTGTTCATTTTCTAACATGTTTGCATCGTATCGTTAAAACTAAACTTAGGACACCGGGGTCAACTGCACGAAACAGGAGCCCCCCCCCCTCCCCCCGGCCAAAATTTTTATTGAACGACCTTCAAGCGACCGCCAAGGTGTTGGTGAGGCGGCACAGCCGGCAACAAACCCCGTGGAAGGGGAAAACCCGCGAAAAGCGTCAGTAGCAGGTTCAGATGAGTCCTTAGAATACTTAGATAGTCAGGACGACAGTGCGAATAGTATACATAGTAAAGAATACGACGATTCAGTCATTAAACTTATTAATGACCTGGAAAAGTCCGATGAGTCATTAAATTCGCAATCCAGTACTGACAGCAACAAACTGGACACAGCAATTGGTGGACACATACAACAAAAATAGGGAGTCGGGTGAAAAATCCCCAGTTGAAGACAAATTTGTATCGTCATATGTAACAAATCCCGCAGGAGAACATTTTTGGACCTTAAGCCTACCTGATAATGTTATTAGCAATCTTCTTGATTTCTGTACTAATGATTTCCATAATAATGCGAGTCAAAACACCCTCACACCAATAGGAGGTGTGGGATTTGCTCAAAGCGATGGTGGATTGAGTAGCTTTCGTTTTGGGTATGACCCCACACCCCTAACACTATCCTAGGAGCCACAGTAAACATGGCCAATATAGAAATCAAAGAACAGGGCACGATTAAAAAAAATGTAGATCCAAGAACAAGGCCTGAAAACAGGCGTGGAGTTCCTACCAGTGTAGACTCAAACATACTGGGATATGAATCGAGCATCACATCCGAGGATGACCCGTATAGGAATCTCCCACACTCCCTAAACAGCCTGTTTAAATACAGGAATAGTATTGAACGAGCTAAATATGAACAAGAACAACGTGACATTGAAGCAGCAAAGAAGGCGAGTATCGAGTTACCCTTCACAACTCCAAGGAAGTTCTCATCCAATTTTGAGAAGCTGATCCGGGAGAAGACTAAGAGCACTATAATTAGCACTCAAAACAAATTCACACCCCTAACCGATGAATCTGATGCCGATATAGAGGACGACGAAATCGGCAAGATAGTCAAAAAGACTAAATTCAGACCCATGGATATGGAAGAACAACCCCCCACCCCCAAAGCCACCATCAACAAACAAAGTATGGAAACAGCGGCTATTAGTCAACAAAAAATTACCAAAAACACCAAAAAATCGATGCCACCGATCGTGATCGATGGTAAAACAAAAGACCAAACAACCCTTATAAGAGACCTGAAAGAATACATTAAAGGGGATTTCAGCGTTAAACATACCAACGCAACCACCATCATATTCGTCGAAGACAAGGACGATCATACCCGTGTTTTAAACAACATAAAAGCCGAAAAACTAGCGTACCACACGTACACCTCCAGCAACGATAAGTCCCACGCTTTTGTTCTGCGTGGACTTGCGGAGGGTACTAAGATAGTGGACATCGAAACCAACTTGGAGGAAGAACACGAGATCAAGGCGCGGAACATATTTCAAATGAACACCAAGGAAAGACCCCTATTCCTGGTAGTTACGGATCCAGCAATTATCCTCGAGTATCTAAACAAGAACACACGTAGAGTACTGTACACGAGGGTAACGTGGGAGCTGCGAAAATCTGCCAAACCAATCATACAATGCCATAACTGCCAGCAGTGGGGGCATGCAACGTCTAACTGTGGTAGCGCGTCAAAATGTGTAAAATGTGCACAAGAAGGTGCAGAATGTAAGAACACCCACGGCCAATTCAAACTCCAACATGAATGACTTCTCTGCACTGAATCAGGAACTAAACACACTTAACAGGTTAGTCAATATTGGCGAACTCACTAGAGCAATTAGAGCACTGAATGCTAAACTTGTAAATTGTAATTCGGGTCAGCAAATTATAGAGACTTATAATGCATTCATGAGCAACGTAGACAGTAACTTTAACCTTAGGAACTGAATTCAATTCTAGAGACAAACAAAAACTCAAAATTTGTTTCTACAATGCAAATGGGATGCGTAACAAGACAGCTCTTGTACGCAGTTTTATTCACAAACATAATTTTAACATCGTACTTATCACAGAGACGCACTACAATGAAACAGACAAAATTAAACTACAAGGGTACGATACCACAAGACATGACAGACAAGATCAGTCATGGGGTGGCGTTGCCTTCTTTATCAAATCTAATTTACCGCACGAGCAATTAATCAATCTTGATATTCCACAATAACACTTAAGAATAGAGATAAACAGCATAATCTTTGTAGGGGTATATAACAAGCCACAAAATCCCTTCAGGAAAATTGATATAAATAAAATCATGTCGTCAGGGAATAGAGTCCTTTTATTGGGTGATTTGAATGCAAAACACCCTCATTGGGATTCTAATTGTGTAATGGGCAATCAGAGTGGTCGTAACCAGAATGAATTCGCCGAAAGCAACGACATCATCATACATTATCCTGAAGACCCCACCCACTTCCCTTCCAACCCCCTCTTCCGTCCTAGCACCCTTGACATTGCGGCTGCCAAAAACATACCTAATATTGAAAACACAAGGACAATAACGACTCTAACATCGGATCACGACCCGGTATACATGGAAATCAGGACCTCAACCCTGATCCCAAGTATACAGGGACCTTTTCACGATTATAACACTACGGACTGGACGAAATCGGTCATACCATCGGCTAGGTCTCTCGAGATCATTAGAAGAGTATCTTCAAGAATACAATAACGAAGAAATCCTTTTAATATAAAATATGAATGGTGTGTTATTATAAAAATGTATGTATATAATGTAAATAAAGAGATTTTGAAAGTAAAGTAAGTGAGTATCGTTAGGATTGCGTTTTACTTTTTGTTTTTTCTTAAAAATTCTTTGTGATTTAATTAATAAGTGTATGATTAAATTAAATTGAAATGGAACAAATGAGTTCACTTCTTATTAGGTATTATTATAAGTATATAAGTAAATTTATAATCATAAGAACACGAAACAAACTGGGATAGAAGTAAAAAAAAATTTATGATGCTGGATGACGACTTCTGCCTTGCTAAGACAAGAGGTCGTATCTACGAAAATTCTGATTTCAAGATTCTTACAAATTTAATAAGCTTACATTTTATTTTATTATAACACAAAATAATAAAGGCCTATTTGCATTAGAAAATATTTACTATAATTATAAGAAATAGTAAAATATGCAAAACTTATTTGCGAAGTTTAAAAGGACGTACTTATCTACCTATCCACATTTACTAAAAATATTCATTTTGTAGATACGACCTCTTAGTAGGACAAACTTTTATGTTCCATTTAGGTTTTGAAGTTATAAAATTAATTTTTTTTAATTATAGGTGGGACACCTCAGAGGACAGAGGACAGAGGAATTTGGTATATTAACTAAAAACAATTTTGAAAAATGTTTTTGGGTGGATAGGTACCAGTGAGAACAATACTAAAAAGCAAGAACAGCCTGATCTCATTTCAAGATTATTAATTTCTTCAATGAAACTATCCTATAATTCAAACAAAATCAATATATTTATGTCAAAGATCATATTATTATTGTAACAAATTTAGTTGTATTGGATTTAAGAACAAGGTATTATTGAATATAAATAAAGTATATTTAAAACAAGTGTAAGATTATTTCATTTAAGATGTACATGATACTGCAATTGAGCAATAGATACTCTTCATTTAATTAGAGGTATTTTGGTTAAGGCAACTTGATTCTAATCTTGAAGCAAGGCTTATTAGCTATTGTTGAACAAGTATTACTAGAAGTTCAAATCGAGACGAGTTTTACTTGCGGATATATAAACACAAAGCATTAAAATAAGACCATTCATCTTGAATATAGTACACCTTTTTTTCTGTGTAGTGCTATCATCCTAATGGTTGCGCTCCACTACTCCGCCTTCGTTCGAAGTGGACCTTGCATCTGTGCTCCACCGGAAATATGTTCATGTGTTCAAGGAGAGTAACGCTTCTATATTAAATATTTTTGTTTAAAGTGTCGTGGGGCATAACCGGACGGGGCAATATCGGACACGTCCGTAGTTGTCCGATATTGCCCCGCTTGTGTTTTTGAATACACCTAAATTTAAATATTTAGTTACAGACGTTATCAGAAACTTTAAACATGAGAAATTATAAAAGAAAAACAGCAAGGCAGGAATGGGATGCAGATCAAATGCAAAAGGCAATAGAGGCAGTAAATAGAGGCGAAATGGGGTTGAGAAAGGCAGCACAAAATTATGGCGTACCTAAATCTACTCTGGAGGACAGACTCAAAAAACTTAAAAGTGGATCTGTTAGACTAGAAGAGGCAGCCTTAAAAGGTAACTATTAAAATAGAAACAATGAGATTCAATATTTTTCAGTAAAACATAAACTAGTGCTGTTTTTCCACAAAAATATTTTTTTTAGGTTTAGGAAACTTCAAAAAGACATTCACTGAAGCTCAAGAATTAGAACTGCTTGAATATGTTAAACTAATGGAAAGTAGACTATTTGGCATGCCTACAAAAGATTTACGATATTTAGCCTTTCAGTTGGCAGAAAAAAATGGAATAAAACACAATTTCAAGAACAATATTGCTGGTTTAGATTGACTTAAAGGCGTTTTTAAACGGCATTAAGATTTAAGTTTAAGAAGTCCGCGAACCAACATCGGCCGCGAGAGCTATGGGCTTTAACCGAACAGCTGTATCCAAGTTTTTTACTAATCTTTTGACCTGCATAGATAAATACAAAATACAACCCCATCGTATGTACAATGTCCATGAAACAGCTATAACGACAGTCCCAAAGTGTCAATCAAAGATCATTGCTCAGAGAGGTCGAAGACAGGTTGGCACATTAAGCAGAAAGGGGACAGACGGTTACAGCAGAACTGTGTTTCTCACCATCTGGGCACTACATTCCACCTCTTCTAGTCTTTCCACGTGTTCGAATGAAAGCCGAGCTACTGGAGGGAGCACCTTTGGGAACTATCGCAGCATGTCACCAATCTGGATGGATGCAGAGTGACATTTTTCTCCACTGGATGAAACATTTTGCAAGCCCTCCTTGGAAGATCCCGTTTTACTACTGCTCGATGGTCATGCTACGCACACCAAGAATATAGAAGTAATATAGTACGCCCGTTCCAAGGGTATAGTTATGCTATGCTTTCCGCCGCATTGCACACACCGTCTACAACCGCTTGACGTAAGTTTTATGGCCCCTTTAAGTGCATATTACAGCCAGGAACAACAAACATGGCTACGTAATAATATTTGGAAAAGCTTACGAAAAAGCGGCGACCATACAAACAGCTGCAGCTGGGTTCAGAAAGACTGGAATTTACCCAGTTGATCTAAATACGTTTGGAGAAGCTGATTTTGTCGCAGCAGAGACTACGGAAAGGGAAATAAATCTAGATGAAATTGTGCCTAACACGGTTCTTGAAATAAGAAACCAGGAAGAAACCATAAGGCCTGTTACGCCTCAACCTGGACTTTCTGGTTTGAATACTCCGATGCCTAACACGGTTCTTAAAATAAGAAACCAGGAAGAAACCATAAGGCCTGTTACGCTTCAACCTGGACCTTCTGGTTTGAATACTCCGGTGCCTAACACGGATTCTGAATATATTAGTAGCACTAAGATGGCTGTGCGTGGCACTTCTTCATTTTCACAATCGTCTAAAGACTTGTTCCCTGTGGCTCAAGCCAAAAGATCATCAGGAGGACCCAGCCGCAAGCGAGGAAAAACAGTGATACTAACTGAATCACCCTATAAGAACGAGCTGATGGAAGCAATAGATAAACAAAAAATAAAGAGGCACTAAATAGAAGCCTAACAGTCAAAAAATATCCCAGAAAGAAGACCAAGAAACAGAAAAAAAAACAGATTCTAAGAATGACGAAAGTTCTCAAAAAATAAATAGTGAAGATGAATTGTGTATCTATTGTGAAGAATCGTATTCCTAGACCCAAAAAAACAATAACTGGGTTCAGTGTACGACATGTGCAAAATGGGCGCATGAAGGCTGCACTGGAATGGAAGAAAAAGAATTATGCGCATTTAAATGCAACAATTGCGTTTTTTTCTAAAGTTTTTGTTTGTCCGGTTCGTCCCCAAGTATTGGCCGGTCCTACCCCTAGGATAGGGGCATAACCGGACTAGGTAGTGTTGCCAAAAATTAGTATTTTTATATATTTGGACACAGTTTAAGTTCAGTACCCTATGTGGCTTAGGTAAAGCTATATTAAGGTTTAATATTGTATTCATGTTTCTTTTGAGAATTAAAGCTTTAATTTTTTATATGGTTTTATCCTTAACCGTCCGGTTTTGCCTCCCACTCCCCTATTTAGATTCCTTTATTAGAAAATTCCACTCTTTATGTGACTTTTTATTATACAAAGTCACATCAGCACTCAAAGGAACCAGATTTGAGACAGCTGTCGAAGAGGGTATATTGAAGGTTATAATAATGTTAAAATTATATGATACTATAGAACTAATTCAGTCTTTTCTATCCATACAAATTTTTATGTTAAATTTTTAACAAACTTCTGCTTAGAATACATTTTTGTAGTACAAATGTTGAAATTTAACATAATTTTGCAGAATTGCTGTTTATATTTAACATATGTTATATTTTTAATGACCTTAATATATTTCTTATATAATTACCACTAACAAGTTGAAATTTAAATTTATCGTGTTAATTACGTACACTTTAGTTTGAGTTTATAACAAAATCATTGTATACTACGGTAGCGTGGGCACTGATATCATGAATTTCAGCTGAAAATACAATCTCATAAAAAAATATGAGAATGAACTTTCAAATACCAATTGAAACACACACAATTATTGTACCTTGCAAAATTCAATTATTGCAAGTTAATTGATAATTACAATATCAGTGTAAAATGTTATGGTATTTAAATAAAGTTTTTATATTTCTGCAATGACATATGACTGCAGTAGTAAAATTAACATATTAATGTGGGAATTTAGTTAATTATTAATTATTATACTCAGCGACAGTTCAAAGAAAATATTTCAAAAAATGCCTCTATAGTGATACAAGTTGTTATGAATCAACATTAGCAATATTTGCATTATTAATTTTTATATTCTCATTATATGTATTTATTTAGCTACAGCTATAGCAAATGTTTATGAAAATATTTGGTAAAATATAATAATGGTGGTTACTTGAGGAGGACAATACTGGTCAAGTGACCACCATTGTCAAATATGTAAAAATGCCTTTCTTAGATTTAAAATTGTTTCAGATGATAAGAAATAAAAAAAAGGCTACAAACAAAAGAAACTCGACACTCCTTGGAAAATCCTATTGCTGCCATTTGCAGCTGCAATACGATTTGATATTTCGTTTCCAACGCTGCAATACATAATTAAGTAAAACAGATTGATGAAATAGTATATTTCATTACGAGTCCAGTAAATACGCTTTTCCCGAGCGAGCGTGACAATTTTTCGTGTGAGGCGAAGCCGAACACGGGAACTCATGCAAGAAATAGTTCTTCCTGGAACTAAAACTGAATGGTTGTATATGCAACTGGACCCACTTTTACAATTACCATTCACATTTCACATGGAAATAACAAGGGATGGTTTTTGCTGAAACCTAGATACTAGGTGAATAGCTGCAGACCAATATTTGGACCTCGGTATCTTGGAAGATTACTTCCACCACGTTTCTAATAATCTTCCAATTCCACTGGATGCTCTCTAGCTTTATCATAGCTAGTTTCTGTACATTGGACTCCAGTACGTGCTCCCTCAGACTAAGTAATGCCTCCCATACATCATAATAAGTGGATCACTCTCGAAAAGTGTTCTTTGTTACCAAATAGAAGAGGTGCCGTGATCCATCTTGAAGTTTTAATGCTTTTCCAGGGGCTGGTAACTGACTTTGAAGTTCTAGCAATCGACTTTTTCCGGAACACAGATTCCAGACCTCGAGCGTCGTTGTTGCTGGCGGAAGTGCTATGGACCAGCGAGTAGTCTTTAGAAACAGTGGGCAGGTCTTGTTGTTGCTCAGTTGTAACACCATGTCTTGCTTTTCCGGTACCTCTTTATGCACCAATAAATTCTTCAAAGACAAGGTCAGGTGTTTCTTGGAGCTGGTTTACTTCTTTTTCTTCGTCATGGTCACCCTCAAATGGGGCCAGCCAGTTTTGATGAACTACCTTCGGTTTACCGTTAGGGATCTTACTTATAAGGTAAATTACATCATTAATTTTTTTTAACTTTTGAAGCTTCGGAGAATAACCCTTTTGTCTTTGTGGGTTATGGAGCCAGACTTTGTCGCCTTCCTTAAAACATCCTTCTGTGGCTTGTGTATTGCGAAGAGCTAAAGATACTGATCCCAATGTCGCTGATGATTGACAACCACCTTTGACAATAAAACCTTTCACGAACTCTCTAAAGGGCGTTTTAGCACCGAGATGTCCTCCTGAAAACTGTCATGTAACTGACGAAGTACTTCGGCTACTCTAGTCCTTGGAATGACCAACTGTCTTCATTCTTTGGAACGAATTGAAGAAATTGAACAAATTATAGAAGAAGCATCATCCGAAAATAGTTACGTTTCCGGATGCCATTTTTTATTGCTTCTTTAAGCCGGTCTGTCAGCTCTGGTTTCTTCCCTGTCGTCTCCAGCTCACGATCTTCTAACTTCGATCGGAAAAAACCCATTTTCGAAGCGTTTTAATAGTCATGTATATATAGTGTTTTCAGAGAGTTCATTCAATTTTTCTTTACGTATAATATTATATATATATATATATATATATATATATATATATATAAATATATATATATATATATATATTTGTATATAATTTATTTGAATAATCTACGAATAGTCACAGAAGCTTCACTCCAGAAGAGGTTCAGCTTGTATTGTGATGTTATACAAAGTTCATATTTCCTTAATCCTAATCTTAATTAATAATAATAATAATAATAATTTCTAATAATATTTTTATCAATAATTTCTAATACATATTTTAACGCTAAATTAAAAGCTAACTAACTGCAGTCTCGAAATCTCAAAATCGGGAATATTGTAATAGTCAGGTGTAATGTCATAATCGGGTGTAACTGTTAAAATCGGGTAAAATGTCGATGATGAATGGAAATGAGTTTTGATATATTAGGTTTATTGGTTTACACGCTTAAATTTACAAATTTATGAAAAATTGTTCTGTCGTTTTCTCCTAACCATTTTTTTATATTCAAAGTTTTTGTATCGTTTTATATTTTGTATTTCTTCCGGTATTTTTGAAAATATTCTAGGTGTAGATAAAAACAACATCTTTGACCTGCAGTTTTTTCGCATCTTAGTGTTATAAATGCTTCTCTTTTAATTCTCGTTTTATACTTATGAGCAATGGGCTTCAGTTTAATTTTATTTTGTTCACTAAATAATAATATTCTCAAACAGAAAATTTGTCGAATATCAAACAGTCCTGATAATTTAAATAAGGAGTTTGTGGGGTAAGTACGACTTTTTCCGTATATTATTTTTATAAACCATTTTTGAATAATTTCCAAATTTTTTAGATAAAGTTACTTACGCCACCCCATCCTATAATTCCATAACTTAGCTGAGATTGTATGATAAAGCATTTTAAGATGAGCTTCAGTTAAAACTTTTTTAGGTATCTAAATTTCCCTAAAATGCCCCTTAATTTTTGTATAAAAAAATGAAAAATATATTTTTGAATGGTTAAGTCATAAAAAAAAATACTTTTATCCAAAGGCGCTCCAGTTCTTCCTAAAGTTGAAAATCATACATAAAGTCATATTTCGTTAAAATCTTTCGATTTCCCCCACAGCTGTCATAAAATCCAACCTCTAGATGTGGTATTTTATGGGCCGCTTCAAGTACAGTATCGAAATGAATGTAATTTATTTATGAAAAGGCAATCAATGAAAAACATCACGCAATATGATATTGTTACATTAGTCAATAATGTCTACTCTACGGTGGTAACTATTAGTAAAGGGGAATCCGGATTTAAAGCTGTGTAACGAGTATTTTTATTTTCGTTAGGATTATTTATATAATAATAATACTCTCCTTAATTCACTTCAACCCCTGAAGTTGGTACCATTTGACTTACAGGTGGGGAGAACCCGGAAAACCTCACCCACCATCAATATGTATTATATATACAGGATGTAACAAAAATATGTATAATAAATTTAACCACAGTTTATGGGATTAAAAATAAGCCGATTTAAGCCAACATGTTTACATAACAAATTGATAGTAAAAAACTCACAGGTTGGTAAAGTAGAAATTTTAGAAGTGTTTTTTTGCTCTTACTCTAAAATGAACATATATTTATAAAAATATACATGAGATGTTAGTATACAGTGACCAATAAAATGGAGTCAGTGGCGTTTAAAATAGTTTTAATTCTATAGATTTTTAGAAGGGTTCTGCAACCCTTTGACTTTTTTAGACAATGAAATTCAGTTGGTATTAGTTTATTAAAGCCTTAATTACTGAATTATAGGCCCCTGAAGGAAGGTCATAGTGAAAAATATTCACAATCGAATTATTCTATTGATCTTAAACAACTGAATAATTGTTCACGATATTTTTTTACTATTTTATAACTTCTAAAAACCTATGGAATAAAATCAATTTTAATGGCCAATAACTCCATCTTATTGTTCGTTGTATATTTACATCCCATGCATAAAAATATGTTAAGCCGTTTTAGAGTAAAAGGAACAAAATAACTTCTACCATTTTATTATACAATTTTTATAAAAGCAAGTTAGCTTAAATTGACCTATTTTCAACCCCGAAACTGTGGTTAATTTACTGTACATCTTTTTGTTCCACCCTGTATGAAAAGGTAGTCTTTGATGAGTAGTTAGGTAGACTAGGAATATCGGGAATACAGTAGGTAGAGTTATTCCAAACTTTCGGAAATTTTATTTTTACCATCATCAGGTAAGTTACAATGCTTAAATAAATATGTAAGTAATTGAATTTTAAGCAATATTAGACAATCGGGAGAGGCAAAAAAATCTCTGTCTTGGTAATTAAATAAAAAATGATCCTTGGTGGTGCATGAAAAAGTCACTAAATATATTGTTAAAATCATTCTTATTATTGGCACAGTCAATAGGATTGTTTCCTCTATTTTCCAGACTTCGTTATAATAAAGTTTTTTTTTTAAACACAGAAAGGTATCCAACCTCTTTAATGTGGTCAGTGTAGTAACAAAATAATGCACAAAATCATATAACATATAACATTTTATGTGGTGTATGATTTTGTGTCTAATCTATGTGGTTTGGCGAATGGACTCAGTTCCCGCAGTCAAAAAATTCAAATAAAAAAAAATGATTTTGTGTATTATTTTGTTAAGGCAAAATAAAGTACTTTACTAAAAACTAAAACTAAAATGTGAGATTATATTTTTTTAGGACTGTAGCCTCCCTCACCTGGACCTTATTAGATTTATTATGTATTCTTTAGAGAACTTTGTCTTGTTAGGTTTTTTATAGACTAGGAAGTAGCTTTCCACTGTAGCTAATTGTCCTTGGTTTTTCTTCTTTAAATCTGAGAAATCTCAGTCTTGGTATACCTGGGCCAACAAGAGCCTCTAATGCCCCTTCTCGGACTAGTACATCAGCCTCTTCATTACCCTTATGTCCTTTGTGGCTAAGGTTGGTCTGTTATGACTACGCAACTCTGTTAGGGCTTCCAAACAGCCCCGCACAAGCTTTGAGTAATTTTACTGTTAAAGCTCTTTTACGCAGTAATGCATTGCTGCTATTTCTGCTGGAATACTGTCGAATGTCCGCATGTTTACCTAATAGTCCAGCAGGCAGTGAATTTTTTTGGTACTTATTTTCCCAGTTAGGAAACACCGATAGAATTATTCAGTTTGTTATTCTAAATATATATATGGGGGGAGGGCGGGGGGTCCGATGAGTTGAGGCTAAAAATTCGTTTGAAAGTAAAAATATACTGCACTTTTTATTTTTCCAGTAATAAAAATCATTCTATTAGTGAGAAATATAGTGAAGTTAAGAAAAAAAAATAGTCTGGCTAATCTGTGAGTATGGGTAATAGGTCCGGCAAGTGAAAAATTGGAAAAAATTATCAGTCATTGACCTTATTTTGGCAGTCCTAAAAATTTGTCAGATGATAGTTTATATTATAATTACAGCTGCAAATATAGTCTGGCTAATGTGGAACACCCCTAAAGCCTTGCCAGACTCGTCCAATGCTTGTCAGGTGCGCTAAATTCGGCATGTTCAATTATACAGGTGATTGTTTTCATCTCTACATGTTTTTACTTTTCATAATTTATGATAAGAAAAGTATTGATTAAGGGCGAAATTTCACTATGGCTAAAAACACTTTTCTCAACGTTTTGAGATCCCAGGAATCCAAAAAACATGGTTTAAGTAAAATCTCTGCCGTCAGTTTGTCCGTCAGTCATCAAAAATATTATACTTTTTAACTATCAGAGATACGAGAAAGTTGTATAGTTGTTTTTGTAGAAAATTTATTTCTCTACAAAATCGATTTCCTGACATTCTTTTATATCTCCCTTAGTTTTTGAGTTATAGCAATAAAAAAAGGAATATGGCGAAAATCTTTTCCATTTAAACGCGAATATCTTTGGAACTATACAAGATATAATATTTGTTGTAGGAAATTTAATTCTCTACAAAAAAGATCTCTTGACAATTTTGTATATCTCATTTAATTTGTGGAACATAGTGAAAATAAAAAAAAAATCGAATTTTTCTTACATTCAGGTGCGACGATCTGTGAAAATATACGAATAAGATTCAGAAGCAAAAAATATTTGTTATATTAATAGATTTACAATAATTAATCGATAATAGACTTTAAGTGTAGTATTCTTTTTAATAAATAATTTACCGTAATTAACAATGTTTAAATTTCTTTACTAGAACATGAAAGTGCAATTGATATTTATCAGGTTTTCAAATTTCCCGCTGCGTTATTTGTTTGATATCGATAATAGCGACACATAGTAGGTCAGATGTTAACTGCGTTCGAGCTGGTCGTTGTTAAGCATGTGCTTCTTATGAGCGTATCTTATCTTTATGCCCCTAATAAGAAGACTCATAGTCCCTTATCTCTGGTAGTATCGCATTGGGAGTGTCAGAAGTTTCTACTGTCTAGCATAGAAATTAAAAATCATAGAATACATTATTCAAGAAGATTCACCAAATTATTTAAAATGTACTACTTGTAGACACTTTTATCTTTTGTGGTACTAGCATTTATGAATGGTTGAAATGTACTGAATCTAGTAGAATTGTACTAGTAACAATTCTGATAGTGTCACTTGATGCTCTGAGGGCTGGTACAATTATCCTTCGATAATGACGCATAGAAAAGTGCTTATACTGTATATAGTCACGTGGTAATTGAGAAAGAGAGGAATATAAGGGACCAGAGTCCAGGCAGCTGTTCTCAGGTACTCGCATTCCAGCGTCGTTACCTAAATACGCACCTGCTTCTTCCTCTCCTCATTCAACTATCTTACTTGTGAGTCTGGCGATGCTTTAGTGATTGTAAATGACAGTCAGACGTGTATTTTCTATGAAATTTTAGTATTATTATTTATCATGTGACAAATTTTTAAATCCGGGAAAAAGAGCAAAAATTCTTTAATTTTGACAATTTTCAAGCAATTTTGTAAATCAGCCAGACTTACTTTTGATTATAGTTTATGACAGTATCAAATGATATGTTAAATTTTAAGCATGTAAAAATAAGGATTACGGATTTCAAAAATGGGTCAAAGTTTTGGATCAACAAATTTTTAGCCAGACTCACTTTCCTCCGGTCAGGATATGCCAGACTGTTATTGCCATTAATAAAATAAATCACTTTAATAAACGTCAAATATTTATGACTGGGAAAATAAGTGGATTGGTCTTTTTTTATCTAGTGAACCCATCCAAAAATTTTAGTCAGACTCACAAATTGTCGTTTAGTGTCACCATCCAAACATACAATGATACATTCATCGACTACGAAAATAAGTGAGATTTTTATCTTTGGCTTGGCACTATACAGGGTGGGCCACTTAAAAGTTCCACCCCACTTTATCTTGGTTATTCATTGAGATATCGAAATAATTTTGTTCTTGTTTGAAAGACTAGAACAAGTACTTTCTTGCGATGGTTTCAATTATTCTGTGACGTCATGGCTTACATCCGGTTTTTCCGGAAATAACGGAAAATCGTAATTTATTTTTTATTTTTAAATTGAAACCCACTTTTTTTATTGCAAATTTGGATTTCTGGGACATTTTTGTATAATAATTGTGTATTGAAAATTTTCTGACAGCTTTCAAAATGGACGTCATATTGGATAATATTTGTTCTAAACATGTTACTATTGATTCGTTTATAAAAAAAAATATAGGAATGTATGATCCTTATAAAATCTTTATTATCTTCAAAATTCTCATTGAGACCCATTTACCTTATATCTTCGTTGTAAATTGAAATATTGGAACGAAAACTTTTTTGTTTAAAAGCTTGGAACAAATACTATCATATACTCGATTCAATTGGTCTGTGACGTCTGTTGAAAATTTTCTGTCAGCTGTCAAAATGACAGTCATATTGGATAATAGATTTTTAAATATGTTACTGTTAATTCGTTTATTGAAAAAAATATGGGCATTTATAATATTTTTGTGAGCTTCAAAATTCCCATTAAGACCCCATTTACATTGTACCAGTGGCGTATCTAAGATTTTTGTTATTGCAAAACGTTTAATAATTTCACCCGCTCTTATATTCCTTATTAATTGAGAAATCGGAATGACAACTTTTTTGTTTAAAAGCTTGGAATAAATTATGTCGAATACTACTTCAACTGATCTGTGACATCATGGCTTGCTTCCGGTTCTTCGAAAATAACAGTAAATCGCAATTTATTTTTAATTTTTAAATGGAAACCCACTTTTTTATTGAAAATTTAAATTTCTTGAACTTATCAATGTTTATTATTGTATGATGGGTATTGTTTTATTATATTGATTCCTTAAATCTTTCTGATGAAATTAAGCTACTTTAAAATAAAAATAAACATTTCTTAAATTTAAAGATCTGTTGTGTGTCGTAATAATTTATTTTTCTGCTACTGTGCGTTAAAGTACATACATTATGCGCACTACGGAGTGCATAAAGTTTTTCTTATTTCATTAGTGCGTATAGTAAAACTTTTTACGCACTAGTGCGTCAACAAGACACAATTTTTAGTATTTTGAAATGACAACTAAAATTTTATTTCAAACTTTATTTACACGTTAGTGCGTAAAGTAATCTTTGTATTTTTAATCTTAGTGGGCAATATGTACGGTAGTAGAAATATCGTATGCAATTCGTATGTAAAGGACTTTTTTGAAGGCCATTTTATGCACTTACTATAAGCATAAATAACTATTTTTTGTTATTATTTTATTTATCAGTAGGTAGTTGACTGATGTAGTGGTTACAAGCGCTGAAATCGTATGAATTCAGTCTGATGACAGATATGATCAAGAAATATAAATTTTCAATAAAAAAGTGGGTTTCCATTTAAAAATAAACAATTAATTGCGATTTACTGTTATTTTCGAAAAACCGGAAATAAGCCATGACATCACAGACCAGTTAAATCAATTATTTGACAATATTTATTCCAAGCTTTCAAACAAACAAATTTTCATTCCGATATTTCAATTAATAAGGAAGATAAGAGCGGGTGGAATTATTAAACGGTTTGCTAATAACGAAAATCTTAGATACGCCACTGGTATACTGTAAATGGGCCTTAATAAGAACTGAGTAGCTCACAAAGATTTTATACATTCCCATATTTTTTCCATAAACGTATTTACAATAACATATTATAAAATGTATTAACCAATATAACGGTCATTTTGACAGCTGACAGAACAATTAACACACACTTCCTGTCAGAAAACACACATTTCTTCCTAGAAATTAAAATTTTCAATAAAAAAGGGGTTTTCATTTTAAAATTAAAAATAAAATGCGATTTTCAGTTATATCCGGGAAAATCGGAAGTAAGCCATGACGTCATAGACCAATTCGATCCGGTATCTGTTATAAGCTTTTAAACAAAAAAGTTTTATTTCGATATCTCAATTAACAACGAAGATAAAGGCGGATGGAATTATTAAACAGTTTGCCAATAATAAAAATGCTTAGATACGCCACTGGTATACGGTAAATGGGTCTCAATGATAATTTTAAAGCTTACAAAGATTTTATAAAGATCATACAGTTCTATATTTTTTTCCATAAAGGAATTAATAGTAACATGCTTAGAAACAATATTATCCAATATGGCGGCCATTTTGACAGCTGCCAGAAACTTTTTAATACACGATTATTATACAAAAATGTCCCAGAAATTCAAATTTAGAATACAAAAAGTGGGTTTCAATTTAAAAATAAAAAATAAATTGCGATTTTCTGTTATTTCCGGAAAGTAAGCCATAACGTTACAGAATAATTGAATTAATCATAAGAAAGTATTTGTTCCAGTCTTTCCAACAAAAAAAAAATATTTCATTATCTCAATAAATAACGAAGATAAGAGGGCGTGGAACTTTTAAGTGGCCCACCCTGTATATACCTACTCCAGCACCTTTATTAGTTTTGGAGCCAACAGTATATGATGTGATATTGAAGGGTTAAAAATAATAAGATAAGATCATTCTTATATACATTTTTGTGTACCTATCTTATTTATGAAGATTACCACATTTGATATATTGAATACACTCCAAGAGTAAGGTTAATATCTACGGTAGTATTGTTGAAAATATAGAAATAAACACTGTGGGACAAAATTAAAGAACCAAAAAAAAATTGTTGTAACCAAGTTAAAGTTGATTCATAAATCTTGCTTTATACCTATAGAGTTGTATTTAATTATCATTTACTTTAAAATTAAAATGTGTAAGGGTGTTTATTGTAATTGCTAATTAAAAGAGTATGTTTTTACTATAAAAGTAATATAATTACCGTTTACCATAAAACTAATTTTTCATTATTTCATTGTTTTATATATTGAAACAAACCTGCAATAATGGTACAATGAAATATTATTATGAAAGTAATTTAAATTAATATCATTTATATTACCTAGATTTTATTTGTCTATGAAATAAAATTGTTTTGTATATTAAAATGGCATTCCAGGCATTCCGGCAAAATGTAAATGTAAAACATACGAGTATTTATTTTATTCCAATTTCATGGAAATTTAAACGAAAGCGAAGCATTCGAATATCGTATCACAATTATTGTAAAATCATTTTAGTTCCTTAGCTGATTGCAAAAAGTGGCACATCGCTGTTTTCGTTCGATTTTTGAAGTTTGGTGCAGGAGAGGGGTGGATAAGTTGTACTATATCCCGGCTATGAGAGCAGTCATGTGAACCATAAAACAAATTTTAGCGGTATTTTCTGCCTTTCGATTTTGTTTCTTCCGGTATAGGGAGAGATTCCGACCAAGTGACCGGATATTTACTTTTGTCAACGAAATTCGGGATGTAGCTTGATACGCAAAAAAGGATCTTGCAACCTGGTGAACAGTAGCCCATTTTTTTAAATAGGTGTACAATGGAACCAAAAATTAAAGAGGTTTAATTATTATTCTCAAAATTTTTGTATAACTTTCATACACTATTTACCATAAATTAGACTATTTTGGCGTTTTTTTATGAAAGTTGGCTGAATGGACTAAAACTACTGAATAACAAAATCCCAAAAGGAAAATACTCTTAGTTGAGAATCATACAAACATTTTGAGAGCAATTAAATTTGTTTTCGAATTTTAGTTACGATTTTACATCTATTTCTAAAAAGAGACCACTTTTCGTTAGGTTACAAAATCCTATTTTTATATCAAGCCTTTCACCGAAATATAAAAAGGCCAGCAATATCCTCATAGGTTCAGAAAAACGTTTAATCTTCAACCCGAATTTCGTTGAAAAAGTAAATATCCGAAATCGGAATCCTACACTGGAAGTAGCAAGACCAGACGACAGAAAATGCCAGGAAAGGCATTTTTTCTTGTTCCCGAAGCTTATACAGAGTGTTTTTTAATTACATTATGTTAATATAAATAAATAGATTTAAAAATTCAGATAACCTTCTCAATGATCAATTAGATATAAATAACTCACCCTTATTAAATCTCTTTCCTAGTTTTCTGTGAGATAATCCCGGTAATGTTACTATCTTATTGTTATCTGATTGATATCATAATTACCTAAGTACCCTTATTTACTTTAAATAGTTAGTTTATTTTGTTATGTTATTGATGTTTTCTTAAGTACTTTGTTTTGTTAAATTATTTCGCATATATATTGGATACCGAATTGTAAATTAGTCACATTTGAAAAAGAAGTTGTACTTCGAAACATGTCATGTGTAGTGTTTTTAATTTTTATTTTTTAAAATAAAAGATTTGTGAAAATCTACCAAATTTGGTTTTACTCATTCAAGATAAAATGGATTTTCATCAAGTAAAGGCCGAAACAATAAATAATTTAAAAGTAAAAACGTTGCTTGCTTGAAGGAGAATTAGATTCTATAAGTGCCAGAGGCGGCTAAGGTTTGTATTTTAATTCAAATATATTTTGTACTGTGTTTTAATTTGAAAATATTCTTGTCTATGTTTTAATTTAAATATATGTTGAAGGTTTACTTCGACAGGTAATAATTACAAGGTACAAAAATGAAGGATGGCATATGTATTTTTCGTCTTATTTAGATAAAAAAAATATTAATGTCGTATCGAATATAAATTATAAAAATTGCAGAACGAGGAAATAGAAGTTAGTAGGTTTAAAACTGATTTGTATTTAATTTACGGTCGACGTTTCGAGCGTGACAAACGTTTAATTAGGTTTTATCCTATTTTCCAGAAAATAAATGAGAATGACTGTAATATTTTAGCGGTTTTATAAAGACACTTACCTGGCTTCTCTTATAGCTTCAATCCAGCTGTTACAGTCCATTTCGTTTAAAGCTCTTAATTCGTATTGTCTGATGTTCTCTTTTCTGTATGATATCGCAAAGCAGAACTGAAACAAAAGTTTTTTTATAAATCAATATTCGAAAATTTTTTATTAATATTTTATAATTTAAAACAGTTCGGATGATTTATTATAAAAAAATTAAATTTGTACGAACTGAATAATATAAAATATCATTTAATATAAGTCGTAAACGCAAGTAAATTAGGTTATGTGAGTCTGAATATATGAAAAACATATAATATAGAATGTATGAAATACAGTTTGTGTATTGCATAATAAAGTTTTGAATGTTGACTATACTGATGTTTATTAGTTTCTAGTTGCTGTTTAGATTTGACTACTAATGGCTTTCAAAGTTTAAGGTTAAAGTTTTATTATACAAATTATTTAACATTAGAACATAGATTTGTTAGAATTTAAAATTTTCATATTTTAGTAATTATGATCTAGGTTAACTGAAGATGTAATATACCAGCGGTTCTTAAACTTTTTCTGCTTGCGAACCCCTTCTAAAAACAGGACTACGATTGTAATCATTAGTAACAGTAAATAAAACAGTAAAATTGAGTTATAATGTAAATTTATTTTCCATTTGAATAACAGTTTATATCAAAAAACTAAAACATAATTGTAAAACATTTAAAGACAGACATTATTAAAATTAAAGTGATTGCTTGACCTAAAAAAATTAGCACAATAATATAGAATTTAAAAACCCTTAATGGGATATGTGTGCCTGTTTGGTTAAAAAAAGAAATTCAAAATTAGGTTCGATCTCTGAAAGTTTGAGATATTTTGATTCAAAATTAGAAGTATTATATATTTTTATCTAATTATTGTTTGAATAACAACTCGCTCAATAGAGTATATCTCGTGAAAGATCTCAGCATATTTTATGATTCTAAATTATTATTTGAACATCATGTAAACTTAAATCACGTAAAAGCGTGCAAAATTCTTGGCTTCATTATTAGAACTTGTAGATATGTTAAACAGCCAGAAACCATCTGGGCCTGTACATTACCTAAATCAACAGTATGTTTTGGATCCATTATTTGCATCCCTTAATATAACATATATTAACAAAATTTAACTTGTACAAGATACATTCATAAAATTTTTGGTAATAATTCAAGCTCTAGAGAGATTATTAGTGAAAATATTTCTATCAAATGTACAGCTTGCATCTTACATCTTTGTGAGGATGAATTACTATGGATGTTAGATGCTAAATGATACATCATAACGTGTCACTACAGTTTTACAACATTAAAACTAAATATTTGTATAATTGCTAAACATACTATTCTTAAAAATTATTGGTTACAAGTTAAAATTTATTTAAAAAACATTGAATTACGAATAAAATTAAAATTATTATAATTAATTCCATGTGGTACTATTATACGTTAGAATTCTTCTTTTAATGTTAGTGACAGATTGACAACTGTCATGATCAAATTGTGCCTTTTGTTGTTTGTCTACACAATTATGATAGTGGTACCCCGTTCTACCTCGGTACCCCGTTCTACCTTGGTACCCCGTTCTATACCCGGTTCCCCTACTGCTGTTACGTGCTATTTTAATGGGGTTTATTAGCGTTGTTACTTTACGTCAATGTCTTGTGTCGTTTGATGTTAATGTTTGAGTCTAATGTCTTTCTGTACATGATCCAGTCAGTTTTGGAGTAATCAAAGAATGTTCCTTGTTGACTTTGAGATTTATTTTCAGTTCTAATTTCCATGTAGACTGGATCATGGTCAAAGTTAAGGGTAGAGATGGTTTTCATATTGTGTATGTCTGGTATATTTTTGGTAAAGGCAATGTCGAGGGTACTGGGGGTGCCGCCGTTAAAAGGAAAAAGTGGGTTCATCTAACATCCATAGTAATTCATCCTCACTCTCACTCTCATCGTAATTCAATTAAGTTCTCACTAAGACATACCACACATGTTATAGATTCCCTGAAGATGGAAATAAGTCAATAAATTTCCGAAAGCTTGGATCACCTTTAAAGAGTTTTCTTTATTACCTTTTGCTGCTGTCCCCAAAAATATTAGTTGAGTTTTACAGTTACAGGATCCTGTATATAATATATTTTTATAAACAAGCTTCCGTTAATTTTGAAAGGTTCGTTGACAGTTACAAAGAACACTTCGCAATTTTAGTTTCGTATATTTCATAATTAAAATGTCATTTTTAATTTAAGTTTTATTTTGGTGTGAAATCTTAATACCTAATCTCCCACGATTTTGAATTAATGAGCAGAAAGTTTTCCACCATTTTTCTTTGAGAAAATTGTTACTCGAAAAAATTTCCAAACTCTAGGGAGATTACCAGTTTACATTTTAGTTCTGGTAATTCTTTCAAATTCGACTAGAAGCGGATTTATTTGCTTTTGATTTTGACGCTTTGCTTAAAAACGTAATAGTCCCTCATCTGACTGCAAAAAATAGCATGTTTTTTTGCTTGCTATTTGTAATTAGTATAGGGGCTAAACAACATGTACTATGTTATGGTGGTGGGAGCTATCATGTAACCTGACAAATTCAAAATAATGTTGCTTATCGATGGATTTTTTCGTTTTTTATTCGCAATGAAATAATATGCTTTTAGACATCTGTAACAATAAAGAAATCCCTTTGCAAGCAATTTTTGTGATCCGATTTTATTACTTTCGATATAAACAGATGAAATGAATAAAACAGCGCTTGTTAACACGCAGGGTGAAAAGAAGTGACTCAGTGTCAGGAAGTCCGTGAGCTGCGAAGGTTTGTGCTCGGGCCACAGTTTTCACTAGTGACTATGGAGAGACAAGTTCTGTTTATGACACATCATGTGCTGACTATATTAAAATTAAATTTAAAATTGCAGATTTAGGACTATCTTTCTTTAAATACCTGCTTCGGAACCTTTTTGTGAAATAAAGTTGCTATTATTTGGTCTTCAAAATCACCAAAATCTGATTCAATATACAATGCAGTCATCGCGCACATTGTCTGCCCACAGTGGCGATAGAACTGCCACCTCAACTTTCGCTTTTCCTTAGTTCAGATCATTCTTCTCTTCGTCTACCGCAGAATGTTTTACCTTCATTTTAATCCCTTTAAGCTTATGGTTTTCCAGCACCTGAATGAAGGAGATTTTGCCCAAAGTCAGCAGCTCGCCGAAAGAATGCAAATTACTTTTGCTGGGAAGTCAGTAATGATGAGCGATAAGGTTCATTATTGTAAAACTTTTTAATTCCAGAAACCAACGACAAAAAATTAACACAAGAAATGTTTGGTTCCAACAAGATGGTGCCACATTACATACAGCATCAATCGAAGTTCTGCATCGCATTTTCCGTGGACACGTAAACTCCCGTTTCGGTAATGTGCCCTGGTACCCTCGTTATCCTGACCTCACAGAATAAGATTATTATTACCGGGGACAGTTAGAGCAATTGACATGACTTGTGTGAGAGGGCGAGGAACAACTACAGCAGGGCATTGCAGAAACGAACGTCATCTGCCTGATATTATTTTCAAAACATAATTTGCTTTTTCATTGTTAAATATAACATATAAGCTTTCATATTTCTTGATTAAAATTATGTTTAAAGACAGCTGAGTTATTCTTATTTCGAAAACGGCCTTCCATTCGCATCCACCCATAAGTGACAGCGGATCTCGCACCAATTTAGTACTACATCGCTATTGGGGAATTCATATGTAGTGGGGTTTCGACTATACGAACCAGCTTATGAAAAATGGTAAACATTGATAACATTTAAGATAGCAGGTCTGTATAATAAAAAGACGAAATTTCTACATCAAAAATACGAAGGAAAAGGTTTATCTAAACTGTATGTTGCCATAATTGGTAAATTCAAGGCACAACCGGGAAATTCCATTAAGAAAACCCGATTTTAGAATATATTCAGAAATTATAAAATAAAAAACCTAAGGGTTATAATATTCACAAATATAAACAATGATTTGTGGTATTAGCCAAAGGAGGACTTGTTTATCGAAGAGAGAAGGTCGCTTGTATTATTTTATGGCACATGGCTTTGACATTTTTAATTTGTCTCTATTTCTGTATCTATATCAGTTTCTATTCTTCAATACGGTCTTTTATTTGTATCTGTAAGGTGACGATTGCTCCACAGCACTGAGGTTTTATAAGGCCCATTGTACATCCTCCAGGGTCATATAGGTCCTCTTCTTAACTTGTTAAAAACCTACTGGTCGACGCTGAGGGGTGCTTCGAGACAGCCATCTTCTTAACTCGTCACAGTCCTGCAGGTCATCAACTCGTTAAAAATCTGCTAATTGACGCTGAGGGGTGTCTAGAGATAGAGCCATCTTCTTAGTTCGTCCCGCAGGTTATAAACTCATCAAAAACTTGCTGGTTGACGATGAGGGATGTCTAGAGACAGTCATCTTCTTAGATTGTCACAGTCCTGCAGATTATCACCTCGTCAAAAACCTGCTGGTTGATACTGAGGTGTGTCTGGGGACAGCCATTTTCTTAGCTCGTCAAAGACCTGCAGGTTATAAATTCGTCAAAAACTGATGGTTTACACTGAGAGGTGTCTAGAGACAGCCGTCTGCTCAGCAGATTATAAACTCGTCAAAATCCTGATTGTTGACTCTTAATACCTACAACTATTATATTTTGCAAACCAATAATTATAAAGAAAATTTTGTTAACTTAAAAAATCAAATAAATTCTGTAGTAGCTTTACTAGTTATTTCCACGATTCTATCCTGGTGTACAGGTAAACAATTAAATATTTAATTGGTCGATTATCGAACTCCAGTAATTGATTCGATTTCATAGCGATAAATCGTAAAAATCCACCACTGGTTTTAATAATGCAACCGTCAGCATCATTTAAAATGGATAAATAAATTACTTATATGAGAGGGATATGCATAAATTACATCTATCGCCATTTAAAATTAGATGCGGAATTAACAAATCAATATACTAGAGCTTTATATACCTGGGGAACGATTCTCGACTTATACGATTTTTTTTCTATAGGAATTTTATATTTTCCAATGTATTGAAAAATGCTTATAGCAAAAAAATCCTACAAATCTTCTGTAGGTGGCTGTAAGTTTATTTAATTCAGCATCCTACAGGTGGGGTGTAACAAACCCCAGCTATAGGAAGATACGCGATAAATATTTAAATTTCCCTCCTATCGACTACAATGCCTCAGTAGCTTTTAACTATCTATTGCAAACCGGCAGTCTGAAAGTTGATACCCCACCTAAGTGAATAAGTGACTTTTTATTTTACTTGATTCTTGTGTTTCTTGCCGTTAATTTTCATAAATATGTATTTCATTATTATTTGTTGATTTAATAATTTATTATAACTTATAGTCTAACGAATAATGAGCCAATATGAAAAGGAACAAAGACGTCTCCAGGCTCTATGGAATGACACTGAAAATGATAACGACGTAATTGAGCAAGATGATGAAATAGACAATGTAAGTGTGTCTAGTGACTACGCTGACTTGGAACACGAAGCAGAAAGTGAAGAGGAAAATAAAGAACACGAGGAGCGAGAAAAGGAAAGAGAAAATATGGAATAGGGAATAGAATGGGAAAAAAATTAAATGAAATGTTATACATAATTCACAACCAGAAACTTTCGCACTAGAGCAGAGAATATATATCCGGTAGATGGAAGACTCTCCGTTAATTGTATGAGCTGGAGAATAGTGATGGTATTGGTATGAAAATATTCCGTTCCACAATGAGCCAAAGGAGATTTAAATGACCATGACCAGACTGATCGTCGACAAAGAATCGAGTTAGATAAGTTCGCTCATATCAGAACAGTATTCGAAAAATTTGTTGAAAACTGTAAGCAGCTTATAGGCTATCTTAGTATTTAAATATTGTTAAGAAATTGGGATAATTTCGTGGCCGTTGTTCTTTCAGACAATATATACCAAATGTGGTATAAGGTGCATGCTGTGGTAGATGCGCGTACCTACTATGTTCTTGTGATTTTCAAGTTTAAGTAAGCAAGGCTCGAATCAACGACTTTTAAGTTGCCGTCCCAACATCATAACTACTAGACCACCACAGCGACCTAATTGTTAATACGAGTCCAAGAATCGACCCCTGAATTATTTTCCAATTCTTCAACCCAATGTGGCAACGTCGAAGGTATATATCACATTACGTGCATTAGATCTCTCGGTTCGTCCACCAGCGTTAAGTTTTAAGATGTAATTCAAAGCGTGTACCTATATACATGTAAATAACTATACATCCGGCTAACGAAGGAATTTAATATTGCACATTAGTCAAGTTACTCGACTTCAAGTCTCTTGAATTCAAGTAACTTGAAAATAATTAATCAATATTGTAACGATAGTCTAATTTATTTATAGTTTATTTATTTAAAACACACTATTTACAATTTATTTATAACGTACTATTCAATTTATTTAATACTTGACACTGACTAACAATTCTAATTTATTTATTAAAATTTAACTTTTCATTCCAATACTCTGTACTAAACTAAACTGCCCGACGATGAGTCGGGCTATTTATATTAAGTCCAACTCTGCTACTAGAAGTCTCTAGACGGTCCCGAAAATTCTATCTCTGACTCAACGGCACACTCTGCTCGTTTTACCCGTTTCTCGAGCCTCAGCGGCATTCCCAGAACATTCCGTCGCCTCGAGCATGAGTCGGGGCCAGCTGAAGGTCGCGCTTGCTTTAGACACAGGGTCCGATTAGGAATTTCATGATAATAATATTATCAAATTAGTAATGTACTTCATTTAAGGCAACTAGAATCTCTCCTATGCTTATATTCTATACTAAATGTATAAGTAAAAAAAACAATACATAAATATATATAAAAAAAACTAATATTTTTGGGGACAGCAGCAAAAGGTAGGCAATAAAAAAAATCTTAAAAGATGATCCAAGCTTTCGGAAATTATTGACTTATTTCCATCTTCAGGGAATCTATAACATGTGTGGTAAGCCTTAGTAAGAATTTAATTATTTTGACAGTGAGCTACTTACATCTTTGTGAGGATGAATTACTAATAATGTTAGATGATAAATGAAACATCATACGACTTTTTTGTGTCGCTGCAGTTATACAACATTTAAAATTTACACACTTGTAAGATGTAAGGCTCGTTAAATAACCCTATCTCTGATGGCGATCAAGTGAAACTGATGTTTTCCTTACTTTTTGTTGTAGAGATAGTGATTATGTAAAGCTGCGTTTCACATTATCGGAGAAGTATAATGAAACTAAAAATTCAGGAAGAAATATAAATACGAGCCGAACACAAGCGTGGGTGGATGCATTAAATGGTCATCGGATCTATCATTTCATTCATTCATAAAAGTGCATAAACGGTAGGTGAAAATACAATAATCTCTCTAACATTGTAAAAAATAAAATCCAATTAACATTGTATTCTCAGAAGGGTGACTGCCTGTTTGAACATTTAATTAACGAAACATTTCATTGTAATATAAATATAGTATCTTTAATTATATTGTACTTTTTGATATGTAATTAAAAATATATCAATTTCTTCATTTAAGCTGCTCATTTTAGCGACATAATAATGTTCAGTTAAAAAAGTAATGCAAAATATCAAAGTTTTAATGAATCAATTTGAAAAAATAAGTCCGTATTTTAAAAGTTAAATCCTGGAATTTTTTAATTCCTTGTAACAATAAAAAAGTAGACCAGGCTTTCGACAAGTATTTATACGAGTAGTAGTGGTTTCTTAACAGCAAACACTTAAATCATTATCTACACCAATGCAGCTGGAGCTGTTAAAGACCATCAACAATTTGTTGTGGTATACTGTAAGAGAAAATAAACTGTAATCTTTTTCATTACGCGGGTTTTTCAATCTTCGACTATTTCGGATAGCTGGTAGTTACGGATGTAGCCGTCTGTTATTGCCTGTCAAAATATTTATCGATTTCCAGTTATGTGATAGCCGCTAACTATTCTGACTGTAAACGTAATCGACACTTGCAATTGGAAGTTTCATATAAATAACCGCAGGCTACGTATTGAACATGCGTAGAATGAATATTGTTGTCTTTAGAGTGATTAATTGACGTTATATCCTTAAAAATTTTTAAACTGTTTGTGCTTGTAAAAACTATTTTGTGTTGTTTAGTTAATAACTGTCTTACATGTGTTTTAATTAATTTATTCAAACAGACATCTCGCGGTTTAACCTAACCTAAAATATTTAAAAAAAAAAAAATACTATTGTATTACATATGACTTTTTTAACTCGTTTTGTTAAACTTTATGTAGCGCTTCCTTTATGGAAATAGTCAAGGTGTGCCTGATGATGAAGTGACAGCTTCGAAACCGGTCGCCAATTAAATTGACTTGTGAGAAATAAAGGACCTTTTCTTTAACCCCTTACACTTAATCCCTACTACTCACATATGGCTACCCTCACTCCAAAAAAAAAAAAAAAAAAAATGGAACAATTCTAATGTTAAGGCCGGTGACGGCCAACACCAGTCAAATTTAAAATTATCATATAAAAACCATTTGATGAATTAGCAGAACTGCCCACATCTCTGAGAATAAATAATAACTAGTAGCTTAAATTCGTCACGATAAACAGTTTCATCATTAACAGAGATTGACTGCCAGCTACGATATAGCTGTCTGCTACGTAACAACCACTTTTGACTGGGTATTGAAAAACCGGCCCTTAGGCACATATAACATTTGCGTCAGTATTGAAAAATTTCTAGAAAAGAGTACTTTATGGGCTTTGTGTTAAATTAAAAAAAAGATTGATGATCCCTATTATATGTCACCTTATTCCCGGGTGTAATCATCTATTGAGATCCTTTTGTGTCGCAAACATTTCTTGTATCGATTTCTTATTGGTATTACGATACTTTTATAATTAGATATTAAGTATCGAATTATTATACTTTCACTTATTTTTACGAACAATTCGAGCCCAATATTTAATATTGAGTTCGAATAATAAGATTTGTTTATTTTTTATTAGTATAAATAATATATAAATACTTTTGCAATTTTATTTTTAAATATTCAAAAAAAATCACAAATAAACTTATTTAAAGTACTCTTCAAATACTACTTTTATAAACATAATTTAAATGCACACTATACTGTCATTTAGTAAACCACTGGAAATAAAAAGCCTAAAAAGTAAATAGTTAAATAGTACCTAATGTTTTGAAATTCAAGATATCGGGTCCGGTTTCCAAAATATTTGAAGAAAACTCAAAAAATGTCTTACGTTTCCGTAGGTAAATTTTCAATCCAACATTTCTTGTCTGAAAGGCTACCATCTAGATTGATTTTTTAAATACGTACTTGTTTTTTAATTTCATTTTATGGATGTACTCTTAATTCTTAAAACAACCATCTAATTTATATTAACATGTTTAGACGTTCCGATAGTATACAGTTATCATGAGGAAAACTTTTTATTGCGGACCTGTTTATTTGTAAAAATCAATAGAAAAAATAACAATAATAGAAGTAATTTACAACACAATTTACTTTTAATATTAATAGTTGAATTATTAAACAAAAACAATTTAATAACACGAGAAAAATTTTTTAAATGTATTTCTAGTTCTGCAATAAATGATCAATGGGTCCTCCCCCAATTCAAACAGGAATCCTGCATCGTAAACTACAACCAACTCGAAAAAGCAACAGCTATATGGCACACTACTCCTGTTCTAGGAAAGAAATTCGCAACCGTACAGATTAGTAATACCCTGTCTGTATCTGTAACCTGTGGAGGGTGGGTTACTCTCACGGCACTAAGACCTCATTAGTACCATTGTGCATCCTCCTAAGACACCTCCTAACTCGTGAGCCAGCCTACAGATTTAATGTAGTTGACAACGTCGCCAAGAGGTGCTTCTCTTATATCGGCCGGTGTTAGCTGATACTCGCCGAACACAAATCTTCTAATAAATGAGAGCGTCGGGCAATCGTAAAGGATATGCTCGATGGTCTCATCTTCTTGTTCGCACCGTCTGCAGAGTGTGGATTCTGTACGCCCCATGATATGGCGATGCTTCCATACTTGGCAATGACCAGTCAGAATCCCTGTGACCAGACGCAGATTCCGTCTAGTCATAGTCAAGTATTTGTTTGCTGCAGTGTTGTCAGGATAACTTAAGGGCTCCCTGGCAACTCTGCAGTTTCTTGTTTCATCCCATCTTTCCTTAAATTTCACAAGGGAATGTTCTTTAATAAGGTCTGTCACTACCGATTTTGTCAGGCCAATAAAAGGGCCAGGTCCAAAAAGTATTTGGTTGGCTGCTTTCTTGGCTAGTGAATCATCAAGACGGTTACCTTTCGATGTGGCGTGACCTTTGATCCATCTTAAGGTGACCACATTGTTGATGGATACTTCGGCCAAAGATTCGTGACATTCTAGTACTAACCCTGAATAAATTCGTGCTCTGTTCAGGGTGAGTAGTGCTTGTCTACTATCTGTATAGATGAGCATGTTCCTTCCAGTGATATTATTTTTGGTTATTTCTTTTGCTGCTATGAGAATCCCCGTTAGCTCTGTTTGAACTACACTGGCATTATTGCTCACAGCCCATTTTATGTTTTGTTTTAGAACCGTCGGTGTAGATATGAATCGTACCTGCCACTTCTGGCTCTTCTATTTATTCTATTATAACTTTATATGGCTTATGGAAGATATATCTCGGTGAGATGGAGTCCATGTTCGCTTGAAGCAGTGGGAACGTATCGAGCGCCTCCTGCCAAAAGTGACGTCTCGCCTCACCATATCCTACATCAAGTTCTATTCCAACCGTGCGGAGGCGTGTCATTGTCGTCAGAGCAACCTCCTTGATGTAAATATCAAGAGGAGTGAGACTAAGAATGACTTCCATCGCTCTGGTTGGTGTTGTTTTCATGGCTCCTGTTATGTTGAGACATGCTATTCTTTGAATTTGTTCTAGTTTACGGATAGCTGTTAATTTTTGGGTTTTCGGTACCCAGACAACTGCACCTTATGTTAGCATAGGTCTTATGATAGCCGTGTAAGTCCATGCGACGACTCTGGGGGAGAAACCCCAGGTGCGTCCCACAGTACGGCGGCATTGTTCATAAACAATGTATGCTCTTTTAACTCTATTTTCTAAATACAAGTTCCATGTTAACTTGCCGTCAAAGGTGACACCTAGGTACTTCACCTCTGTCGCAAAGTTTAGTTTTGTGTTTAGGAGTTCTGGAGGTTTTAATTCCATTTTCATCCTTTTTCCTTGTGAAAAGGACCATTTCTGTCTTCTTAGGATTGATAGACAGTGAATGGTCCTTGCACCACTGTTCTATAATTTTTAGAGTTACTTGCATTCTTTCGCAGAGTATGTTCTCAAAATTCCCCGTTTGCAGAATGACCAGGTCATCTGCATATGCGATTGTGTAGTGACTGTCTATTTCAAGACGCGCTTCCGCCGACGGACTCAAAGTATATGGTGTGTACGTTTACACAATTAATTTTCTCATGGGTGGTGCGTGCGTTTAAACATTACACCAATGAATTGTTAGTACATTTACGAAGTTTACGTAATGTTTCAGAGAAAATATAGTACCTAATTTAATAATAATTTCTATGGATTGTAAACTGAAAAATATTTATTTTTAAATTTCAAAGTGTAGGGGCTTCCATGAACCGCACGCCCCTGATGTAAATGTAACAGTTAAATATGGTTTAGCAAAAGAACTTAATATTTATTCATTATATATTTGAAACCAGCTTTAAAAATTTCAATAAATGAATGGAAAAAATCTTTGACAGTTTAAAAAAAAACCTGTTTGGTAGGTGGGGACTTTAATCGGCACAATATTACTTGGGGTTGTACTACTACGGATAATGAAGGAATAGACCTGTCAGATTAAAACAAGAAAACCGACAATTCCGAAGCAGAAGCGGATGATTAAATCGCACCTATTAAAAATATTGCGCCAAGATGTAGGAAACAACGTAATAAGGGATCAAAATGGCGGAGTTTTCTGTCTCCTTTTAAAAGGCACTCAGAAAGCTGCGCAGTGCGACCATTCTCCGTATAGTAAAAGAAAATCAAAGTATGTGGTCAAACAGCAATTAAAAGTATTTGGAGTCAAGTCAAACAACTACATAATTCTTTTAAACCAACTACAAGTCCTATCAAAGAAGGCGAATGGGTAGAAATGTTTCTTAATAAATTGGCTCCTCCAGGACTAAAAGAAAAGTTTTCTTATACAGATAATTATGATTATCATCCACTTACTAAAATATTCAGCATGATCGAATTAAAACAAGTACTTAATATATTATGTTAGACAACTTAGGACCTAAAGAAAAACAAATGTTACTAGAAATATTAAATACTATTTGGCAATCCGAAAACTTTTCAACTAGTTGGAAAAATACACTTATTTTACCATTCCTAAAACCAAAACGTAATCCAAACGACCTAGAGTCTTATAGAGCCATTTCCTTAACTTCATGCGTAAGTAAAACAGAAAGAATGGTCAAAATGCGATTAGAGAAGTGGTTAGAAACCAATAAATTATCAACAACCCAGTTTGGTTTTAGAAAAAATTATTCCACTATAGAAAACACTAGCCATCTAATAAGCGATATAAATTTATCTTTTTCTAATAATAAATCGGTGGTATCCTTGTTTATCGACGTAGAAGGCGCATATGATCATGTAAATTTAAACATCGTTTACAACAAAATGCTTCAAATAGGGTTAGCAATAGGATTTACTCAGAAAAAAATTAAAATGTATAGCAATAGAAATTTATACTTAGACATTAACAATAATATATTGGGTTCTCGATTAGCCAGGAATGGGCCGCAAGGTGGAATATTGAGCCCTATTCTTTACCTTATTTATACTTATGATTTAGTAAAATCTTCCAATCATTCAAAAATTTTACAATTTGCAGACGACGTATGTATTTATAATGACAATATAGAGATTACAGAAGGTATTAATAAGTTAAATAACAGTTACACAAAAATATGTGATTGGGCTTTTCAACATGGACATAGACTTTATTATTAACAAATGTTTAAGACTATGTATCGGGTCACTTAGAAGCACACCTATTGACAATCTTTTCGTAGAATGCTCAGAATGGCCAATATCTATTAGAAGGAAAATATTATGTAACCGCTTCTTAATAAATATCTCGGCAAAAAATTCCAAATAATAGACAAAATATTTCACCTTTCTATTTTGGGTCTTACAAACAAATATTGGAATAAAACGAAAACACTGTATATAATAGAATGTTATAGAAATTTTTCGGATTACCAACAAATGTTACATCGTGATTCTACAAACAGGAGGCGACGACAGTAGCGGAAGCATTCATGACGAACGTCCCTATGGAATAACATTTTGACCAAGGATGAAATTTTGTATCCGAGTTATGACAAGAATTGAAGAAAATATTGGGCATCAGGAAAACACGCACCCCTTTCCACCCAAAGTACGACGGAATGGTAGAGAGACAATACAAAACCATTTGTCAGTATCTTTCAATATTCGTCTCTGAAAACCAAAAAGGACTGGGACACTTTAATTCCTCTATTTCTGCTAGCCTACCGAAGCTCTGAACATGAATCGACCAGTTATACTTCATCTATGATGATTACTGGAAGGGAGATGAAGCTTCCCCATGGTTTTCATATTGGAATTTAGCCTCCTGGTGAAGAAGAGAGCCGTACATCTCCCACGGACACACATAACTTAAGAGAAAGATTAGTAAAGGTCTATGGAACGTTTGAAAGTCAACAGCGATAAAGCAAAAGCTAGAATCGACATGCATGCCACAGTGACACATTTTGAGAGGCGACTCAGTATGACTGTACAATCTCTCAAGCGCCGAAAAAGACTGTCAGAAACTGCAACGTAACAGGGAAGGCCCCTACACTGTCCTCAAGAAAATCAACGATCTGATCTACCGCATTCAGTTGTCAGCGGGAAGTAAACCCAAGGTAGTTCACATTGAAAAGTTAGCGCCATACCATGGGACCGATTCTCCCCGTTGGCTCCAACCAGGTTCCAATAATCAAGTTATTCGGGACGAATAATTAGAAAGAAGGGAGCAATGTTACCCTGCACTCTGCAGTAATCTGCGGCTGTGATAGGTGAACGTAAAAATAAAAGATGTGCAATGGTACCCATCACCCTACAGTATGCTGCGGTTATAAATAAAGAAGAAAAGAGAACTGTCTAGAAATGTCTAGAAATCTCTTTTCGTGTCAAGAAATATCTGTAAATTTCGAAAAAATCAACGGAACTATATAAGGCGATGATCTTGACGTCACAGTTTCAGTTTTATGATAGAAGTTGTACGTTAATGTAACAGTTGTATTGTAAAAGGTTGAGTCTGGAAATAAATTGAGATTACGAAAAATCAGAGTAACAATATTATATAGGTATGGGTACAATTTAATCATATGGCTACTTTCCAATATATAGGTAATTGGATTTTTTTAATTTTGACATATAAAGAGACGTTTTTTGTAATCGTAGAAAGTGTCAAAATGATTTATATACATTATTATAAAAAATTTATATCAAAGAAAGGAAGGTCGACTATATAAAAATAGAATATAAGAAAATAGTATGGTTAGTAAACTTAGAACCTAGTAATAATGTTGTTTTGATCCTTATTTTCTATTCTCAATCAGAACAAAATAATCAAAACACAATACACGACTAAATAACCTACTTTCTTGAAAACTAAATAACTTTAACAAGTAATATAAACACACTACAAGTCGCCGAGAATAAATTAATACGATTTTCTATTTGTCAATAAAATAAATGAAGTTATGCATATGCAACTAACAATACAAAAAAGCAGTGGCGGCTCGTGGGGTGGTTCACAGTGACAGAATATAGGTATCAGTACAGATGTATGAAAAAACTTTCAGTCTTTTAGAAAGTTTATAATATACCTTTCTAAAACACTGACAGTTTTTTACCTTTGTCTGTACCGGGATCTATATTCTGCTACTGTGAACCCCCAAAATTTTGTTCACGAGCCGCCCCTGCAAAAAAGTAATATTGGTAGACTATATGTTAATTTTTTATAAAAACACAATTTTTTAAATAATTACTCAAAATTAGAAAAAATATTGCATGCAACACGTTACGAAATGCCGTTTTGTGTAACTCGTTCATGTTGCGAGACCTCGCTCTGCTCGTCCCGTAAATATTTAGTAATTACATAAAATAAGGCATTTTGTATCTGGTTGTATAAATAGCTATTCTATTATCATTATAACTTTAAACAACATTAACTTATCTATTTGTTAAATTACTTCGTTCGGTTACTGATTATGTGCTGCTTAGTTAAAGATGTTATATCTAAAACATGCATAAAACTAAGCGTGAGTTAACGGATCTAATGATTCCTGTACAAAACGTATTTTGTTATGCAAAACCTGATCCAATTTATTACTGCGATCGTTGTAAATGTAATTATATTCCAAGAGATCAAAGAGATTTGAAGCACATTAAAGTTGTTTATTTTGGATGTTTGTCATGGAAAACAAAAACTGAGAATTATTATTTTTTGAGATTGGAAATTTTCCCCAATTTTGTTATTTTTTACATCCTTTTCAAACAAATCTTGTTTAAGATTATGAGCCGCCTCTGATTGAGAGTAAAAAAAGGGAAATTAGAGCAGACCGAAATATTGTCACAAAGAACGCGCTTAATTAGATTTCCTGAAATATAAGCAGTTGTATAATATAGGTACTCGTATTACAATTTCAAAAACTAAAAATATCCTTGTTAAATTAACCCAAGCAAAGGGATGTGATAATTCTATTTGGAATTCAGTTTATTTCCTACTTCTCAGACAATTTAGGTAATTATGACAAGAAAATTACTTGAAAAGTTAAATTTATTTTTTAATTAAGTTCCATAGAAACATCCCAAGCAACTTTTAAGGGTTGGGAGTACCTGTAGCTGTAAATATGAATTTACAGATTCATTTTATATTAAATAAGAAAAAAAAACAATAAAACAGTTTACATCTGGCAAACAACTACTTCTTTTGGCTGTGATACCACAGCAGGCATTGAATTTATTTTATCCAAAGAAAAACAGCGTAGATAGAAAATTATTTTAACATTCCAGCTTTGACATAGCTTAGGAGGACCTTCTCCACCAGGTAGGTTGTCGTCTGTTGCTCAGTCATCGTCTGAATCACGTGTTGTATTCTGTAAGCGTAATCTGAAAAATAATGCTAAAAGAGAAATCTTATATTCTATGAGCGTCTTGAAATTTTACACCTTCCGTGGTTCGGTCACTCGCCACCATATTCCAGCACTTTGCGTTGTCTGGAGTGTCTCCTATAATCCGCTCTCTCGTACTCTGTTACTTCTCGCAGTTCCATATTTGGGTATGTCCTTAGTTTTTCGAAGGTGTCAGTGGCCTTCTTGTGAATAAGGTCTAGGAACCTTTTGGATTCTAGATCCCTCATAATCACGTCGTTTCTAGTGTATCTGTATGCGTTTGAGGCCCATCTAAGGATGATGACCTGTTGAGCTTGTATCTTCTTCCTGTTTGTCTTACATGAGTAACCCCACGCCGCCGAGGCGTACATCAGTATAGGCATAATTACTACCTGAATGAGCCTTATTTTTGTTTCTAGTAGGAGTTTGTTCTTACGTCCTATTAGACAGTTTAGTCTTGCTCTCTCCTGTTTCGTCTTCTTTACTGCCATGTCCACGTGTTAGGTGAAGGTGAGTTTTTGGTCGATAACTCCTAGGTACCTGGTTGAGTCGGTCCATGGGATGTCCTGTCCATTCATCGTTACTTCTTCTCCTGGAGGGTGATGTCTCTTCGTAAACAGCACAGCCTGTATCTTCTCCGTGTTGATCTTGATCTTCCATCTTATGCACCAATCTTCTATGTCTTCCGCTGCGTCTTGTAGATATTTTGATATAAGTCCTGGCTGTGTCCTTGTTGCCGATATCGCTGTGTCGTCCGCTTAGAGATACATGGTAGTGTGTTAGGTTTTCAGGATGTCCGCTGTGTAAATGGTATACAGCAGTGGTGATAATACCGCTCCTTGAGGTACTCCCGCTTCCGGAATTCCTGGTCTAGATAGGACACGTCCCATCTTGACCCAAAATTGCCTTCCGCCGAGGTACGACCTGAGCAACCTTGTCATACCTGCTGTGCACCCTTGGTCTTTCATCTTGAAAATCAGCCCAATATGCCATACTCTATCGAATGCCTAGGCAACATCCAAGAATATGGTTCCTGTGGACTGATTTCTGTTGAATCCTTCGACGAATCTCAGGACTTGCAATTCGATCGAGTGTTCCTCTCTGAATCCGAATTGTTCGTCAGCTAGTACGTTCAGGTTTCTGGTTTCTTCCCTTAACCTTCTTAGGATAACTCTTTTCGCAATCTTACTCACAGCTGGGAGCAAGTTAATGGGCCTGTAATTTTGCGGGAATTTGGGGTCCTTGTTTGGTTTCCGTATCATAATCACCTCTGCTTGATCGAAGTTGCAGTGGAGTATACTCACTTATATACCTTGACGTTGGTTGCGTAAAAATAATAATCTAGAAAGTAGTGCCATCTACACTTAGTATGCAAAATCAAGGTTCTCCATTAGTACCTAGTTTAAACCTAGGTGGAGTATGTTATGTTATGTTGAGAATGGGGTGTTAATACACTGCGACCTAAAAGATCTATTGTGCCCTCCATTGTCGTCACTGCACTAAGGAAATGTCTCAATGCCTATAGCGACCCTTCCAATCCTATTTTCTCAAGGAAGTGTAGGATTTGAAGTGGCTTCAAGTTAGGTAAGTCTCCCTCTTCTATTTGATATCCTCCTAGATACAGTACCCTTGGATTCTGGAGTGCTACACATTCAGTTAGGAGTAAAAGTAGGACTGACAATTTTTATAGGGAAAGTAATAATTACAAACTAAATAGTTTTTCTTTTGATATTATTCAATGTATGTCGTGGTATTAACCAGACTACTTTTGACACATGACTTTGAGACTATTATTTTTTTTTCTTATAATTTGGTAATATTTGAGTTTGGACCTATTTTTCGTCCAGTTTAAATATTGGTTAACCCGATAATTTATTTAAATTATTACTAGACCAAAATAGTTGCCTGCTTTGTTAAAAATATTTATTTTTCAGTCTGGCTCCTTGACAGTTATAATCATTATCAAAAATAATATGTATTTATGTTATTATAGAGACATGGAAGTCATTCTTGGTCGCACTCCCCTTGATATTTACATCAAGGAGGTTACTCTGATGACACCTTTTGATACGCCTCTGTTATATGTCGCCAGACAATACATGCTAAAAATACGCGACATACATGTAGAATTAAAATTTCATGTCCCTTTTGTAGTAGAATTGGATATATTCCATCTACTCCTGGGGATTTGTATGGCTTAAATTTGTTTGAAGTCCATCTAATTTTGTTCGGCCCCGATATTTCTGAAGCTACTTTCTATTCCAAAGGAGTTGGCATACTAGACTTTCTTTGATAGCTGTATGCTTCTATCGGGTCTGCGGCCGGAAGGTGTGCTTCTGTGAGCATTGTTAACGTTTTCTCGAAGGTTTTTGTATAGGTTAGATCAGCTTTCCTGAGAAATCGTACCTGGTTTGCATTACCCTCTTTAGCTAGGACTTTGTGGATTCTAGAGCATGTGGGTGTTTCAGATAACTCCTCATAGAACTTCCTCCACGATTGTCTTTTAGCCTTTCTTATCTCCTTGTTATACTGCGTGAGTTTAGCCCTATATAGGGCCCAGTTTTCGGTTGATTCCTTTATTAGATAGCCTTCGCACCTCATCTCTGTGTTTTAAGTGTTTGTTCCACCAGTTTTTGGCTATACAGATGTTAGAGCAGGGACATTTACAGATGCTAATAACAATTTCGGGTATATAGTTTAATAAATTATGAATAGCTGTTGCAATTTTGTAAAATTCATGTGGGATATTATTACTTGTTAAAATAATTGTTTCTGGCCGATAAATAAATACGATTGCCAGAATTAACCGATAATAATTTAAATAGTTTGGTATTATTTTTATTCTATGATACGACACTGGCGAATGAACATTACCGCAAAATTTTCAAAGGCGTCCGACGGGGTTTGACGTTTGCCACCTCTCCACATGCCAAAAACCTTTCCAACTTCTGTCCTTGTTCTAACAGGAGTAGTCTTTATTCATATAATAACAGACGAGCGAAATCGGCTGACAGAAAAAGTAGACACCTCGAATCGGTTAAAAAGGCAGAAGAAAATTCGTGGCAGGAAAAATGGGATAGCCATACAGAAACGGGATAACGGACAAAAGATTAATAAAAGATGTGTTAAAATGGTCAAAATGTCTACACAGGAAAGCAAACTATTACTTGACGCAAGTCCTTACTGGCCACAAGTCTTTTAAGACATTTTCATTCCAAATTGGTAAAAAGTGCATTTACTTTGGAGCATACTGTCTTTAGGTGCATAAGATGGATTGCTCAAAGGCACAGAGCAGAAGTGACACTTGGGCAAAAAAAGGCTGGCTGACTAGTTAAGAGGGTCCTATCAATTTAAGATGCACAATAGGCTTAGTGAGGCTTAAGGTCCGTGGGGCAACCCACCCTCTACACGTTACAGATACAGATATATTGTGTAAACGTTATAGATGGTTTAACAAAGTCACTGATCATAATATAATCCACATGCATTATTTGTTTGCTAAGATTATCATCTTTAACCTATTAGGGTTGTCTGCAATGTTTACTATGGTTTTAAATTTCTCTATTATCTAAAATCTTCCTTCACAGTGATCTGTATAATTCATATAAAATTTATCTACAAACGTAATTGTATATCAACTCTCAAAAGAACAAATAACTCTCGCAAAATGTTTTTGTTTGTCATCTTCGAATCATATTGAATCCACGAAGCGAGTGACCTAATTTCCAAATGTGAAAAATCTTCTGTATATTTAAATAAACTGCGGAGAGCGTATTCTTAAAGCGCTTATTTAAATTGATTGCCTTCAGATCGTTGGGAGTTCGTTTGGTAGGTTAAAGTCGTTCTCAACTTTATGAAGGATTCCTGTTATCTGACTCACTAAACAAATAATTTATAAAGGGTGTTCTTAAAGTCAGAGATATATAACGTTATTTATAAGTGGGAAAGTGGCGGTGGCGGCTCGTAGCCTAGACTGAGAAATTAAAAGTTTCATATTACATCCAAAGCATGCTGGCTTTTAAAACAGAATTTGCGGATAAAAGCATAAATGAATATTCTCGCATTTACAAATATGGTCCGCTGTAGCAATATAGTCAACAAAAAGCTATTTGCTAGTATTATTAATATGTAAACAAACATACACCAACGTATATTGTATTGCCTAAGTGGTGCTTTGAATGGGACGAAGGCGAACATTTTCGTAGCCCGATTACGTACAAAAATTTGCTATCTCCAAACTCCGAGTGCAGCCGACTTCGCTCGATTTTCTGCCCGAACACCTGAGTTAGGGGCTACACAAGTTTTGGCACTTTCTTATTTGAAGCCAGCCAGCAACCAAGGCCGACGAGAAGGGGGTAGCTCGGGCAAATTCCCGGGGCCCGGGCACAAGTGTGGGCCCGGCAGCTTTAGGTGAGGATGTTTAATTTTTTTAGAAGTTCGCCACAAAAAGGAAAACCCCTTATTTGAGAACTTTTGAGATTTCAGTAAAAACGTGTTTGCGGACTTTTTTTTTATTTTAGAAATGTGATATTGAAAGGTTTTTTTTTAAATTGTCGAGGGGCCTCACCTGAAAAATTGTCCAGGGGCCCGACCTGGCTCTCGGCTGCCCTGCCAGCAACGTCAGTGACAATAAATAGGCCAGGAGCCAGAGCCAGCAGTAACGGAAAATACACTGGACGCCATATTTAAAAGCAGTATTGGTAGATAACAATACATTTTCATTTAATATTCATTTAATATTCAATTAATAAATATACATTTAATATTCATTTAATATTCAATTAATAAATATACATTTAATATTCATTTAATATTCATTTAATATTCATTTAATATTCATTTAATATTCATTTAATATTCATTTAATATTCATTTAATATTCATTTAATATTCATTTAATATTCATTTAATATTCATTTAATATTCATTTAATATTCATTTAATATTCATTTAATATTCATTTAATATTCATTTAATATTCATTTAATATTCATTTAATATTCATTTAATATTCATTTAATATTCATTTAATATTCATTTAATATTCATTTAATATTCATTTAATATTCATTTAATATTCATTTAATATTCATTTAATATTCATTTAATATTCATTTAATATTCATTTAATATTCATTTAATATTCATTTAATATTCATTTAATATTCATTTAATATTCATTTAATATTCATTTAATATTCATTTAATATTCATTTAATATTCATTTAATATTCATTTAATATTCATTTAATATTCATTTAATATTCATTTAATATTCATTTAATATTCATTTAATATTCATTTAATATTCATTTAATATTCATTTAATATTCATTTAATATTCATTTAATATTCATTTAATATTCATTTAATATTCATTTAATATTCATTTAATATTCATTTAATATTTAAATAAATTGGTTCTTCTCGTACAGGAGCTACAGCCCTTACAGACAAGCCTCCACTAGAGAGTGGTTGGAAAATCTGGCTTTTCCAGTTTTGGCTACTAGGATAAATTTTGTTGTGTACGAAATAATTGCTAAAGTAACGTAATGTACCTATATTAGATGCTGAAATGGAGCTACAACCCAAGTAACATTTTTAAGATAATAAAGTTTTATTTATGTTTTATTACGATTTTGTAAAAGCATAAACATTAACAATTATTTTATTACAGTTATTTTTTTTGCTAATAGGACTACAGGATAAATTGATCTTATTACTTGGTTTTAGAGATTTCTTTAAATCTGTTTAAGAAAACTAGTTTATCCTAATGTAAACTATGCTTTATCGCCATCCTGTAAGGGTTAATTAATAAGTAATTTTAGAACTATTTAGTTTCAATATACTCCTAAGGTGTGTTTGGTGTTAAAGAGGCATATTTTTTAGCAGTTGTCTTAAGTAGGTTTTAAAACTTAGTTTTAAAAAGTGTTTTAGGATTTTAACTTTAAATTAAATTGATCCCAGAATCTTTTAGGTACATTTTCTACAATTTTACAACATAACTAGTAAACCATAGGGCTCTTTTAAAACTACATAGTTTTAATAAGTACTAAAGTTTGTGCTAGAGCATAACCTAGCTTTTCAACCCAATCACATTATGTTGACGTGGAAAGATATATTGTTCAAAATAAAGAAAAGTGGTAATTTCCATAGAGAATAAAAAAAATGTATGTTTCTCCTTCTCCTCAGTGTTTAATAAGTTCATTGTGTTCCATTGTTTAACAAATATCAAAACATTCCTAGGCTCCTAATATTCTGGAAATGATCAGTGAAAGAAAAAAATGGTTAATATATTATTACTAATTTTTATATTTTGAATGACTTGTTCGTAGAGTAAATAAGAAGCTCAAGAGTGAGGTTAGGTTATGCCCGTCTGATTGAACATATGAATGTTTTATTGCGGTTTTCGTTTTTACTATTGTTTTATGAAACGCTTTAAAAAGTGTAGCAGTAGCTTTTTAAAACTGGAAAGTCCTAAAAAGTATTTTTTTTAGCTTTATTAGTTTTATAAGCTAATGTCCGTTTTTAGGTACAGATAGAACACAATGAGGAAATCCTCTATTTTAAATATGGCAGTGGCTGTTTAACCACATATCATGTAAAATAGTACCTGTCTACCAGACCTGTACCTAAAGGATATTTAAATAAATTATGGTCAAAGTTCAAATAATTCTAAAATCTTTCGATTTTAATAATGACGTATTTTGTGTACCAAAGACAGTGATAGTATGTCAATGACAATATTGTGCTAATGACAGTGGATTTATTATTTATGATTGCGTTTACTGCGTTTAACCACATAATGTCAAATTTGTCAAATATATCTACAGCTAATTCTTTTTAGGGTATATAAATGAAATTTATATTGGAATATACTATGATATAATGTTATATAACTCTTGCCTCGCCTAAAGTAATTTATGATTAAACACAAAGTTTGTTTCTGATAGTCCAGTAGGTAGTATGCGCAATTGGAAATGGTTTTCTGACGATGACAAGTATCCATGCAAAGACAAATCTACAATAGGATTTATATTGGCGGTTAAATAGTCACTTCCATGAAATAATTTGAAAAATACAAAATGTGATATTTTATATGAAAAACATATCGAAGACAAATGTAATCATTTTATAGTGCTATATATTCGATATTTACAATGTTATTTTCTATTAAATAACTTTCGGTAAATAGATTAGAATCCGTATAATAATCCTTTTTCACGTATATTTCATATATTGTAAGGCCCATCATTTATTACGACCAATCTTTCCCAGTTTTAACAGTACTTTGGTGTGTGTTTGAAAATTAAAGAAATAAGTGCAACTAAACAAATTAAACATACACTATATAATAATTTATTTCTAATATGGCAGTCTTCCCAACATGTTTGCAAAATCATTCTGTCAGAGAGTATGATAAAACAGAATAAAGCTAAAATAGTTTAAAATTTAATTCTCTTAAAACTGATTAGTTTTGTAAAGTTTTTGTGCCTATCCCACTTATTATCATAATCTTAAAAAAGATTTAAAAATGGTTTAATAAAATTCTTATGGACTTTGTCTTAAGTCTAATTAGTCTTAAGACATTGTTTTAAAAATACTCCTAAGAACCGTTATAGGATTCTCCCTTTTACTCTTAAAGCAGATTTATAGCAGCCTTAAGGCTATCTCACGGATTCAAAAGTTTTATCAGTGTCTTAAGAAAGGTTTTTATGGTTACCTTGTATACTTTGATAAATATGTTACTTGGGAAGTTTAGTCTACATGACTTTATATCTGTAATTTTGACTTTTGTATACAGTTAATAGTGAATGACGCTCGTACGTACAGGAAAAGAAACGACCAAGTATAAAGTTGCCAGTCACATATTGAGTCACCGGTTGACCTGTAACTGGCAACGTCGATACTGCAATCTCTCCTTTCCTGCTACAGACTTGGGACGAGATGCGAGTGTCACTTCTCAAAGAGAATTTCTCGTTTCTTTCGAGTACTCTCAATGTCTTTCCATCAATTCAATATTAAATTTTTTGAGAAATTTTTTGTTGACTATGGTAAACATATCAGATGTCTACATATTAAAAAGTTAACTATATATACCACATGTTTTATATTTTATTAAATTGTATCTAGAAATATTATGTTTATAATTGGGATATAATAAATAGTGAAATTATTTTCATGTCATTTATTTGAAATTAACTTTAAAATGGCAAAGATGAAATTCTTAGTCTCAAGAAGATGCAATAAGTTTTTTTATTGCTTCAAAATTAAAATTTCAAATTAGCAGCACTGATAAGTTAAAAATGAGTACGTGAAAATAGGCAATTTTAAAGTCCTTGGGAAATTGCAATTAACTTTACTTTAAATTTTTTTTCTACATAACAGACACTGTACTACTAATTTCAACATTTGCTTCTAAAATGAAGATACACTTGGATCAAAGAAAGTATAAAATTGTACTGAAAATAAAAAAAAAAGAGTTGAAGAGTAAATGAAACTACTTTTAGTCACACGGGAAATTTTATTTGATTTAAGAAAACAGTGAACAATATCCAAACGTTTAAAAAATCTAATACAACGGATAAATAAATAAGGATATAAGTTATATGATTAAGAAGCTGAGATGTTTAATTTGCTTATACTAAAAGAATTAAACGTTTGTGAATAGCAATAAGTAAAACCAAACCTTAAATTTTAAATAAAAATTACACAAATTGGTTGATTGATTTCGCCTTCAAACAATTAAACGGTCATGCGTCTTAAGTTGGTGCATTTTTTACTAATTGAATTAGTAAATATTTATTAGTAGTGTATATACAGGGTGTCCCAGCTTTCATTAGACAGGCTGTAACTTTTATAATAATTATCACAATTAAATGAAATTCAGATTGGAGCTAAAATGACTTATGGGCTATCTGATGAGCATATTTTTCAATATCTAGAACTTCCGGTCATACCGGAAGTGACCAAAAAGTTTGTTATTTCAAATAGGACACACTGTATATTTCAACAATTCTGAATTCTCTAATCAGTTCTACAAATTTTTCAAGTAATATGTCCTATACCTATCTCTAACCGTTTCTGATAATTTGATGGTTACAATAACTTATGATTCTTGTTCGAAAATAAAATGTAAAAATAGTACAGTTTATTGATTGTTATAAAAAGAGAATACATAATTATTATAATAAATGTTCGAACTGTCTTCCGTCCTCTTCAACACAAGCTTGAAATCGTTTTAGGAATTCCTTTGTACACGATGCTCTTATCATCTCGGGAGTAATACTATGGCATGCTCCTCTTATTTTATTTTTAAGATCATTTAAATCAGTTGGTTGGATTGTATAAACCATGTTTTTGAGATGGCTCCATAAAAAAATCTAAAGGGGTTATAACAGGGCCACCTTATAGGTCCCTTGTTTCCAATCCATTTATTGGGAAATCTCATATCCAGGTAATTTGTGACAATTCTATTATTGTGTGGTGGGGCACCGTCCTGTTGCCAGAACATGGTTGCGCGGTCGCTAAGCGGAATTTCTTCTAACAGCCGGGGAAGACAGTTTTGAAGAAAATGTAAATACCTTACCCCATTTAACGTGCCATCAAAAAAATAGTGACCTATTAGACGCCCGTTAAATAGCCAGCACCAAACATTGATGCCCCACACTGTTTGGAAACGAGTTTTTCTGACCCAATGTGGATTTTCTACTGACCAGTAGTGAGAATTGTGGCGATTTACCATTCCATTGTTGTAAAACCTTGATTCATCACTAGACCTAGGAATATATGCACCCAAAAAGTAGTTAAATATGCGCATATATATGCCGCAAAATACTTCAATATATGCGTAAAAAATTGATAAATATGCAGAGCATATGCAATAAGAGTAATTTGTTATTTGATCGAAATAGTTTATTAATATTTATTATTTATTATTATTATTATTATTATTATTATTATTTATTTAATTATTAACTAATTTTATTTACAAATCAACATTATTATAAAACGAATGAACAATTAGATGTTTTTCTAAATTATCTGTATTAAATGATTGCCTCCTATCAGTAAGTATGTACTTGTACAAAGAAAAACTCCTTTCGACATCTACATAAGTAATAGTTAATTTTCCTGAAATATCTGGATGAATAGTATTAATATCTTCAAAGTTACCAGAATAAATATTAGCAAGGTTTCTTAAAACAATAAATCCTTCATTTTTTAAAATTACATTTGAAAATTTATGAAAAATCGTCTTTCCATAATCGCCCTGGACATTTTTACACTCTGATTCAAACGTCTTAATTAAATTTATGGAAATCACCAAAGGTAAATTTTTTTGTTCTAAATCTAATATAATTTTGGGTACAAATGCATAATTGCTTTGGTAATATGTAATTTTGAAACAACTTCTTTGTATTAGATATTCCCTTAGATGAATCATCAAAATCAAATATGATTTCTTTAATTTTTTCATAATTTTCTGCGTAAAAAAAAGTAGTTTTAAGCCAGGTACCCCACCGAGTAATCACAGGTTCCGGTGGCATCTGTAATTCAGGAAATTTTTCTTTGTACAATTGAGTTCTTAGAGGAGCTTTAAGAAATATTTTTTTTTAGATTACTAATTAAATCATTTATTAAAGGAAAGTTAGACCTAATTTCTTCTGCAACTCTGTTAAAGCCATGAGCCAAACATGTAACATGGATTAAGTTTTCATAAAACATTTTTAAATTTTGTGCGGCTTTTACCATGTACGGGACAGAATCGGATAACAGCAATAAACATTTTTCTGTTGGAACGGAAGAAAAAAAAAAGGAAGACAATTATGTCTGGATAAAACGAGTTATTGTCAAGTTATTTGTTCTATCTAATTGCTTTGAAGCGATTAGATATAGACCAATTTGCATTTCTTCACGTAATGAACCTATCATTAAATGGGCTATATATCGACCACAAGAGTCTGTTGTTTCATCCACAATAATGTAGAAATGGTTTCCAACGGTAATCTCACGAATTTTTTCACGAGTCTCAATGTACAAACTGTCAACATCACGTTTGCGTAATATACTTTGAATATTAAATTTACAGTATTTTTACAAAAATGATCGGAGATTTGTATTATTTAATCGTATTAAAGGGATATTCGAAGTCACTAAAGCTTTGCATAAATCTTCATTAAAAATAGCTTGTTCACTTCTGGACGATCCAGATTCTAAATATTGTTTCAAGGGAAGTTGACTTTGTCTGCGAGTGTCTTTAGATTTCTGCTTTGCTATATGTGAGGGTGTTTTCGCGTGTTGGTCGATTTGAAACTTTTTTTTACATGGAATCTAAAACAAATAAATTCCTGTAGATGTTGAAGTTTTAATTAAATTAAATAAATGCGTACGTTGTAAAGTTGCCCTACTTTTTTTTTAATTGTGAGTTGAAATAATATATTACTGTCGTTTGATTTACCATTGTGAAAGGTCAAAATAAAATAAAATAAAAAAGTACTTACAATTTTAGAACATGTTTTACAAAACACCAAGTTATCACCTTCTACAACAAAATCTGAATAAGATTTTACCCACGACTCAATTAATTTTGCCATTTTTCCCACTGGTTAACACAACACAACAATAAATACTGAAATGAAGTTGAAAGTAAACTGAGTCATTTAGAAATTTGAAGATATTAATACAACTACCTGAAAGGATATTTAGCAAAATTTGTTGGTTATAATTTAATTCTCTCAAGTACCTACACCATTAACCGTAATTTGCTACAGGGAAAAGTTATTACTTCAAAATTTGAGGAAATCGACCTGTAAAGGCATTTCACAAAATATTATTTTGGTCCAAAACTCATAATTTTAATATGTCCAGCCAATTAGTACGTCAGATATATGCCAAAAAATTAACAAAATGTCAATATATGCATTCAAAATCAAAAATTGTATATTTATGCAACATATGCAAAATATGGCGTTTTGCATATATTCCTAGCTCTATTCATCACCCTATAAAATTTTCTCCAAAAACGTAGGATCCTCAATAAGGATAACTTGCACAAGAGATATAAATTGCAACCTTTGCTCGTAGTCGGTGGGACGAAGTGCTTGAACAAGAAATATTTTATAGGGATGGTATTTCTCTGATTTGAGGATCCTGTGTACAGTACTTTTGCTAATTCCCATTTCTAGAGAAATTTCTCTAACGGAAACTTTTGGATTAACATTTGCATAAGTCAATACGTTTATCGAAATTTCTTAATTTCTTGCAGATGCCTCATGATAGGAATGTTTTATCGAATTCGGAAAAGATCCAGTTCGCATTTTTGACTCAATCAAGGAAAAAGTATACGCTGCAGGTGTCCTATGATCGGGAAACCGTTGTTGATACACTCTTGCATGCCGCCCATTTTTTTGACACTCACCGTATAAAAGTAACAGATCAACACATTCATTGGGTGTGAAAGTAAAAGGCATTGTACTTTGAGTCGTTACCACTAAAAATAATCAATTAGTTGTCAACAGCGATGCAAAATGACATCGAAAGTTTGACAAAACAAAGCCCACTAGGAATATCTAGATGGGTAGCACAGAACATACATACACAATGTGTAACGAGGAAACTACTACAGAAGTTTCAGGCTTTTCTTGAGACAGAAAGATGTCACTTCAAATGTTCATATAATTTCTAATGTTAGATTTTTTTGTTATAAAATGTCCGTAAAATTTATTAAATTGTACTATTTTTATTTTCAGTCAAGATACTTAATAAATGTAACCTTCTAAATTTCATTTAATTCTGATAATTATTATTACAGCCTGTCTAATAAAAGCTGGGACACCCTGTATTTTAGCAGTACATTTTCTTAATTAAATAACCTCTATATATTTGAATTAAATCCTGAATAAGTGGCAAAAACGGCAAATCACTTGTTGTATTAGTAATGTGATCTAAATTAAAGTGGACTAGACAATACATTTAGAATGAGGTAAAAGCGGAAAGAAAAACACCAGACAGCAATGTTAGGGATTACCTACTTTAAAAGCTAATAGGCCTAATAAAAAGACAGCTTCAACACGTTTCTCAGTGAGATGCCGTCTATAAATATCATATATGTTTTTTACTAGTTTGGTCTAATTATAATATTATATAAGTGTTGTCACAATCATAATTTTTTTCGAGCCAGATGATGTGAAAAAACGTGCCAAACATATTAAAACGAGCTATTTTAAAGGTTAGGTTTGCTATATTTGCAAGCTTGATAATTAATGTTTTCTGTGGCAACACTAAATGCTGACGTTACGTTTGATTTTTAATCTTGAATTAAAAACAATTTTTTTTCAAACTTTTGACAGCTGACAGTGATGTGAGATGGCCTGACATCTGACAGCAGTACACGCCACGATACGTATCGAATAGAGAGAGACATTACATAAGAATCGCAATGTGTCAAACGAAGATAGGCGTCTCGATCGTGAGGTATCAAAAGATGAGAATCCCACTGCTGATCACGTGTATCGCGATTTTTAATATAAACAATATCACACACTATAAGAAATAAACAAATTTAATGCTCACAAGTAAGAAAAAATCCTAAGCTGATATTCATTTTTTTTATGCCTATGTCAGTAAACGTTAAAAATCGCACTGTCAACATTCCTTGTAAATGACATTTAACAATAACATACACGTAATGAGATCTCATAACATACACTTTTGTTTTGATAAGAAATTTAAGATTTATTAGTTTAATCAAATTACAATTAAATTTTAATCTACGTACGACTTTATTTGGTCTATTTATATAAATTTAGTCAATTGAAAAATTTAAACACTTTAAGCATTAGCGAGATATATTCTGAATTAAAAAAGAGATGCCCCTAAATGTCGACAACACATTATACAATGTTTCAAAAAATAAGTCGCGTTTTCTTATGGAAATAAACGTCTTACCATTTATATTGTCAATTGTTGTAACAAAATATTGTATTCGAACATTTTCTCAACTTTACCTACGAATATGTCTGTTAGTAGTGAAAGTGATGAAATTATGAAAATTGGAAAAAGCTCAAGCTGCCACACATAATTTATTACCGCTAAAATACAAAGAAAGGTACGAAATTACCTATCGAAAATTTATTGATTGGTGACACAAGCATATGTCCTTTATTTAATAGAAGAAAATAAGTGGGCGTAGAAAAAGTATAGTACGTTACACGAGTTGTAAGCCCATTACGCACTCGAGAAAGTTACGCACTCGCCGCTGCGCGGCTTCGTACGTAATGGATTATTTACAACTCTTGTTACGTAATATACTATTAAAGACTTCTTTTATTTCATTTTAAATTTGATATTCTAAAATTTTCTCTTGCGAACTACATAAGTACTCAGTAAATATTTTTTTCAAACCATGACTAATTGCATCTATCTACAGTACGTAAATAACCTACATAACCAATTTACCTAAAAATTAATATGAATTAGTTTTTAAAAATGTCAATCACAATATTAAAAATATCTTTTGGCCTTGGACCAAGCATTTTATTTCAATATATGTATGTTATACATACCCATGATATAAAAAATAAAATACATAGCTATATTGTAAACGCCAAATCTAAAGAACCAGCGCAAATGCAAATGCATGTTCATTTACTTAAAAATCGCCACGCCCATTCTCAATTTGAACCTTGTCCTTGCTTACGGTCAGTAGCGTAACGACTAGATCATTGTTTGTTTCTTGTTTCTGTGTTTTGGTTAAAGTGACTGTTATTAACGGACAAAGTCATGAAGTAATATACAATGTTTTTAAATATTTTCACGCAACAAAAAAGGAAGCAGTTACTTTAGATGATATCAAACTTCAAAATGCACAAGCAACAGGTAAACATACTCTGTAGTTTATTTGCAATTAAACTTGCGTAGTTTTTCATATTTTTTTGTATTTTACACACATATCTATGCATTTTATTTTTTATTAATATTTTATATTTAAATTTTTAAAATCTATCTTGTTTCTAAAAATGTTTGTTTCCTAATAAATGTAAAAAAATACTAAATTTAACATTAATATAATATTACGTTTTTACAGGTGTTTCTTATACTACCGTTAAAAGAATTTTCAAGGAAGGTAAACAGTCAATGGAAACAACTGGAAAATTACATTTTCCACACCTAGGAAAAACTTCGTCAAAAAATCAACCGCTACGAATCTCCCTGAATATCAATTGAGGGAAATTCGAAGAATAATTTACGATTTTCATATAACAGAAAAGTCTCGTGTTACTGTTAAAAGGTTAAATAATAAAATTGAGGAAGATTTAGATATCCACTTATCAGAAACTTCATTAAGAAGAGTCCTTAAAAAATTACAATTTAAATAGAGAAAAACACAAAATAATCGTAAAGTTTTAGTGGAAAATATAAAAATAAGAACTTTAAGAGTAAAATATTTGAGACAGATAAAATATTTTAGAAGTCAAAATAGACCAATCGTTTATTTAGATGAAACATATATACATAACGGACATACTTCTTCCAAGAATTGGACAGACGATTCAACAAAAGGTTTGTTTTCTGTTATTTCTAAAGGTCAAAGGCTTATTATAGTTCACGGTGGGGGAGAAATGGGTTTTATCAAAAATAGTTTGTTGATATTTAAATCAGGGACCAAGTCTGGAGATTATCATTCCGAAATGAATTCGGAAGATCACGGCAAATGGTTAAGAGAGAAGTTAATACTTAATCTTCCACCTAATTCAGTAATTGTTTGTGATAATGCTAGTTATCACAATGTACAGACAAATCGAGCACCTAAATCCAATTCTTTAAAGAATGATATGATCGAATGGTTGACAAAATACAACATACCTTTTAATCCAACAAGTTTGAAACCAGAGTTATATGAACTGATTAAATCTCATAAGGACCAACATGTAACATATGCATTTGATGAGTTGTGTCGAGAATATGGCCACATCGCTTTACGGTTACCCCCATATCACCCCGACTTGAACCCTATCGAATTGATTTGGGCAACTGTTAAGAATAATGTCAGTCAAAGGAATGTTACCTTTAAATTAGAAGACGTAAAACAATTAGCAGAAGAAGAATTTAACAAAATTGGTATAGAGGAATAGAAAAGGAGATGCGATCATGTTATAAAGGTAGAAGATAAATATTTTGAAAGAGAAATACAAACTGATTTATGTTCGGAAATTAATCCTATCGTCATTAATCGTAATGAGGATTCCAGTGACGACAATGACGAATCTTCTTCCAACGAAGAATCTGACGAAGACATATCACGAGTGGTAAGTATTTAATACCATTTCATTTTAATTTCTTGATAGTTCCGGCGTTTACTTGATGAAAATCCATTTTAAAATGAGAAAAACCAAACATGGTAGATTTTCACACTTTTATTTAAAGAAATAAGAATTAAAAATTGCACGATAATTGTTTCTAAGTACAACTTCTTCTTGAAATGTGACTCTTTTACATTTCTAATACATGTACAAAATAAACTAATTACCAATAAGATATCATTACCGGGATTATCTCACAGAAAACTAAGAACAGGTAAAGAGATTTAATTAAGCTCAGTTATTAATATCTAGTTGATTACTTAAGAGGATATTTTAATTTTTAAATCTATTTATTTCAAGTGTTTCTAAATGGTTTAATTTAATGCCTTTATTCTCAAAATGTGAAACAATTTTTGTATAAACGATTGATTTTCAGATAAAAATATGTTTTGTAGAATTATTTTTGTTTTTAGTATAACTATTGTAATGTTTTAAATAGGTTTTTTTGAAAGTACGACCAATATACAATTTTACGACAATTTAATTTATTTGAATAAGGATAATTTCCTGACCGTAACAGAATTTTATATAAATACCGAACGGAAAGCGGTAGAACAGCCTTAACCTAAAGTCGGCTTACTTAAAAATAATGATTTTTTAATTGACTATAGAATTATGTACTAATAATAACACTAAGCAATATGTAGGAACAAGTATCATTCACTATTTTCCATTTATTTTATGTCTTAAAATATACGCGCCCCTGGTTTACAACTTTCTAGGTAAGCTACCAATTCTATTCATCGGTAGGCGTGTTCGTAGCATTATAAATGCGCGTCTTTGGTTCTTTAGATTTTGCGTTTACTGTACCAGCCTTCTGAAGCTCCCCATAGTTTTCAAATTTTAATATCTGCCACAAGCCGCAGTGCGGCACAATTTAAAAACAAAATAGTAAGTTTTTCTACATTATTTGATCCTCTCCAGTTCCATCAAGTATTTTGATGTATTTTCAATTTCTTTTAAACTATCGTCTCTAACTTTTTCAAATATCATCACTTCGAATGACATGTGTCAGCTGTCAAAGTCACTACACTATTCCCATTCCGATTGTTTACGTTTAGTGCATTCTGAGTGTATTCTCACTTTCTTGTTTTCGATATCGATAAACAAGGACACTGAGTGCGTACTGCCAGTGCAAATGGAAATAGTACATTACACACCGAGGTGCGAAAAGTTCCATTCCTGTCGTGAGATTAGTTAGATCACCGAGGCGCGAAGCGTCGAGGTTAGCTATGATCTCGAGACAGGAATGAAACAGAATAATTTACCCAGTATTATCTAAGCCAGCTTAATAAATATGACATTTAACTGTTAAATTATTTTTTTATGTTTAACTATGAGTATTCATTTCAAATGATGATGTTTTAGCAAATTTTTGTTATGAAGTTAAATGTTACTGCTAAGATATTGTAAAATTTCAGTCCAAGATTGGCAAAAAATTATTCTTGTTTTCAAATCACTTCTCAGAAAACTGCAGAACCTTTTGGCAAAGTGTGGTTTCCCAGTTTAATATTCAATAAAGATGTGCAAACTAAATTTTACGTGTTCTATTTTTTCAAAATTAACAACATCAAAAAATACATCGTAAGATACAGTGTCCTACATAAAAATAAATAACTTAACAACTAATCTAACTGATATCTTCTAACATCACTGCCTCATACTTTCTAACAAAAATGAAAAGTTTTAAATATTCAATTTTGGAACACAAAACAATTCAGCATCATTTTTCTCTTATATTTTTAACTAGGATCTTTTTGATTTCACTAGCCATACATTTTTCAAAAACTCATCTTTTTAAATTTTATTTATTATAGACCATAAGTGTTTAGAATTAGATGAATTATTGTCATGGAGTTCGTTTTTATAATATTCGACTTTGTTTTTGTCAATTAATGAATTTAATTTATTTTAAAATTTTTATATATTCGTTTGTTAATGCAATATTATTTCTTTCTAAAAGAGCGTTTAGGTTATCAACAAAATTTGAATCTGGTGATCGATATACTGCAGTAATAATAGCTCTATGTTTATTTTCAGATTTTATTTCTAACTGAATAGCTTTTATATTATCGTGGATTTCAAAAATATCGTATTTGCAATTAAATGATTATTTAAAAATACAACTAGTACATCATTCTGGTAAAATTTACTGACGTTATATAAAACATCATAAACTGCAATGTTAAAGGTAAAAACTTCTCGGAATTCTGTTAAAATTAGGCAATCACGGTCACAAACTGATTTATTTTTCAATGTTTAATGAATTATTGTCAATTACATTAGTGAGACAACAACTTACTTATTTAATGTTTTGAAGTTAAAACAGATATTGAAAATGAAAAAATCTTCAGTTAGAGTCTATTTTCACCCTCTCATACCAATAACAGTTTCTAATAATTTATGATTAATTTAGACTTACTTGTCTTTCGGAGCAATCTTTGGATTTGGATGTACTGCCAGCCGTGATTAGTCTTTCGCAGTAGGAACCTTCTAACATCAAAATGCCTAAGGGTCTATGACAATGTTCTGAATCGTAGTAGAAAAGAAGATTCTGAAAAAAAAATAAATATATATTACTAATGTTTATTATACTAGTGATATCAAATAGTACAGACATAGACTATAGAGGATTACAACAAGTAATATACGTCCAATAGAGGCTTCTTATTTAATATTAGTTCTGGCGAAGAAAAATAGGAAAATAAAATAACTGAGTCATTCCACATTATAGCAACATTCTTTAGTACAACTATCTTTAAGTTGCCTCTGCTCGGCTATCAGGAAGAAAAACAGATAATATCATTATTATTATTATTATAGAATACAGAAGGCATATATAGAGGAGTATTTTAACAAATTTTTAAAGATTCCAGTGTGGTTCGTGGAACTTGCGCCTTGCACGAAAAACTGTCATGCTTGCTTCCAAGCTTTCCTTTCGAGCATGCACCTGCACCCTGTTTGTATCCAAGTAGGATAGATAAAAGGGTAATTAGGTAGGTAAGTAAACTTAAAATTTGAGAGACGCCAAAATGGTGGTTCCCACCTTATCGAGACTGAGGCACACAAGGGTAAACTCGTAACGTAACAAAAACGAAAAATGATTTAACTTGGAACGAAAGACCGAAAGTAGTATTAGGACGTTGAATTTTTTGGTTTGTGAAGCATTGGCATTACTTAGGTTAAACCATGTGATGATTTTCACAAGTCTTGATTTTTAAAACCATTCTATATCGCCTTTTGATTAAGGTTTAAAAACTTGTTCGAGCAATTTATCCAATAATAATTAGCCCCTTTACCTCTTAAGCCTACTCATGTAAAATATTTGGACTCCTTACTTCGCCTATTTATATTTTATTAATAAAGAACAGAAGGATGAGTATTGTAACTATGTTAAAAGAAATAAATTTACTTTCAGTTCAGAATTATGTTCAGTACATGACTGATATTTATTTATAAAATAAAAATGACATAGTACCATCGCCTCAGATCTATTAGAAAAAAATTCAATATAATTCGCAATATCACAACTATAATACAAGAAGCCAATCTGACTTTCATGTACGGCAAGCCATCACTAAAAGTTCCCAAAATATAATTTTTATTAAAAGTTTAAAAAATTTAATAGACTGCCTACAGAAATAAAAAAAAACATTAAATGTATTTAAAAGTAACCTCAAACAATACTTGATAAATAAACAGAACGGATATACTTTCTTGTGATAATACTCTTTAAACCTGCCCTTTGTAAGTATTTCCCTTAATTTATTGTTATTTTACCCCTCGTTTTACCCGCATTTATTATAAATTATTTTTTTTGAGGTCATGTACTTTATTTTAAAAAATTACTTGATGTTATATTAATACTACTTACTATGTTTAAATTATTAATAATTTTGCGACGATAGGTTATAGCAACTTATAGCCACAAAACTATTTTTGTGTTAAAGTAGATCCATAGACAGCAATGTAATTTACAAAGGCCTTCTTTCAACATACAAATAAATGCCAACTTTATAATTAAAATGAAAAACACAACAAAATACCTCGGTATCATAATTGATCAAAATTTGAAATGGGTTGATCACATTACGTCTTTAAAATCCCAAGGTAAGAAGATTCATTTTGAAATTTTATGAATTAAGGAAATTTATGACTACGAGTTTACTAATTATTATTTACAATTCGCTGGTTGAATATGTAATCCAAAATCGTATAATTAAAAGTGCTTTGTATAAGAACATTATATTCAAAAAACAGGTAAATAAAACAAGGGTGGTCCTTAAGATCTCACAAGAGTAATTTAATACGACCGGTTTCGAGGAGATCAGATCCTCATCATCAGGTATGGTCTAAAATAGGTAGGTAAAAACGAATGAGCTCATAACTAATAAAGTGGGTTTAAAAAATTATGAAAGTTGTCAAATATCAAGAACTCACCCGTATTACTCATCTATTTAAGACGAAGCTTAGAGATTATCACAGGGTCGGTGTAAAAAACAAGTATGCGAGTATTTTTTAAGAAATGCATAAAAACAGTAGTTGCAACAAAAAGTTGATGTCAAAACACAAGTAGGTCTAAAACTATTAATTAAAATAATATTTTAATAATTTTAATTAATAGTTTTAGACCTATTTGTGTTTTGACATCAACTTTTTGTTGCAACTACTGTTTTTATGTATTTCTTAAAAAATACTCGCATACTTGTTTTTTTACACCGACCCTGTGATAATCTCTAAGCTTAGTCTTAAATAGATGAGTAATACGGGTGAGTTCTTGATATTTGACAACTTTCATAATTTTTTAAACCCACTTTATTAGTTATGAGCTCATTCGTTTTTACCTACCTATTTTAGACTATACCTAATGATGAGGATCTGATCTCCTCGAAACCGGTCGTATTAAATTACTCTTGTGAGATCTTAAGGACCACCCTTGTTTTATTTACCTCTTTTTTGAACATATAACTCACACATGGCTACTACCTTCAACTTTAATTGAACATTATATTATCTGTCTTGCTGTACCTTTATTTATGGAAAGCCTGAATTGAGATACACTACAAATTATTTGCAATAAATATCGAAAGAAGTATACATTTTTAAATAATTTGACATCTAAGAGCCATTCACACATCACAGTTGATATCCTGATACTTGACAGGCACAGCCAAGTATTATTCTGATTTTTGCCAAATAAAATGACCGGTTAATTATTCTATGGGGTTACGACAGAGAGCCAGTGAATTTGATGAAGGTGTTTTTGTGACTAGGGGCGAAACAGTAGTACGCTTAAGTTAGCACCATTATAAAAAAATTCATTTTTAAGAAACTGCTTACATATTTTTCATAAATTGGCAGGCATGGCGACTAATTTCGAATAAAAATAGCCTCCAAAATGGCTATGGTTGCAAGTATGAAGGTCGCAACCCGCCTTAGAAATTTCACCTTTACTATCAACAGCTGTTGTCTGACAGGTGAATTTTGAAGAGTGTTATTTTAGCACTAAAATATGTATTTCCTAACACCAAAGTTAAGGGCTGAAATTTCCATTTTAATCAGTGCTTGTGGAGATTAAGAATGTAGGTTTGCGTCAAGATTATATTAAAAATGAAGATGTAAGATTGCATCTTCGAAGAATGTGCTCCGTGTAATAATTGGCATTATTATTATTTGAAAATATAAAGAATTTACCAAAAATTCTACAACAGTATTTACGAGAAAATGCATGAGAAGTTGCCTAAGCACAATAAGTTGTCATTGAAGAATGGGTTAAAAAAATGTCAAAATAAAAAATTACCATTAAATAACGAGGAATCAAAATGTATTACCAGAAGAAAAATAATTGGTGTATTATGCGATTGTAATTTTTATTTTATTTATTTTTAGTTCTAAAAAAAACATATAATTAATAATTAAAACTGGTTTCCTATCAATATGTCACAAAATTGCATTCCAGCCACATACCATATTAAAAGGCAGAAATCTAGTCCTTGCTGAACATTTAAGATTTAAGGGATGTTGAAGAACATTGTAAAATTGTTTATTTAAAAACTTTCTACTTTTTGATATCTACTATTTCCCGTAATACTGGTAATACAAAAGTAAAGGTACTTTTTTCTTCTTATTTTAGGTACAGCTATCCATTTACTTCTTTGATTTAATTTCAATTTTGCTACTGAAAATTTATGTAATTTACACCGTTTTTCTTTACTAGTAGTTTTACAATTTACAACACAGCAACTCCGGTTGCTCATTGTATTGGTTTTACCCATTTTTTGAAAAGAATGTAAAATATATACGTGTATTTGATACACCAAAATTACAAAATATCGCCCTAAAGTGCTCGAATTATCTGCAGCTTGCGCTAGTATCGCTTTTGCTTCCCCTACCATAACTTCGCACTGAGCAAATACTGATCGTTTTCGATTACTCTTTGCACAATTCCATGTGAAATTTACAGGTCGCGCAGGAAACGAATAATATAAGCGTTTCCAGTTTGCACGACTCCACTGCGTTGTAATGTTGTTTTTACAATTTTTATGTCGAGGGAAGATCTGGGTAAAAAACTTTACCGATTTTTTTAATATCTAATAATTAAATTAATTTGTGTTAAAATAAGTGTCAAAATGTTATCAATTACATTACCATAGCATACTCATTTTGGGAAAAACAACTAGTTTCGGCTAGCATCAGGCTTACAAAAAAAAAATGCCACGATGTAACTATGCAATATGAAATAGAAATAATTCATAGAATTCAAGCAATCATTAGAGAACTAATATTATAGAATAAGTGTTCAACTTTAACCATGCCTGTATCACTACAATTTATTAAATATAATCTTTAATTAATAATTTTGAAACTTAATTATAAAAAGCTGATATTTTTTATTTGCAATATGATGTTAAATTTACGCTCCACTAAAAAGACAAGCGAAAATTAGTAATTAAGCGAAAATGTTTGCTTTTATAAAAGAAAAGCAAAATTAAAAAGGTATTGTAGAGCGTACAAAATAAAATCAATTATAACGATAACGCTACCAATTAAAGTCTCAAGAGTTTATTGGAAATAGCTTAATGATTAATTTAGAACTATTTGAGTCTTATATCTATCGGTATCTATTTTAATTTAAAAACTTCAAGATTAAAATTCTAAAAATAGTTCTCTTTTAACTTGACATGGTGTTGTTGCATACGATGCTTATAACATGTAAAACAATCCTCAATTCCTCAACCAAATTACAGCGGGTGTCGGCGCAGCGGTAGCATGTCTGCTTCGCATATTGAGAGACCGCAGGTGCAATTAGATCGACAACACATCTGACTTAGGAGCGAATATGACTGTACTATACGAGGTTTTCACTGGATTATATATAATTGTATACAAATTAAAAATATATAATGTGTTCCGTTAAAAACGGTGACGTCATAAGGGACAGAAGTAAACTGGGTGCAAAAATAATCCCTTTACATTTATTTTTTCCGCTACTCCATTTTGTTGAGGATTTCCAGGAACAGTTAATTGGTGTTTAATCCCATTTTTCTTCAAATAATCAATCAATTCCTTTGACAAATATTCACCACCATTGTCACTTCGTAAGCAAGCAATTTTACTGCCGTGTAAATTTTCAACCCTGTTTTTGTATTCTAAAAACATTTTAAAAACTTCGCTTCTACTTTTCATTACTGCTACTTCGGAATATCTAGAACAATCATCAATGAAGGTAACTACATACTTGTTCTTTCCATTTGATATTAGGACCCACAACATCTGAATGTATTAATTTTAATGGCTCTACTTTTATGTTGTAACTTTTATGCGGAAAAGGTGATCTTTTCATCTTAGCTTCATAACAAATTTCACAATTTTCCTGTAAGCCGTCTTCATCATTTACACTTTCTTCTAGAGCGTCTTCTGAATTTTTAACTTCATTGTTTAATAATAACTTAACGTCTGGTATGTTCAAATGGGCCAATCGTCTGTGCCACAATCTTTCTTTCTTGGTAACGGCTTTATTTGAAGATTTATTAGTTTTAACTTGCGTCTTTATACTGTCATCTTCAAAAATATAGTGCAAACGTCCTATTTTTGTCGATTTTGCTACTAATTGATTTTCTTTTGTCGTAATTTTCATAATATTTTCTTCTAAAATAACTTTGAGTCCTTTTTCTGCAGCCAACGTTGTCGAAATTAAGTTTGTTTTCAGATCAGAAATATACAAAACATTTTGTAGGGTTATTTCATTTGACCCATTTTCTTTGCTTAATTTTAAATTTATATCACCATAGCCAGTTGACGATAGTAAACTTCCACCTGCGACTACAATTTTCGTCTCTACCTGTACAAAGTTTAACATTTTCTCTTTTTTGAAAACTCATATGATCTGTAGCTCCGCTGTCTAATATCCAAGTATTTGAGCAAGTTTCTAGAGCATAAAGAGAATATCGTACACTACAAGTTTAGAGGCGCAAGGTTCAGGTTCATTTGATGTATCTGTAATCTCCTTTTGTGTTTGTGATAAAGGACAAATTCTTCCTATGTGTCCCATCTATAGACATCTGTAAAATCTTGAATTTTCATGAGAACGTTGCGTCTTCTGAAGGTCTTCATGATTTTTTCAATTTTTCCATTTATTTAGTTTATATTTCCTTTGATTTTTAAAATCTTTCTTCTTTGAAAACAATGCCCTCGCTACATCTTTTTCATCTTCTTTATCTTGTTTATTTGCTAATCTTTTTTCTTCTTTTACCAGTTTTAATTTCAACTTACTCATATTTAAATCATCTCCGTCTGACCTTAAATTTCTAGGTAGATACTCATATTCGCTCAGCAAACCCAGTACTGCAAACCCAGCTTGAACTTTTTCATGAAATTCATATCCAGCATTTTTAACTTTATGATATAAACCATTCCTTCTTGTTAAATATTAATTTATAAAATTCCAAATATTATCCATATCTCAAAGTGGTCCGAAGTAGATTAAAGGGAAGTAAAAGGCTCAAAGTCTGTCGACCACATAAATTTATTAGGTTGGGTTGCAAGCGCTTTCGACCTAAAAGGTCATCATCAGGCAAAAAATTTTTTGTAAGTGAGTAGGTAGGTAGGTAGGTACAATCTGCAATAATAATTTAGGATAACAAAACGTTTTTTATAGAAATGCTAGGTGTCTTACCACTATGTGTCCACAGAAAAAATTAAATATGTTGAATTAAAATTTTAAATTGTAAAAATTGTTGTAAAAATTATATAAATTGGCACGTACTGCCTCCCTCATTCGAGGTTGGATATTGTTCAATCTTGAACCTCGCCTGCCTCCATCTAATGAAGGTGGTTATAAAAGATAATATCAAATTTAAAGTTCCACATGTGTGCTTAAGGCACCATGTGAAAAATGTAACTTTTAGAAAAATACCGTTACTCCCCCTATCCCCAGTACAAATGGGGTAGACGGAGTTTGGTTTGTGTACACCCTTAAGCCTAGGCTTAAGAAGTATCATTAATTAATAACTTTACTTAACTTAGGGAATTTTACTTAGCACCTTCGTCATTCAAGGGTGAAGTTGAATGAGAAAATGGTGGAGAATTTACGACATTTGACAACTGACATATGATGGAAGACACGTAGTTACAATTATGGTTGAGATAATAATAATTAAATTTGACATTAGTTAAATTAAATATGCTAAATTAGTTTTGTGACAAATTTTATAGTATAAATTTAAACAATTTGACAGGATGTCCAAGACTTTGGAGAGGCCACGAGTAAATTCTGTTGGTGTTATAAAGTTAGAGTGACATTTGATTATTTTTAAAAAGAAGAATTTGACATTAGACATTAGATTTAGGTTAAGGAAATTTATGATATATATGAAGTACTCGGAATACACTCTTCTTCGTCCTATTGTACTAACTCTTCTTTGTCCGGAAACCTTCTACCTCGTCGAAAACTTCAGTGCCCTAACAACCCTGGGCCCATAACCTCTAAGAAAACTGCAGAGCCTTTTGGCAAAGTTTGGTTTCCCAGTTTAATATTCAATAAAGATGTGCAAACGAAATTTGACGTGTTTTATTTTTCAAAAATTGACAACATCAAAAATACATCGTAAGATACAGTGTCCTACATAAAAATAAATAACTTAACAACTAATCTAACTGATATCTTCTAACAATTGCCGAACCAGATAATTATATATAATTGTGTTGTTTATCTGTTTATATATGGTTTTTAGTATTGTAGCTTTTTTATTGACTGGACTTTTTAAGTTGTTTTTATAAAGAGTATTTTGGTAAATCAACTTAGTTTTATTTGAAGTAAGTTCTACAGTGGCAGACATGATTGTTTTTAACTAATGATAGTGTTATTGATTTGAGGTCCGAATATGCCAGGCAGACGGTGTTCAGTAATAATTGTAACAACAGCCGTGTGAAAACAAAATGAGATAAACCATTTATGATAATTTTCCATCGGAAAAAGATTTTATTTCACACGAAATAAAACAAGAGTGGATTCGGTGCCGTAGAGCAAATAAATGGAATCCCACAACAAGCCAAATTTGTTCTATCCACTATATCGGCAATGATTATGAAAGAGAACTTTATAATTAATTATTAGGTAATTGGGTATGCCAGTAAAAAAGCGATTAAAAAAACGGCAGTCCCTACTTTGCTTCTTAGGAATTATGAAAGTTAAGATAAAACTTTAAAAAAGAAATAATGGAAAAGTAGAATCTTTAAAAGAGAACAGAAAATTAGGGTGGATGATTGTGTATTAAAACAATTTACTAAAATTTCCACATGAAAGCAGCACGATTAAAAGCGAAAACAGTAACTTTGAAAGTGTTGGGAGCAAAAATATAATAAGCTTAAGGATGATTTTAAAAATATAAAAAAAGAAAAGGCCAATATGTTTACACAAGTAAAACAATTTAATTAGCAATTAAACTTTTGTAAAAGCAAATATCAAAGACTATTGAAACAACAAAGAACTAAAGAACAAGTAAAATGTTTTTACTAAAAACCAAAAGAACTTGATAATAATAAAAAAAAAAGAAACGTGTTGACTGAACATTTAAAGAAGCTGCATCTGCTTTTATCTTGCGATATTACGGCAAAAAGGCATATTTATATGTAGAACCAATTGTATTTTCCACTTCCTAGTTTGTCTTCTCTAAGACGATGGGCTAATAAATTAAACTACAAATGGAATCTTAACCAGTGTATTACAATTTATGCAGTTAGACGGAGAATCAATGGGTGACTTTGACAAGCAATCTGTATTATGTGTACTATTTTGTATTATTTTATACTAATTGTGTAGGATTGTCAACAATCCAGCGATGCTGAAAAAATTTTTGTTGAGCAATACGCAACCGACCTTTTTGCTTTTAGGTTGTCAACCTAATTTTAATATCTGAGACCTCTATGTGACACCTTTTTTTTAGCTCATCAACCTAATTTGAATTTGTTTTATGTAGTACGTGTACTCCCTCGTTTTAAACACTTTACATCCTATTAACAAATGACAAAATTGAAAATTATATCTAAACTATTTTCAAAGATATTAAATTATATCTCTTTAAAAAACAAATTTTCAACTCCCCGTAACAAAAAATTGAAGCCGTTGAGGACATATGTTTATATGAACTTTTCTGCATAATATGACCTGAGGAATCACAACTTACAATATTAGCATACCATTAAAAAACACCCTGTATAAATTATAAAAATGAGGAAGCCATTTTGAATTTTTAAAAAGTAAGGTATCCTTGATTGGTATTAATAGGCATAAATTATATACTTTGAAATTAAATTGTTTTATATTATTTTAGGTTTAGCCTCATTTGCATCTAACGTATGTGATACCAAATATAAAAAATGTATTGTATGTACATTTTTCATTTGACTTAGTCACATAATATCAGTATTCGGCATCTTCGCATAATGAAACAACTTCTGAGTGCGAAACTGCTCAAATTATTTTCCTTTAAATTAAAAAGACTGTATATAAGTTAAGTAAAATATACACCCCATTAGTGTAATTTCTTCGTGGCGGAACTGATCGGTAGGATTAAACCTTTAAAAAAAAACGGATTTTTTGAGGTACATCTGGCGAAACTAGTCTGTCTCCGAAAATACAAATCGATCTGTTCTATGATTTTTTGAAAATTTTCTTGATTTAAGAGGAAAATTTACATTATAAACTTAAAGACCTGCGGGGCAACGGTAGTTTAATAGGTATAAAAATTACAACTTAAGGGTGGAGCCTAAATTCTACAAACTTTTTTCCGAGACTAAACAAAATCAGCATTCATTAATAATTTTAACAATTGCATGTAGATACGAGGGATACATATTCTAAACTCCAACGCGCGAAGTTGAGACAAAGGAACTGAAAAATATTTCACAATAGCACAAAATAATATGCATTTTACAATAATTGATTTTCTGAGAGTAGAAAAGGGTCCATAGTTTAGCAATACATTCGTTCCTGTACCACCGATGTTCTCGATTCAAAAAGCAAAAGTTACAAATACAGGAGGCCAATGTAAACGGACAATAAACGGTCTCTTGACATTTTACATTTTTAAATAAACGAGATTTTTAAAAAATAATATCTATACCTGTTGTTTTTTATATTCAAGCGGATTTATAATATTCAAATTTGGGGTAGCCATGAGTGAGTTAGTTAAATGAAAAGGTACTTTGATTTTATAATATATTACGATCAGATATAATGTTTCAGCATATTATTATTTATATTTTAACAAAAAATATTTCTATAGTTTGAATAATCTGTTATAATGAACCACCTAGGTACAGCTTCTGGAACAAATTCATAAAAACCCGTATTGTTACTATGGCTATCAGCAGCCGAGTTGTAAGTTGCACAGTTAATTTTTTTTATCCATTTGGGCAAAAACTACAAATGAATTGAAAAAAAATTGATAGGAAATAAGTCTTTTTTTATCTCACAATGTCGGGTATAAGAAGTTATATAGAAAAAGTTAGTATTCAATATCATCTAAACAAAAAGCAAAAATATTTTTAAATGAATATGTTAAATAAAATATGACCATTCTTTTACAGATATGGGTGTCTGTAAAAGGTCTTTACAAAAACATACCACATGTTCCTTAGATCAAAATAAGTCGATTTAAGTAAAATTACCTTAGTACAAAGTTGCTTCGTTTGGGCTCCAGAGGGCCTTGAAGTTACAATTTTTAAATCGTTTTTCCCATATAAATTTAAAACGGCATATGCGATTTTGCTGAAATTTGGCATATTGATAGAGTTTTATGTGGCCAAAAAAATAGTATTAAAATTTTGTCCGATAATAATACATAGGCGTAGAACTTGATTTTTTAAATAATTGTGCCTGTAAAAATTCTACGCCAATGGAAGAAAAGGAGTTTGAGTATGAAATTTAGATTGCGCAACTCATTTACTTTAAAAAAGGCACTCTTGATAAGACTCGATTACTCTCATGGTTTTCGCTAAAATTCTGTTTTAATAATTTAGAGTGTATAGGTTTCACAAAAATATTTATTTACAACATAATCAAAATAGAGATTTTACAAAAATTGTTCAAAATGTTCACCATTTTCACGCATACAAAGATTTATACGCCGAAAAAAATTAAAATGTATCCTTTCCATATCTTCTTCATCACCTCTAAGATTGTTTATTGCATCTTGAATACGTTGCCAGAGTTGTTCCTCATTTTCTACAGGTTTCCTGTAAATTGTGGATTTCAGATGTCCCCATAAAAAGTAATCCATCGGAGTTAGGTCTGGGGAACGTGGTGGTCAGTTTACAGGTGCGTCATTACCTCTGCCTATCCATTTATGTGGATATTGTTCATTCAAGTTTAAAGAAAAATGTGGTGGAGCTCCATCTTGCATAAACCACATATCTCTCCGAAGTTGGAGAGGTAAATCTTTTAACAATTCTGGCAACGTATTTTGTAGAAAATCCAAATAATTTTCTCTAGTTAATCTTCGTGGAAGTATGACAGGACCAACAATGAAATTACCAATTATTCCAGCCCACACATTAATTTTGAATTCGTGCTGAAAATGGTTTACCTTTATTGCATGCGGATTTTCAACGGCATAAACATGTTCGTTATGGGTATTAGTTATACCTCTTCTTGTAAAACCCGCTTCATCGGTAAAGAGAACCTTCTTGACAAAGTTTGGATCTCTTTCTCTTTGCCTATTAACAAATCGACAAAAACCCAAACGAATTTGAGGATCATGGACTAATAATTCTTGTACTGGCTTCTTATGGTATGGATATAGCAATTGTTCTCTAAGCACTTTATGAACGACATCTTTACTTACTCCTAGTTCCCTTCCAATTCGTCTGGTGCTTAATTCTGGATCTTCTTCAACACGTTCTAAAATGTCTTCTTCAACTTCAGGAATCCTTACAAAACGTTCTCTTCCATTATCAACAGTGTTGGGAGCAAAGGAACCGGTCTCCCGAAGACGTCTCTCAACAGCAGCAAAAGTTGGGTGGCTAGGTACACGACGATTTGGAAACCTTTCAGAGTACACCCTGACACTCGCTCGAGCATTTCCTTCACAAAATCCTAATGTCAGTAACATATCGGTATATTCTGCATTGGTATATTGTACAGCCATATTAATAAACCACGCATTTATTTTTTTAATTATTGAGTCAGATAGAACACTTTCAATCATTAACAAGAGATTAGGTGTTAAAACTTGACAATATTTTTATTTAGATGAAACTATGGAAACCAACAATAAATGTTTTTGTATACGTATTGCAGGCAAATAATTAATATTCCTCAAAAAATCGTACATGGCAAGAATCGAGTATTTTTGTTAAAAGTCTCGATTAGAGGTGTTGAAGAAGATATGAAAAAAGTATATTTTTATGTTTTTCATCGTATAAAATTTTGTCCGATAATAATACTTAGGCGTAGAACTTGATTTTTTAAATAATTGCACCTTTAAATTCTACGCCAATGGCAAAAAAGGGGTTTGAGTATGAAATTTGGATTGGGTACTCATTGGGTACTCACAGAGTATCAATGGTCTTCGGAGCTATATCACTATGTTACCACGTAGAAGGACAGTTTCTCTCTTCATATTTTTTAGTCAAAAAGTCAAATAATAAATTCAGATTTGTATTAAATTAAAAATCTCTTAATGTGTTTGTCAAGACTGAACATTTTAAATTGGAAACTATTAAGTCAGTGAGGCATTTAATATTAAAAGATTGTCTCATATCTAAACTAGATTAGAAGGATGCATATTTTTTAGTGCCAATTCATAGAAAATGTAGAAAGTATTTACGTTTTGAATTTGACGGGAATCTTTATGAATTTACATGTTTGCCATTTGGCTTGAGTACAGCTCCATATGTTTTTTGTAAAATTCTTAAACCTCTAGTAAGTGTATTGAGATTGGAGGGATTTATATCAGTAAACTATCTCGAAGATTTTTTACTTATAGGTAGTAATGTTAAGGAATGTGAACATAATTTGACAAGAACTATAGAACTCCTTAGATCCTTAGGGTTTTTAATCAATTTTGAGAAATGTAATTTAACGCCTAGTACTAAATGTAAATTTTTGGGTTTTTTATGGGTTAGCTCCGTACTAACAATAAGCTTACCAGCAGAAAAAATAATTAAGGCTACTGCACATATAAAATTAATTATGAAAGTAAATCATATTACAATTAGAGATTTTGCAAAATTAGTCGGTTACATAATTTCTATCTGTCCAACATTCAATTTTGGCTGGCTGTATACAAAAAAATTGCAAAATTTTAAATATTTGTCACTTAAACAAAACAACCTTTCATATAATGCTAGGATAGTTTTAACTGCTGTGGCTATATCAGAATTAAAATGGTGGCTAGACAATATTTCTAAGTCTGGCGCTCGTATTTATCATGGACAATATAATTTAGAAATATACTCTGACGCTTTAAAAAAGGGGTGGGGAGCGTGTTGTGGAGTTAAACGTACCAATGGACATTGGCACATATATGAGAAAGATTTGCATATCAATAGGTTAGAATTAATTGCAACCTTTAATGCCTTAAAATGTTTTGCATCTTCATTAACTTATTCAAATATTCTATTGATAATATTACCGTAATTTCGTGCATAAATAAGATGGGTAGTACTAAATATACCTCACTATACGAAATAACTAGAAATATTTGGAAATGGTGCGAAAGTATTAATATTAAAATTTTTGCATCATAAATAAAGTTCGAAGAGAATAAAATAGCTGACCATGAGTCCAGGAATTTAAGTATTGAGTCAGAGTATTCTCTTCATATTGCTGCCTTTCGTTACATTACAAAGAGACTTGGTAACCCTGAGAAGATAGATTTATTTGAATCTAGTGTAAATGCTAAATGCCAAAGTTTTATATCTTGGAAAAGAGATCCAAACTCTTTCGGTATTGATGCATTCACCATCAATTGGGCAACCGATTTCTTCTACGCTTTCCCACCATTTCCTCTAATATCTAAAGTTTTAAATAAAATAATTTGTCGTAGTGCCCTTGTGGTCAACTCAAGTATGGTTTCCTATATTTTTTAAACTTTTAATATCAGAACCAGTATATTTATATCCACAGGCTAATTTGTTGCTATCTCCTTAAAGAAAAAGTCATCCAATTTGGCCAAGTCTTTTCCTGGTGGTAGGCAGATTGTCAAGAGCTTTTGAAAGAAAAGGAATTCAAAATGAAGTAATCCACATTTTTTTATCATCAATAAGCCCTAATACGTTAAACCAATATAACACGAGTTATAAAAAATGGTGGACATTTTGCAATGACAATAGAGTTCCTTATTTTTCTCCTACCTTAAGCCAGGCAATAACTTTTTTACATAAGGAATTTGAAAAAGCCGCGACTTATTCCACTCTTAACTGGCATATATCAGCACTTAACCTCTAATATTTTCAATAAATCATGACCAAAATTTATTGAAGGTATATTCCGAGAAAGGCCTATTTTCCCTAAATATACTAGAACTTGGGATCCACAAATTGTGTTACAATATCTGGCTACATTGTACCCATTGAATAATATAAGTCTTCAGGAGCTTTCTTGTAAAATAGTAACGTTATTAGCATTAGTTTCGTCACACAGAGTTTAGTCTTTGGCTGCCATTAAAATTTCAAATATTTATAAATGTGACGAAGTTTATATCATAACAATAGATAATATGTTAAAAACGTCTGTACCAGGTAGAGAACAGCCATTTATTGATTTTTCGACATTTCAAGAAAAACGTAAACTATGTGTAACGAGAACGCTCGAACATTATATTTTTGTTACCCGGGAACATAAAGAAGATGTGATTATCTATTCTTAACTTTTAAAAAGCCTTTTCATAAAGCTACGTGTCAAACATTAGCTCGTTGGACAAAGTCAATTCTAACAAAAAGCAGCATAGATACTTCAGTTTTTTCAGCTCACTCCACAAGACATGCGTCTACGTCAGCAGCTTTACGTAATGGAGTGAGTATTGAGCAGATTCGAGCCGCCGCGGGCTGGACTAATAAGTCCACAGTCTTCTCCAGATTTTACAATCGACCGGTAATTAAAAGTACTTCTTATGCAAGAAACCTTCTAGAAGAGAACCATTAGAATATTTCGTTTGTTTGTAATTTATTTTTGTTAATTCTAATTATTAATTACTGTTTGAATTGGGTTATTTTCAATGTATTTGGAAAATATATTTTTTTCCCAAAACAAAAACTTGTTTCTTTAAACATCTACAAATTGTTCTTGGTCTATGAAGACGTGGTTACGAAGTATAATTAAAGATTAAACCACTTACCTGTAAGGAAGTTCAATCTGAATTATACGAGTAACCACGTCTAAGTAGACCAACCCCCCTCCCAATAATTAATTATTCAGCTACCCCGAAGTAGTACGTTTTTGTTTTGTGTGTGTATACAGGGTCATTCTATATGGGCGGAACGGGTCATTCTATATGGGCGGAACACTTGATTTATGGCTTAACTATGACTTGTACGATAATTTGACTTAGATAAAAGTTTTTGTACATTTTATGTACTATTTATTGACGTTTACAGATTTCCCGCATACGTAATGGTTTTCAAGATATGACGTCATCAGGCAATATTTTAAATAAGTCTGGGACCCACTTAATGTACCATTGATGAAATCAGACAGATCATACGAACTCGAAAAATAATATAAATACAGGGTGATCCATTTAAAATATTGCCCGATGACGTCATATCTTGAAAATCATTACGTATGCAAGAAATCTGTAAACGTCAATAAAAACTACATAAAATGTACAAAAACTTTTATCAAAGTCAAATTATCGAACAAGTCATAGTTAAGCCATAAATCAAGTGTTCCGCCCATATAGAATGACCAGGTATATTGCATTATCACACATATGCAACAATAATTATTGGAAAAACGTAATGATTGGTATGAATCATGTAGATATGGTCCGAGCCGGTAGGTAAACATCTTTTCTGCTGATTTTAAACAGTGGTTTGATATCGCACCAAAGGTGTAACTTCAAATTGTTCTTGGTGTACTCAGACCTGGTTACTCGTATAATTCAGATTGAACTTCCTTACAGGTAAGTCGTTTAATCTTTAATTATGTTTAGTATATATGAAACAAGTTGTAAAGATAATTCTTGTATAATGATATTATTATTATTTAAAGGCTTTAAATAAGGGCTTGAAGATATCACAGTTCGAAATTCCTGTTATTGAACATTTTTTTTTTTTAGAATAAAAGCATTAGTTCCTGTTTTTCAGGTAAGTTCCATAAATGAATTCATATTTTAATCTAAATGGTACTCAAGCGCAGTAAAGTTGCAACAACTAAACAATATAATGAACTTTTAAAATAAAATTCAATTTATATTTAGAATTAAATAAGTTAGCTAAAATTTTTGACCGTATGAAAAAGTTATAAGTCATAAATAATTACGTTACAAAGATTCATATGTGAATTTTCAATTTCTATTGACATGATAGTTCATCATATGCGTTTTCCAATATCAATACATGGCTTGGCTTCGGAACAAAACCCTTTGTAGTAAAACTACTAATCCGAATCAGAATCTTGATATTATTAAAAACGTGGTCCACTAGTTAAAATATTTGGTATAATAATTATATATCATCAATCGCCACTGCCACTGATATATTATAAAATTTAAAAAAGAGTATTATAATAATAAGACATTAATCATATTTTAAATGGATCGCTTACTACCATGTTTTAGAAATAAAGTGTAACTCTTAAATTAATAAACATATTCCAAATAATTTAAGATTCCTTGCGTCATATTGATAAAAATTAAACAAAATTTTTCACCATTTATTTGGTATTCTGTGTCGTACTTCCATGTCTCTAATACCTCTGCTGTCAACTAGTTCTGGTAAGGCATATTGCATATAAAAATTTTGAATTTTATTTTGTATCTTTTTTCCCAAAAGCTGTCATTATGAGGAATTTTCTCCACTTTTATTCCTCGAGGAGTCCAAAAACATAAAATGCAAAACTCCATTTGTGTAATATTCAGCTAGCCCTGAATTTGAAAATACCAATTGTGGTTCTCCTTAATGGTATTGTCCTTTTCCTAAAAAGTTATTTCTCTACCGCATATTCCTTCTTCTACAGTCAGCACTCTAGCTCCATATGGACATTTTAACTATATCATAGAGTTTTGTTTTTGTTTTAAACTCCATCCGGACTGGCAGTAACATAATTAAATTCGGAATCAATAAAAAGTCCACATTTAAAAACTTTTCTTGTAAATAAATTTCCAAATCTTATTTTGCTCTGGATTTATTATCCATACCATATTGGGTGGCTTTTGCAAAAAATAAAAGATTTTATGAGATTTTTTAAAGAATACGTTTCGTTTTTTTACAAATGTCTCCACATTTTGAAGTAGTGACACGTTTTCGTCTTTCATTGTGACACAATGCACAGTCAGCTTGATGTAACATTAATTTTTTTATCATCTATAGACATTGACAAACTTTTTAAAAAATCTTCTTTTGCAATGCGTATCAAAGAGTAAGACAGATCCAAGCCACGCGCGAAAGCAAGAAAAATGATTTACTTAGTTCTAAAAAATATACATTACTTTAGTAAATTAAAGAGTTGTTAACATGCTGGAATTAATTATTCTCAACTCGAAGATGTATTCATTAAAAAAACTCCCTGCAATATAAAATTTATAATTCACATCTCACTGTATACCTTTTAATCTTGAATATACTTTTTTAATAAATAAATTATAAAATTAATTTAAAATAATTGAGTGAAATTACAGTATGTAAAATATAATAAAGTGTACACTGTGTACAGACATAAAATAAAATAAATTTAAAGCACTTGTAAATAGTAAAAATGGATATAAGTACATTTTGTTGGTGTCACCTTCTATACGAAAAAGCTTTTAACGTATTTTTTTTATTGTAAGAAAAATAAATGCTCCTGTAGGTAAAAATTAAATATAATGTTCGCTTCTAGCATTTTTATTTGTATTTCTTTTCGTTAGAAAGACATCTTTTTAGATTTTTTTCAAAAGAAACCGATTCAAATTTTTAAAAAGTGACTCCAGATGGGTACGGGTTGAGCCTTTACCTGTACTTACATAATTTTTCTTGTAGTAAAAATAAAAAATAATCCGTAAAATTGGTGTACTATGAAACCCTTGCATATTATATAATAAGTTGATCTTAATATTACAGAAATAATTAACGTAAAACAATAATGTGTACAAATACGTAATGAGCGGTAATGCAGGTCATAACTTACGCAGATGAAGTTTGCAGCACAAGCCGCAGGCAAGTGCTGTAATTCATCAAGTGAAATATGACCATTACCGCAAATTGAATACTATACTTTATCTACGACTATAACAATAAATACTAAGATACAAGTATCAAGAAAGAATTATATAATTGACTAAATGATAAAAACGTTTGAATCTTTGTCGCCAGATATTTCTCATGAGAAGCTTCATTTTTGAAATTATTAAGTTGTTCTGGCATAAATGTTTTTGCCTTTTTAGCTATATGTTTCTCTGATTGACGTTTAAGAAACGCACGTAATTTTGAATAATTCTCTATATTAATTCCATTATTTATGTTGAGTGTGCTTCTTACAAGGAGTAGAAAGTCCATAGAGACGATGCTTTATATTTATTGCTAAGTTCATTAAAATATGCCAAAAGTACATTTTATGTAAACGAGTTGCACCAATCTTGATAATTTTTGTATACACCTTTATACTTGTTTTTTGATTTTTCTGGTAATAAATTCTGTATTGCATTATTATCTCTGTTATTTCTGGAGGTATACATAATAACTTATCTTCACTATCTAAATTCATCTTTTTTTAGCACTATTATTAGAAATTGATTTGAAAACGTCAAAATTATCTTGTTAAAATTTTATTTCAAATGACATTACTCCCCTCAATGTAATAATTGAGTGTTCCGCCTACTGAGAGGCGTTGACAATTTAATAATTTTAAAATCTTTTAATTATTATTCATTCCTTTCCAGTTGTTTAAAAATCTTTCTAACATTTTACGCCAATAGAACATTTATCGACATTAAAATTTCCAAGAATTTACTGCGCACACTATTTATCGTAGGAGCCCAGCGTGAGTTATAATAACTCACTATTATAACTCACGCTATTTATTGATACTATTAATTGCTCAAAAGCACTTGAATAATTAATATATAAATTAATAGGAGTAGATAAAACATATTATAAATTGTTTTTATTCACAAATATTAATTTATTAAAACAGAGGCGCCACTTTCCACACGAAAATTCTTGCAATGTAAGGGTTTCGTAGCAGCCCACTTTTAAAATTTTTAACTATTTTTAAAAGAAAAAAATATGGATGTGTAGGTAAAGGTTAAATCTATGCTCCTCTGGTTTTTTTTTAGAAAAACCAGTTTGAAATTTTGAAAAAGTGTCTCCAGAGAAGCATAGATTTAACCTTTACCTACACGCACATATTTTTTTCTTTCAGAATAAGTCAAAAATAAACTTTAAAAGTGAGGTACTACGAAACTCTTGCATGCTGTGCTCTAAAGCCAAGTAAATACTCCTCTTAATTTAATTCTTCTATAATACTATCAAATAATTCTACCAAATTAGGTGGAATGTTAGCTCTAGCTATCGGTCAAAAAGCTGATAGATTAGGTAGGTACGTTTAAGAAAGTGATTTCGTGCAATCACTTGTGTAATCTGTTAGTTTCACTACTTCACCTTTCCTCAAATATTTTATAACCAGTCAGATTCGTGGATCGATGATAAAGTTGATTGACGTAATTTGTTGGCCATTTGTCCGAAGATTATTAGGGCGTAAGTGTAGCTAAATTTAGAACTACGATTCCCCGGTTTTGTACTGTTTTAAGACAGTTTCTGGTATTTATTTTTATGTATCTGATGCTGACAGTCCCGCCGATGATTTATATTTTTACTGACTCAGTCGTTCTATATTTCCATTTTACGAATATTCCGAGATTTGTCCCAAACGAATAGATATATCGTGACGACAATTCACTTCATTTATATTTTGTGATTAAGTAGTTGAAAGACTGGTGATGTTTTAAGGAGTAATGAATATTTTTGGTATGTTGACGTAGCAATTAAATTCTTTAGCAAAAATATACAGGAGGCTGAGATTACCAATAATGGTGAGAAAATAATGCATGCAAAAATATCAACAACAGAGGAGACAGTTATTGAAAAAAGTAAAAAAATATCCTGAATTTTTAAAGGAGCTTTAAATAAAGCAAAGTTTGAACTTTATTATGAACAATTTTCATCATACTACAATGCTAAACTAGAATGAATTTATATAATGCTTGGCATTCTATATTATACTCTACACAGTTTAACAGATCCCCATTTTTAATCAGATTTTTTTCAGTATCATAAACTTATTAAGCTTCATTTTCCTAAAAATTTCAATTTAATTTTTTTCATATTTCAACCACCCTTATCTCCCCATTTTTGTTTTTAATTAATTTATTTATTCCCTTATAAGGTTTGATTTTTATTTAAAATATCATATTTATATCGCTTTTGGATTTTGATTTCTTTTTTTTTATTTTAATCCTCATTGTCTCTTCTTTTATATAGATTTTTTTATATCAATAGGCTTTACCAAAAATTTCAAGTTGGTATTATTATTCGTTTTGGAGTTAGGACTTTTTTACATATTTCAACCCCCCATTAACACTCCAATTTTATTCAATTTTTTTTCTGAATCAATAGGCTTAATGTCCTTATAGACCTTGATTTTTGCTAATAATTTCATTTTAAAGTCACTTTTCGTTTTTGACTTATGATTTTTTTTTTACTTTTAATTAGACGATCGAGTTGGGGAATCCTACCTATGTATTAAAATTAATATTTAATTTATAGAAATAAAAAAAAATCTCGTCACTGGCGGGATTCGAACCTAAGATCCTTTGATCTTAAATTCATGATTCTAATCACTGAGCCAACCCACTCCCAATAAACTCTATTGTTTTTAGTTTGTAAAACATATTTTATTTTCGTTAAGAATGTACTTATATTTTAAAGACGAATTTCTAGTTGCTCCTTACAATAGAATTAGGTTTTTATTTCACAATCAAAGAGCTCAATATAACCGAAATTTACACTAAGGAGACCCCATTCTGGGAACAACTAGGCGAAGTACTAAAAGAAGTTGACATTAATACTGAAAACAATCCAAATGTATTCTTTAATCCCAATCAAACAGATATTTCCGTCAACCTGACAGCAAGTCCTAAACAATAATATATATAAATAGTTCTTCAACCTAAAACTAATTCCCAACATGCATCCACAACTAAAACTGAAATCAATTCGAATATAAACATATCCAAAGCGGTTAACATTTGTTAATGGACTTCGTGACCACGAGATGCAAAGAACACTTCGTCTAGCCCGTCACAAAACATTGGTCGATGTCTTTCCGCTGCCCTTGAATATGAGGCAGCTACACAGGCTTCTGGTGAATACAGTAAAGTGAGGACTGTAAAAGAAGAAAAAGAAGAGGAAGGTAAACTCGACCAACTGGTGAACATAATGAAAAGCTTGCTGACAGAAATATAAAGACGAAGACTATCAGGTGCTGGAATTGTGGTGAACTAGAATATGTACGCAGTTCGTGCAAACTCCCTAGGGTCACAACGAATCAAGGCAACACGCCACAGGAAAACTAGAGCGAGTTGGCCTAGAGGGGGCAGCTTCGACCCGAAACCATTCCAAAGACCCTCTCATACTGATAGCCTGTTTGAAATGTCGCGATGATAGTGTATACGTAGACGGCGAAGTAAATGGTAAAAAGTATACACTGTTGGTGAATACTGGAGCAACTAGAACTATTATACGACCAACAACCATAAATAACCGTAGGAAACTTCTACCAACAAGATTGCGACTGCGGACTGTCACAGGTGAAAGTGCCAACATCCATGGGTTCAATTGGGAATTGGTACAGAAAAGTTTACTCATGCTGTTATTGTCCCTGATTTCGAAAAAGATGTTATTCTTGGAATGGATGTAATGAACTTACATGGTTTCCAGTTGGACTTTAAGAACAGAGTGATCAAAGTTGGTGCCAAAATGGTATTCCTACATCCATATGGGGACAGTACTGTACCAATTGCTGTACAGGAGGATACGGTGGTACCTGGCAGAAGTTAAACCGTTATAGTAGCACGGCTACAAGAAACTATGGAAGAAGGAACACCTGTCATGATGAAACCTTGGAACCACGATGAAGAGGTTGGACGAGGAACTCTGATCGGAAAGGGGTTGTTCACTACTGCTAAAGAGATTCCAGTTCTCTTATAAACGTTAATTATCACCAAATTACCATCAAGAAAGAGACCAGAATCGGAACTTGTGTACCAGTAACTTCCATAATTCGTCAGATAACAACTTCTGATAATTCCAAAGATAAATTTGAGCAAATGAGTGCAGTTGCTGATCAATCTATAAATCAATTAGAGAAAAAGACAATAACCGAATTTCTTAGACGATATCGTGACATTTTTGTACTAAAAGGAGGAAAAACGGGAAGAACTTCTCTTGTAAAACACAAAATTGACACTGGTGACGCCAGGCCGATTCGTTAATCAGATCGAAGATTACCAAAGGCCAAGAGAGGGGAAGCTGAAAGAATTGTTCAGGAAATAAAGAAAGACAGTGTGATAGAACTTTCTACCAGCCCATGGGTCTCTCCGGTAGTCCTGGTCCAGAAAAAGGATGGAACTACGAGGTTCTGTGTGGATTACCGTCAGTTGAACAATGTTACCAAGAAAGACAGTTATCCTCTTCCTCAAATCGACGATACCTTGGACACATTGGCCGGAAGTAAACTATTTTCTACCTTAGACCTAAAGTCTGGATATTGGCAGGTGGAAATGGACCCAGTAGACAAAGAAAAGACAGCTTTTACCACAGGATCTGAATTGTGGCAATGTAATATCATGCCATTTGGAATATATAATGCCCCCACGACATTTGAAATACTTATGGAAAACGTATTAAGAGTGTTATCCTGGAAAACATGCCTGGTATACTTAGACGACATCATAGTCTTGGGGAAGACATTTGATGAACATTTAAAAAACTAAGATGTTTTTAAAAGACTTTAAGCTGCCCAACTGATGCTAAACCTCAAGATTTCAAAATAAAGTTAATTACCTGGGACATGTAGTCAGCAAGGATGGCGTGGCTGTAGATAAGGAAAAAGTCGCTCCCATCAAAGAGTGGCCCCAACCAAAGGATAAACACCAAAAAGGAAGTTTTTTGGACTGTGTACGTACTATAGAAGATTCATTAGGAAGTTTGAACAGATATTGCTAAGCCATTATCACGACTCACAGAAGAAGCGAGGGAATTCTGCTGGGACGAGGACTTCCAAACTGCCTTTGAATTATTAAAGAAGCATTTAACAACAGCACCAATACTAGGCTACCCACTACTGGGAGAATTTATCCTGGATACTGATGCTAGTAATGTGGGAATTGGAGGAGAGCTTTCACAGATTCAGGAAGGGAAAGGAAGAGTACTAGGTTATATTAGTAAAGTGCTCTCGAAACCTGAACGAAAGTACTGCGTCACAAGAAGAGAACTCCTGGCAGTTGTAAAGTGCGTGGAACACTTCTATCATTACCTGTACCGAAGGAAATTTTTAATCCGGACCGATCATGCAGCCCTTAAGTGGTTGATGCAATTTAGGAACCCGGAGGGTCAAATCGCCAGATGGATTGAACGACTTCAAGAGTACGACTTCAAGATCGAACATAAAGCCGGAATAAGCCACAGAAATGCCAATTCTCTTTCTAGAAGACCGTGTCAAGCAGAGTGCTCCCACTGCAACAAAGCGGAATCCGAAGAAAGTGGACTACTAAGAACAACTGTAGTCAACGATGAGTGGGTTCCTGCTAAAATTAGGGAAGAACAAGAGAACGATACCGTTTTAAAAAAGATGCGTCAATGGAAAGAGGAAAATCGTCGACCTACTTGGCAAGAAGTATCTTATCTCTCTCCAGTACTTAAATCATATTTGGCTCAGTGGGACTCTTTTATACTGTAAGATGGCCTATTAAAGCGAGTACTTGAAAATGATGGTGGTTCCGAGAAGAGAAGACAGTTGGTCATTCCAAAGAGTAGAGTAGCTTAAGTACTTTGTCAGTTACACGATTACAAGATACATCAAATGGTCAAAGTTTATCACGATCTGGAGGATCGATTAGATATATTATGTACTAGCCCAAAAAAAAAAAATTCAATTCTTAATCTTAATGAAAATTAGTATCATACAATAATTAACATTTTATTTTTCTTTTTTTTATAACTGTTTATAGAACTTTTAGTCCAATGTGTCAAAACCTACTTATTTTAATTATCAAATTGTAAAATTGTAAAGCATTTTTACAGACATACACTTTTTTTTCACATATTGTGTTTTTTTTTAAGCGTATGTCTGTTACTTATGCACAACATATTTTGATGCTTTTTTGTATAAATGTTTACTTTTATGTTCTAACTTATTTTTGTTTTTTGTACATTTTCCCGTCACCCTGTAATTGGCATAAGCTGTTTTGGTGTTGTAATTATAAATAAAAAAATAAATAAACATAAATTACCAAACATTCAATAATAATCAACTAAATGAAAATTTAGACAAATTATCGACACAAGTTCAATCTGATATCGAACCTCAAAATGAATTACTAATCGATAACGGTGAACTAAGCGACTACAGTGACAATCATACAGTATATTTTAATGCTGGAAAAATTACCTTTGAAATACCTGTTATTCGCTCCGTGCTTGACAAAATTTTGGTGTTCATTTCCAAAAGTTTTTGGCGGACATAATTTAAAATTTTGGCGCATGCAATATTTTGGTGGATGCGAAGCCATGAAAAATTGAGTGATATTTCACAACGTTCAGACATTTTAAGCTTAATTTTTAATTCATTGTTCTGTGAACGACTTCTAAAATATAAAGACTCTAAAGCTCCGAAGAGATAAAAAATTTCTAGCTATTAATGAGTGTTAGTTCTTTTCTTAGAATTTTCCAAAGATAAATTAATTTCAACTTCAACGAACGCTAGATATAATAAATACTATAAGATAAAATAACATCAAAGCTTAATAATTAATAGAAATATGATTTCTAGAGAAAGGAAAGAAGAAAAAGCTTTTCCAGGAACGATATAGTAGGTTTCTTATGGTGATAAGATAAGTAACTAAACTGAAACTGGAGACCACTTAAAACTAGATTCACCAGGTTTGGTAACTAGGAAAAATCAAAACATATATATAAACAGTTGACTCCAACGAATTGTGAAAAAATTAATATTCTATTGTCATTTTAAATAACTACTTATTTAGCTGTCATTGGTAAAACGCAAACTAAAGAGTGCAAAAATTATGGTGTCTCCGGAGGACGCAGCAATCTTCAGTTGTCCTATATTAAATTTGGAAACAATGCCAGAAGAGACAGAGAGATATCAGAGGTAGAGACAGATAAACAGCAGATATTGTAATTAATCTAGTAAAATAGAACTGAAAAATATAAATCAAATTTCACTACTTCTTTAACATAGAGGTTTGCTGTTAGTGTTGGTAATTATTTATATTCAACTGGATAACATTATAATCTCCAATCAATAATTGTCGGACACTTTATCGCGGTGAGTAATGTCTGCCTGAAAATTTCAAGATCACAAAATAATAGTATAAAAGCTGACATTTTTTATATATTATTTAACAATAATATTTAAACAGCAACATTCGGTGGATTTAACAGTAAAAGACCAGACGTGACTAAGCGAAAAAGCATCATTCGTGCGGATGGGTCTTAGTGTGAGTATTTGTTGAGTTTATCAATAAGAAATCAAAAATTTTCGTGTATCTAAAAGGATATTTTTTGAATACATTGTGTCTACAAACGTCTGCACCTTATAAAAATATTTGATTGTTTATTTCTAAGAAAATTTTATTCCTGATAAAAAAAAGTCAGTACATAACCTAAAGCCCAGTACAAACTTCATACATACTAAAAAATTTGTACCATATATTTTGCTGAAATTATTTTTTAGAATCTCACCATAGTTTTCTGGATGGTTATTGTGACAGAGCTAAGTTCGAGGTTTGGTAAAAACTTTGAAATCTTACTTTCGCTCGTCTATTTCATTATGATAGTCGTTGTTTTCCTTGAACTCGAAGAATAACAAGCCGTTTTCCAACAAACCCGAATCGCTGCCTATATTATTATGAGTTTCCTTCCTTTTCGTCCTTTGCCAGCTGGCGCTTTTAATCCTGGTCCTTGAATGAAAGCTTGTCGACGACTTTTTATTTTTAAATCTTGCCACAAATTTAAAATTGTATGGCCTTGATTCAGCCAAGTCTCATCTAAATAATAAATTTTTCACGACGGTACTCTCGGATTTGTATCTGTATCTGGAACGTGTGGAAGGTGGGTTACCCCACGGCACTTATGCTTCATTAGGCCCATTGTGCATCCTCCTGAAAAGATAGGCACCTCCTCGCTCGTGAGCCAGCCTACAGATTTAATGTAGTTGACAACGTCACCAAGAGGTGCTTCTCTTATATCGGCCGGTGTTAGTCGATACTCGCCGAACACAAATCTTCTAATAAATGAGAGCGTTGAGCAATCGTGCAGGATATGCTCGATGGTCTCATCTTCTTGTTCGCACCCTCTGCAGAGTGCGGATTCTGACAGCCTCATGATATGGAGATGCTTTCGTACTTGGCAATGACCAGTCAGAATGCCTGTAACTAGGCACAGATTCTGTCAAGTCATAGTCAAGTATTTGTTTGCTGCAGTGTTGTCAGGATAACTTAAGAGTTCCCTGGCAACTCTGCAGTTTCTTGTTTCATCCCATCTTTCCTTGAATTTCACAAGGGAATGTTCTTTGATTAGGTCTGTCACTACCGATTTTGTCAGGCCAATAGAAGGGCCAGGTTCAAAAAGTATTTGGTTGGCTGCTTTCTTGGCTAGTGAATCAGCAAGACGGTTACCTTTCGGTGTGGCGTGACCTTTAATCCATCTTAAGGTGACCACATTGTTGATGGATACTTCGACCAAAGCTTCGTGATATTCTAGTACTAACCCTGAATAAATTCGTGGTCTGTTCCGAATGAGTAGTGCTTGTCTGCTATCTGTATAGATGAGCATGTTCCTTCCAGTGATATTGTTTCTGGTTATTTCTCTTGCTGCTATGAGAATCCCGTTAGCTCTGTTTGTCACAAAACAATTTCTGTTTTTTCTGTAAAAACACTTATCCTACCTCTTTTCATAAGTTTAACGTTCATTTGCTTTAATCATCGGACCTAATTTTAGCTGCGACTTTTTTTGAGGTTGGCATTTCATTTCGGAAAAAGAACGAATGGAATTTCCTACGAACTTGGTGTGATTATCAAGCTGAGTTCGTTTTCTCCCTCAGGTTTTAATATCTTTAGATTTACCTTCATTTTTTTTTAAGTTTTAAGACTTCTCTTCGACACTACCAGATTAACTACGTCGTTAACCAACATACTTTTATTTCGTCCACGGAATCAACAATACACGTTGTATATAATAGTTTTTTCTCTTTCAGATAAATTCGGACGACGGCGTTCACTTTGACTGCTCGCACCTTCCATATTGATTTCAAGACACAATTAAACTGGTTTACTACTTTGATAGATCAGTGCAAACTCCAGACGAAATATAATATATACTTTACATATTATTGAACCAATGTTACGCTCATGAATCACCTGGACGTTTGGGCCAATATGTAGACGCAGAATATCATTCCAATTTTTTATATTCTTTCATTAAACATTGATGTTGATGAATTCATTTTATCAGCAGACAAAAACTTTAACGAATAAAACATGTTGTCTGTTGCTCTAATAGCTATTTAGCGGCTTGTGAATGATTAAAATAGAAGATTACTGAGAATTTAGTGCATACTATTGTGAAACTGTACTATAATACTATATAAAAATGAAAGTTACGCAATGGATACCGAATAATAAAACATATTCCACAAAACTTATTCGCTCAGTGCGAAGTCATGGTAAGGGAAGCAAAAGCAAAACTAGCGCTAGCTACGGATAATTCGTGCATTTTAGAGTGATATTTTGTAATTTTGGCATATAAAATACACGTATTTATTTTAATTTTTTTTTTTAAAAGTAGGTAAAAACAATACAATAAGCAATCGGAGTTACTGTGTTGAAAATTGTAAAAATACTTGCACAAAAAGCTGTGAATAAAAATTTTCAGTAGCAAAGTGGAAATTAAAGAAATATAATATAACGTAGGTCTGGCAGTCGTTGACTCTCACACTAAATATTTCACATGCGAGGTGAACCGATAGTAAAAAAAAATGTTGAACATTAAAAAGGTTAAAAAATTGTAATATTGATTATGTGACTTAGTAAAAATTCATAATTAGAATAGTTAGTTACGAAATTTAAGTGGTTAACGACGACACAAAGAGGATGAGAAGCTACACTTATTGGCATCAATGTAAGAAGGATTACAATCTTAGCTGGTTTAGATAAAAAACATCAGTGAAGGTGTGAAGATTACAGTTAATACAATTAACTCTAAGAAAGTTAGAGTTAAGAATATATTTTAATAAAAAAAAAGGAAAGAGTCCCAAATTATGAAAAAAATCTGAAAAATACCCTAATATTGTACTTATTTGTACCGTTAAACAACAACAGACATTTCATTTAATATTTGTTTTCCATTTTTTAACACACAGGGTTATTACAAAAGAATCATTGGGTTTTATGAATATATATAAAACTAGAAGGGTAGTCGTTGCTGACTAAGTAGAAAATCAACCAATTATTGGGGAATTCAGCAAATAATAAGTTAAAGGAAACTCTTTTTACTTCATCCAAGCTTTCGGAAATTTATTAAATCATTTCCATCATCAGGGTAGACTACAAAATAATGTTGCAAATAGTTACAATGGACCAAACTAAAATAAAGTTACTACTTACAATAAGTTGAGATTGTTCACTACATGTTGTAACAAATTTGTATATATTTTTCATAAAATAGTCAATTAAATTTATATATCATAAATTAAAATCACTAAAATTAAAGTTCTTTCCTTTCCAATTCAATTGAAATATACTCCGTTGTTAAATGTGTAATGTATTTGTCAACAATTTGACATTGTCAAAAAATGGCATATCACTTATAAATATTGCAAAACATTTGAATGAAAGAAAAAAGAGTTCTTTTTAAAAATTAATTAAAAATAAATAAATTTATATAAATTCATTATAAAATATCTTATTACAAGGAGTCAAGAGATGATACAATATGTTAATTTTGTAACGGTTTGTCTTTTGATAAAAGATTTTGGTAAATTTCACTAAGATGTTGTATGGCTATTTTTTTGTTCATGTTTTTAGGGTTTTGAGCTATAAATGTCATTTCTAGAAAAGTAGAGTATTACAGATCTCAGATATCAATTTTCATCAAAAAACCTAAACATCCTGAAAATATTTGGAGTGAGGGTAGCCATATGTGAGTAGTAGGGATTAAGTGTAAGGGTTAAAGAAAAGGTCCTTTATTTCTCACAAGTCAATTTAATTGGCGACCGGTTTCGAAGCTGTCACTTCATCATCAGGCACACCTAAATGGAATGTCAAGGAGTCAGTTGTAATAAAAAACAATTATAAAAGCATGAACGGACTTTAACATATACAAAATAACAGAAAAAACAGAAAAAACACAAAAGAAGTTAAACAATAACCTTGACTCACCTTGACTATTTCCATAAAGGAAGCGCTACTAAAAGTTTAACAAAACGAGTTAAAAAAGTCATATGTAATACAATAGTATTTTTAAAAATATTGTAGGTTAGGTTAAACCGCGAGATGTCTGTTTGAATAAATTAATTAAAACACATTAACTAAACAACACAAAATAGTTTTTACAAGCACAAACAGTTTAAAAATTTTTAAGGATATAACGTCAATTAATAAAAGTAAAAAGTAAAAATTTGTCAGACTCTCAAGACATCTATCTAGATTTTTAACGAATCAATGTAGTAAACTGTAAATTTTAAATTTAGCGGATAAATAGTGTACTAACAAAGGTGTTATTTACTGAAAGTGAGTATAGGGGGCGGTGACAAAATTTATTGAAAGTAAAAATATTAAACTGGGAAATGAGAAAGCAAAAAATACTAACAAGAAAATTAGAACACTGAACAAGAAAATATGAAAATTCATATGTAAAAGGGAAATTTGAAGCAGATAATCAAAAGAAAAATTACTGTTACAGGAAAACGGAAACTAAGTTGACAAGTACGAATGTCAAAAAAAGGGGAAGGTCAAATTTTGGCGTATGACAACCACGTGGGAGAATTTGAATAAACTAATAAAACATTTAATAAGATGCGAGTGGGCAAAAAATTAATGGAAACAGAGAAGAGAATCTAAATTGGGAGAGTTAATTAATTTGTGGTAAGTAACTGATTGAAGATCAAATGAGTGGGGGTATAAGTCTGAAATTAATTTAAATAAGCGCAGAGAACGTTGGGGTACTATTTTGTATATGTTAAAGTCCGTTCATGCTTTTATAATTGTTTTTTATTACAACTGACTCCTTGACATTCCATTTAGGTATGCCTGATGATGAAGTGACAGCTTCGAAACCGGTCGCCAATTAAATTGACTTGTGAGAAATAAAGGACCTTTTCTTTAACCCTTACACTTAATCCTGAAAATACTTTTCTTACAAAATGGCTATCCTAAACAATTAATTGATAAACTCCTATTCAATTCTAGTAGTATTGTCACTGATGTTGCAATCCATGGTAATAACGATAACATCAATAATAATTTAGTAATTGCTAATAATGTAACAACGATATTACAAAATGTAATTGTGTAAGATATATTTCGTTACCGTACATAAAGGATCTTATTCCTAAACTGATAAACATTTTGAATACTAGAGATAACATCAAAATTGTAAATAAAAATGTTTTAACATTAGGTTCTTTATACAAAAAACAAAAAGACAAAACCCTTCAGCTTTTCCTATCGGATGCAGAATCTCTTCTACAAATTGTGATTTACAATATTTCGGAGAAACGGGCAGACGATTAAAAGATCGAATTCTTTTAATTTTAAAAATCAATTACAGAGTGGGTTGAACATAAAAATACATCATTTTAAAAATATCATAAAAGGACTAACAAATACAATAGAAAAAATTGAAGAATACGGTAGGTAAATATACATAAAATATGGTAAAATCACTAAAAATATTTATTACTAAAAATATCTAAGCTGGAGCAGGGTTCAAAATATCTGTATTAGCGGCCAAATAAAATAAGTATATTCTAAGGCCAGTGCGGGGTACTTTAATGTTAATGTAATCATGGAGTTCAATGCAATCTAGTCCTTTACGTAGAATATCCCATGGGAATGAAACTAGCTGCATTTTCCGGCATATAAAGCCATTAAACCAAAGCGCAATAACAGTTGATCTTGGGGAAATCCTCTAGCGAGATAAATATTGTTCAAAAGAAATGACGCTGACTACATAAACTTTTTTATACATTTTCAATAACACGATTGTTGATGTGATATTCAGTGTAAAATAGATTTATCACACTTACGCGGTCATACCCTTTGAGCTATGAAAATTATCTGTTTGAAGCCACAAGGAATATCTAGTTCAGGACTTGTAATATGCGGTATAGTCTAATATTCCTAACATGTGTAATACAAATTAATTAGTTTTGTCAGCCGTCTGGTTTTCACGCTTTCCGGTAATGTAATTTTGAAATAAATATATATTCAAATGCCTGTTACCATTACAAATTACATTTAATAAAAACAATCAAAATAATTAATCGAAATTATGCGTTTGTTGAAACATTAACACCTGGTCATAAAACAAACAAAAAATAAAAAGTAAAAGGTATATTTTATCTAATTAGATTATAAATAAATAAATTCCAAAACCAAGTGATGTTAGATTGGAAGTGGCAACAGGGCTTACACCGGCATGGAAATTTACGTTGTGCATTATAAGCGCGCAGTGCCTTACACAAGTATTCATTGATAAAAATAAGTTATGTCGGCGTAAAATTTTTCTCTTTATCCCTCCTCTTACTTCTCACCTTTCGTCGCCTCGCCCCGCGTCTATCAAATGTCGAATTAATGTTGGCATCGTGAATATTATATTTTATCAATGACTGCTTATATCTGTTATCTCTGGTGGAAACCCTCTTTACCGCAGTTAAATTTCAAATTTTTCTATACCATTCGGTAGGAAGATTTTAAAAACACATTTGCCTTGGATTTTTATAAATTTCTGAAAAAACGCGAAAATTTTACGGTTCTTCTATTTCCCCCTCCCCCTGTCATAAAACCCCTGACATGTTATGTATTAATCGACGCGTCTCGTTAATCAAGGTAATTCTTCTTAAACTCTTTTTGCTCTATCTCCTCTCTTAAGTAAAGTTTTTCCCGGAAAAGCGTTCGACCCAAAATGTCCCCTAATTTTCCAGGGAAATGTGTTTGAGGCTAGCCGGGATATTGAACTATGCAATAAGTCGCTTCCCGACTGTTTCGAAGGGTTTAAATCCATAGATTATTAACCGATTGTGAGTAAAATTATATTATAATAAAAAAAGTGGCAATATTCTGAAATATAAGAAAAATGTTCGTTTTAACAGTAAATATTTATTAATAATGTTTTGGCTTTACACCTCCATGATTCTTTACACTGAATAATTCAGATACGTACCAAGGTATTTCTCTAAGTTTTACGTATCGAATATTTCAGCAAATACAATTATTTAGAACACAATTTACAATTTATTTATAACGCACTAGTTAATTTATATAATACTTAGGCACTAACTCACAATTCTAATTTATTTATTACAATTTGTCTTTACTGTCCAACACTTAAATTCAATCTTCCCGTCCGTCGACAAACTTGCACCAATTATATAAAGCTAGCTCTGTACCAGAACTCTCGGCTTTCCAGAACCATCGAAAACTGCCTTTCTATGACTCATACGCCGTCGTACCGTGATCATTCCGGCAGTATCGAGAAGCGGATCGTTTGTCTCTATATGGTAGACTTCCTGTAGCGGTACGGTAATAAACAAAGCACACGGTTGCCTTTGTGCGACAATACCTACATATAACTATAAATTTAACAAAGGACAAAAATTGATTAAGTACATCTTTACCTGTGAAAAATATTTTTTTGTGTTTCATTTTTTTTTGTGGCCGCAGCCCATTTTTGTAAGAATATTAAAAAACCATTAACTTTAAATATCCATTAACGTAGCGTTTAAAGCGTTTAGAGCACCTTTGGCGCCCATCATAGGTGTGCCCCAGAAAAGCTTTGTCCTCTCTGCCACTGTATATATCAGACGAATACGCAATGTTTCATATTTTAGGAACTGATTTTCTACAAACTATCAACCAAATACCAATTTACGTTGGGGCTTCAGTCGTTGTGATTAGCCAGTTCTGGACGAAGGTCAGAGGTACAAAGAAAAGTAATTGGATAATTAGTAATTATCCCAAGTCCCCATCCCCTTCCCTTTGCGCAATTAGCAAGTATTTTCCAATTACTATGTACATTATGTACTGTAATGAATGTAATTGCACAGTGTAATGAGTGTAATTGTGTAGTGTAATGAGCATAGTAAGTACCCCATACACATTAAAGTGTAGGTACCTCTGAGATAATAATTACTATGTATATCATGTACTGTATTGAGTTTAGTCTAAACACATCCATAAATCTCAACCGTCATAGCTAGAGTGAAGCGCTAATCTTCAGCAGATACGCACGATATAAATATTTTACAATTGCAATACTCTAAATTTTATCGAATCAAAAATATTATTAATCTATGTTTTCCATCACTTTTGACTCTGTAATTTGCGATTCTGCACTTAAACGCACTCTGATTTAATTATTTACCATCGGCATGAATTGAGCAGGCTTTTTATTTATAGCCAAGACTCCTCATATGCGATGACAGCTGATTGGTAGGGATGTCTACATTACATGATTCACATCTCCCATTACGCTTGTGAGTCTACGGCACGATGTGCCTTTTTTTAAAGGTATAACATCACGGCTGGAAGTGGTGGATCCTTCTTTTGTACGTCTGGATGATAAGCTTACAACTTATTTTGATGTCGATGTACATTTTCTGTCCTTGTTAATGTTAAACCACAATTACACTCATATATATATATATATATATATATATATATATGTCTATTATTTTTACGATTATTTAGATATTAGATAATGGAACTTCCAACAAGCTTAAAGATCACGATTTTTGTATTGATTTTATTCGTATGGTTGCAATATTATATACCTCTCAAAAATCTCCACCTCTCCAATGCTCTTCTCTCCTATTCATAATTTACAAGTCTGAAGATCAGCTCAAATTCTAGTTACACTGGTATAGAGTAACAGATGTGCATATATAGTAATTACTATTTAAGAGATACTTACAATGTGTATAGAGTAACGAAAGGTACTTACTATGCTCATTACACTACTCAATTATGTTCATTAAAGTACATGATGTACAGAGTAATTGGGAGGCACTTGCTAATTTCGCGAAGGATGGGGTACTCGATATTTAACCTTGTTTTATTGGCTTAGGTCAGCTAATTGTTTTTCCGTAGCATATTTGAAATAAGCATTTTACACGTGTTCATACATATTATCTACGACTATAGGCGCCGGAACTCAAAAATTGCTTTGGGTGCCCGGCTTCTATGCGGGAAATGGGGGCAATACCCCCTTCACCCTCCACACCTCACTTAAAGACACCACGGTTGTTTTAAAGCACTTTAAAAGTTATTTTAAAGCATTAATTTTATGAAAATATTCTTGAAAAAAAAAAGGTATTGTCACATGTCCAATTGCTGGAGTTTTGAGGATTGAAGCAGCAGACGGAGTATCAACAATCGGTATGCTGGAGGCTTGAAAGCTCCCACCTAAATCGGGATATCTGGCAACCCTATATGCTCGGTGCAGCCACTACTGGAATTCAGTGGTGCTGCATGCTAGAGTACCAATGAAATAAGTAGAAGCAATATAAAACATTTATTAACTAATTTAGAAGGAGATTTTTGATAATTTATTAATGCACATATAAAACATAGCCAATTTTGTCGCCCCCCAGTTCCTTTACGAAAAAACGCGCGGACCCGTCAATTTTTGATTTTAGGGGAAATATTTTTTTTGCTAGTTTCACCCCATGCACGGAAACCCTCTAGCGGGGGTAAAACTTGCCCCTAAAATTTTAAATGGAAAGAGGGGTCAAATGACAGCTTATTTTGAAGATATTTTTATATAGATTTTAACCCCTAAGTTTGAAATCGCTACTGTCTTCCTAGCCATGATCTTTTAACGATTTTTATTTTCTGTAAAAGCTTACCAGTTATTCGAGTAAATGCTGACCCTGGGCATCCATGCAATAATAGAGGTTTTGTTCAGAATGCTCTCGGATATTTTAAAGCATCTGTGGGGTGATTTGATGACATTCATCAATTATCCTTTGTCACAGATTTTCCAGTGATAGTGACATAAATTTTAGTTTTTAAGTGGCCTCATTAAAAATCCAAGAAGGTTAGATCCGAAGACCGTGGGGGCCACTCAATACTTCCTCTTCTTCCGATTAATTGACCTGAAAACGTTTGAAATGGGGTGTCGCACCGTCTTGCTGGAATATTAAGTTCTCAACTGATCGTCATTCTCAATCAACTTTAGTAATGCTGGATAAATGGCGTTTTTTAAGAATTCCAGATACATGTCTGCGGTTAAAGTTCCAGGTAAAAAAGGGGCCAATTATACGGTTACCAAAAATGCCAGGCCATCGTTCATATAAGGCCAGGCCAAACATTCAGTTTTTCCAGATGTTGCGTATGCATTTCATTAAATATTCTGGGATTTGAATCGGACCAATAACGACAGTTGTGACGATTTACCGTACCATTTAGGAAAAAAGTGCATTCGTCTAAAAAACACACATTGAAAAGAAATTGCTGATCATTTATTGCCCGTTTAGTCATAATTTCACAAAATTGTAATCACCTATCAAAATAGTCTTCGTTAAGTTCTTATACCAGATGTATTTTGTAGAGATGTTTTTTCAATATATTCTGATTGCTACTTTTCTTAATACCAGATGTTATCGCCAACTGCCTTGTACTTAATGTGGGTTCTTGAACAACATGCCCTAAAATTGCAACCTCTGTAGCTCCATTTACTATAGCATTTTCTATTTTACGTCATTTGGTAGCTACTGACCCCGTTTCCCAAAATTTTTGGACTAACTCCAAAATATACTTTTGATAGACTTGTCGATTTTAATGTTGATTGTTAAACAGTTAGACAGTTTTATTAGCACATTCATTGTTCGAAAAAAAAGTGAAATTATTTGCACCCTCTCAGAAAATGAGTAAATCATTATCACTGATATGCCACTTTTATGCCGACTCTACAACGAAATAAACTAAATCTTACTACTTTACATCGACCAAAGAATGTCATCTGATAACAATAATTGAAAGCCACAGGAATAAAAATAGAATTGTTACAAAGAATTCCTTTTTTTTTTAATAATGTAAAAATTATGTTAAATCGGTTTTGTACTTTTGCTGAGCCACTGTATGGGCTACATAGATAGTAGTGATGTAAAACTCAAGTATCTATGTAAAAATACCATTAAAATAAGCTATCATTCGACCCCTCTTTCCAGTTAAGATTTTAGGAGTGGGGCTCTCCCCTGATAGAGGATTTTCGCTCATGGGGAAAAAACTGGTAAAAAATGTTTCCCCTAAAATCAAAAATTGACAGGTTCGAACGTTTTTAGTAAATGACCTGGTTTCTCGCCTAGAAAACTGTTTCTGACTCTAAATTAACGTTCTTTTCTAAGGGTGCTTGATCGGGAGCAACTCCCAAATGTTCCCCCTTCTCCCCTCAAGCATTTGCTCAATATCACATGTAAGAGCTCTTTTCTTGATATTTGTAGAAAGTTATTAGTCGTTCTTTTTTAACGTCATAGGATTTTATACACCAAGAATAATGAACTCTCAAGTCCAGGTTCAATACGTTGTCTATGACAAGTGACGGCGACTTTTTTATCACAAAAAATACAGCTCAGAACCATATTTTATCGAGGCATCCTAACGCTATACCAACTTGGGTCACGACAGCTTCTTTATTTCACTTATTGGCATTTTTTGTCCATGTTGTGATATGGGTATATATTGCGCACATAGAGCCCCGGGGATTCGGCGCCTATGTCTACGACTACACTTAAATGAATTATAATTAAACTTTAATCTTGAACATATAAATATGAGTAATATGTTAACGATTAATTGATGTGCATACCCCTGGTTCTCTAAAAGTACCTTTATTTTAATATGCACAAAAAATACCAAGATTTTTCGACCTTTAGATGGGGTCTTATGTTCCTTTTTCAATAATTATTCTGTATAAAGTGTGATTTTACATACCAGAATAAGTATAAAAATACTAATTTTTAAGAATGATCGTTTATGAAACTTACTTTTTTACTCTTTAAATGATTTATTTAGGTATAAATTTTACTTATCAAAACGCAATAAGTAAAACGCTTACTACGCTGCTGAATGCAACTGTGCAATATTATAAATTCAATCTGGTTTCTGCGCATTGTAAGGTAATGTACTCTACGGATAATAATCAAGCCCTACCTAATTTGTGTAGAGTTTTAAAAATACGGAGTAAAATATTTGATATCAATATTGTAAATAATGATTTATAATATTGTAGTCGCCATTATGAAAATTTATGATGGCGCCATTAAATATTATTACATTACTTTATTTATTGATCCATGCACTATTTAAATGTCCAGTAACATTTATTAAAATCACAGGCTGATATTCTAGCTAAGAAGAGCAATATAAAAAAAAGAGTATGGTCCTGGAATTTTTTAAAATTAAACTATTACTTTGATTAACCTAAGAGAGTGTAACTTTTTTACAAAATTTTATCAAAATATCTCTATCCGTTCAAACAAAATGGCCGACTTTAATTTTGGCAAAAAATCATAAAACACCCTATATCTTAAAAACGAGTAAGATTACCGCCTAAGTATGGAGGTATTTTGAACTTAGCTAAGTGTACTCTACCTCCCATTAAGCTGTGTCCGTTTAAATCTGAAACACCCTGTATAATAACTTTTTACATCAAGTTTTACTGCGTTTACTGTACTTTGATTGTCTTTTTAAATTTTATTACATTTCCGAAAGAGTACTCTTTCTTGTTCTTCAAACGAACATGTAACAGTGTTTAAATTCAACAAACAAATAATAGGAAGTATGTTTATTAATAGATTAGGTGGTAGGTTAACTAAAATATTTACAGATGGATCAAGAAGGCAAGGATGCACAGGATGTGCTTTTTTCGTTCCTTCGTAGGATTACGTCGAACATCATCGTCTTCCGGATTTTTGCTTTATATTTACAGCGGAATGTTTTGCAATAGAACGAGCATTATACTGGTGCGAATTAAATCCAGTAACGAAAGTAGCGATTACCACTGACTCTAAATCCTGTTTACAGGTAATTTCTACTATTGCATATAAATATTACCAAAATTCGCTCTTTAATCTCATAAAAAACAAACTTTACACCCTGAAAGCTTCAAATAAAGATATAACTTTAATATGGGCAAAAGGCCATGCTGGTATAGTCGGCAATGAATGTGTAGATTTAGAAGCGAAAAAGGCATGCGATAAGGAATCGTTGACGGAGGTGCCAGTTTATCTAGATTTAGTAAATACATATAAAAAACAAATAAGAAAAAACTGGGAAGCAAATTACAAAATATACAGCTTCAACTCTAATAATCACTATTTTACTATCCACAAAGAATTGCCTAGGGTAATTCCGCATATTGATATATTTGAATTAAATAAATTCCAGTCTGGGAACATTACAAGGTTGAAATTTAACCATGGGCGCTTCCCTGCCCATCTTTTTAAAATTGGCCTACTGGATTCCTCTATATGTACATGTAATAGTTCCTCCACTGCAGATCTTAATCATATTTTTTTCAATTGTTCAAACAATTATAATTCAATTATCCAATTGTATAAAATGCTCATTAATATAAATATATTCCCGCCCTATAATATTACGTTCCTACTTGCTCTTGAAAATAAATCAATTTATACATATCTCACTAAGTTCCTATCATCAATTAACCAACTAATATAATTTGGTTTTAAAAATCATTTTAATAAAGTTTTTGTATATATATTCCTCATTTTGTGGCAAACAGACTTAGTCTAATGCCATTCTCTCTCTCACACACACACACACACAAGTATGTTTATTTATTTTTTGAATTGGTATCTTTTATTTTCAACCCTGCATATTTTTTTTCGTCTTGTGGCCTCGCTCGACTAAAAATTAATTACGAAATTGAACCATATACCATATTTTAAACATTTAATAAACTCGGAAGTAAGCGCAAATTGTTTTCATTTGCTGTTTATTTAAGGTTACGTCGAAAAACATTTATAAATAGAAATTGTTATTTACATGGCAAAAAAAATCTTAATATCCGTAAGCTGCCAAGCATATATCCGGACTTTTATGTTACTGTTATTTTTCAGACTGTCTCAAAACATTAGTGAAAACCGGGAATCATTTACGGTTATTTTGTGTTCGTCTACCTGCCCCACATATGCAGGGGATTAATTTAGGTCAAATGTTAATTACTCCGTTTATTTCCGGGCATCAGGGATTCATTAACTTTAATGGATCTGAATACCCAAATATCAATAATATATCATAAGTAAAAAGTCACTTATTTTGTAAAGAATTATCGAAATAGCTTTGACTTCAACATCTATAAAAACGGCACTATTAATCAGCCCCGGAGCGTCACGGCAAATAATAATAATTGGTGTCCTTCCCCCTCACAAGTTCAGTCGGCTTAAAGAGAATTATAGGGAGAGTTTTATTATTATTATTATTATTATTATTATTATTATTATTATTATTATTATATATAATAAATATTCCTATCTGTAACGTGTGGAGGGTGGTGAACCCTCCACGGCACTTAGGCTTTGCTAGGCCTATTGTGCATCCTCTTAAGTTAAAAAGCCCCCTCTTAGTTCGTCAGCCAGCCTATAGTTTTATGTAGTTGCCATCGTCACCAAGAGGTGCTTCTTTTAGAGAGCGCCGGGAAATCGTAAACATGCTTTGTTCGCTCTCTCCGCAGAGTGCAGATTCTGACAGTTCCATTCTATTAGGATGCTTTCGTACTTGGCAATGACCAATCAGAATGCCTGTGTGCAGATTCTGTGTACACGGAAAAAACAAAGCCAGATAAATTATTTACTTGAAAAAATACAATTGCCATAGTTATTTTATTAACTATATCAAAAAATAAATCAATTACCATAAGTAAAAATATGTTTCTAAACACGTATTTATGTCACAAGTAAACAAGTCTCCTAAAATGAAGTTTTTTAATAACCCCCAATAAACAGTTAACTTAACTTAGGCACCACTTTGCCTACGACAAATGAATAATGTTTTTGAAACTGCTTTAATAATCACAGAATCATATATATTTATCATTAGTTAACTTTTACTTATGGTTAAAAAATATTCACTTACGGTTAGCGATCGCTTCAATGCAGTAAGTTCCGATCACCACCGAAACAGCAACGAACTAAGAGCACAGAATAACCATATTATAGAAGCGAAAGATAGCTAATTTTTAGGGACCAAAATTTTTTGCGCATGATCAGGGCCGCCATTTTATAACCGGCAAAACTGTCATGTCACATGCGAGTGTTGTTTTGATGTGTCAGGATCAGTCATTTGTAATTTATGATTTTTTTATCGAATTTAGTGTGTTTTAGTGTTTTCCTTTGTCTATTTTATGAACATTGTTTAGTAAACATGTTTTTAATCGAAGACTTTTTGTGGTATGTGCTGAGCTATTTATATATTTTTATTTATTTTATTAAAGCAAAATAATTTTTTTGTGAACTGATGGAATCTAAAAGAAAGAGATGTGTTTATCGCCCATTTCTACCTCGAACGGATTTGAATACTAGTTATTTTTCATTTCCCAAAGTTTCAGAAAGGTATGCTAAATAAATTATGCAATTTAAATGAGGAAAACTGATAGATCTACCTAACAAATAGTTTAACTTTTGATCCAAGTATCCAAATTTACCAACGTTATGTGCTACGTTTGAAAAGTACCTCCTGGAGCGAAGTAGAACTAGTAGATTTTTTAATCATGTGATAATCGAGCTTATGTGGAGTAAAAGAACAGCTGTAGATTTGTTTGTGTTTCCAGTTTCTGGTTTCCATTAAAATAAATTAAAACCTTTCTTTTAAATCAAATTTGATTTCTCTTCTCCTGGTTTTTGTTGCAAGTTGCAAAATAAACTTCATTTTTAGCTGTGGTATTTTTCGCTTTTTGCCATCACTAGAAAATAAAAGATGTTCTCATTTTCGTCTAACATTTTTATAAATATTTTTTGCTCTTAATAACCAGATATGAAAAAAATAAACTATGACATAAGAGACAACAGACAACATCTCACAGAAGTACATCTACAATTTCAGTTGCTTTTTTCCAGTGAACTGTACAGTTAAAAACAGTTTTCTGCTTTTTCTTTGAACATTGTCACATAAATTATATTTACTCCGAAAGCTCTAAAATTTAATTCGGAGGAAACATATCTTACTTGACTTACCAGCTCTGCATTAAAAGACCATGGAGAAACCATGGAGAAACCCATCGAGAAACCACAGATGTATTAAAAGAACAGCTTCGAGTAAAATGAATAAAACGAGGTACTTTTTAAATGCAGCATTGTAAACTGTATATTATTTATTTGGCTATTTAATCAAAACAATTATTTTATTATCATTTTTAAATCAAATTATATTTATGTACCGATGAAAATGTATTTTGTATTTTTTTAGGGTTCCCATGTGGTTAAGAGTCTGCAATCGAGAAGACTTGATTAATATAACCAATGAATAATTACACAAAAGCTACAGTTGTGTAAAAAACATTTCCAGCCCAGTAGTTTTTCAGTTGGATCAACTCGGAAACGTTTATTTGAAAATGTACTTCTGACATTATTCTGGCACACACCCGCAACAAATGAAAACATTGATCATTCTGAATGAATCTGTACCCTCAACATCTACTACTAAATCCCACGACGATTTTCTTAGTACACCAGGTATTAAAAATAATATAAAAGTGTTGTGTTTATGTATTTTTTTAATTTAAATATTTTTTTAGGTCCCAGAAAAAGAATGACTAACTTTGAAGATTGAAGAGATATTGTTGTTTCTATTTCGATAATGCATTTGCCAGTCCCAAAAATATCCTTCGGTTGGGCCACAATTTTTAAACCAACCATTTGTAAATATAGTTAAATCTCAAGCGGAATTTAAAAACAAAAAGCCTCTAGCTAGAAGACATTCCAATGAATACAAGCAGTTTGTGCTTACCTTGTATTTTTTAGGACCTAGGGCATATTCCTTTGTCTAAAATTGTGTGCCTTTTAGTGTGTATTTTTCATATTTAGATTTTTATTAATTTGATTTTTGTAATACGTGTTTTTCGTATTTTGGTTTATTAAAATTAAGGTTAAACAATGAGCCTTCTTAAAACCACTTAAATCATGTTATTTTGTGCATCGCACATAATCAAGGCGTAAATTTAATCATGGCATCACGGCTAGTTATTAGTAATAAAGAAAATGGAAATCAATTCTAGTAAAATAAATTTAATATTGAATCAAATAGTTAGCTGGATACGTGACTGACTTATAAGTATAAGAATATAAATCTAAATTTAAATTCTCTACATTTGGAATATTTACTAGGTGCATTTATTTTTAAAACACATTCTTATTTGGGAGGCACAGTATCAACTATTCTCAAATAGTAGACTTGTTTCCTACAGACGCACCTTAGGGCGAAGTTGTGAATTACTTTTTAATAATAGAGTAGTTGACGAGCTAAAAGGACATCAATGAAGACAAAATGCTTAGGATATTCTTCCAAATTTTTCAGAGAGTTAGCATATTTTTATTTCCTTCGTATATATAAAATAACAGGAAGACTAACAAAAATTTGCCTACAGCTTGTTTCCGGAGTAATACAAGCCAACCTCGAAGCCAAGCTTTTTAATTATATATGTAGAACATCCACAAAATATAAGCGAATAAGCGAAACTGATAACATTAAAACTAAGGGTTTCTCTAAGTTCTCAAATGAAGGAACAACCTATTTAATTTTCTCGGTATATGTTGTTTTCCAAGTTGGCTTATTATCCATCATTAAACCAAGAACTTTAATTGAATTCTCTTCTAAAGATTCTCTCTAAAGATTCGTGGTTTAACAAAACAAGATAAATGAAATTATGTAGGTAATTACGTGAGAGAGGAATGGCTATCCGAACATCCTGCAAGTCTTTGTTTAACAGTATTCAAAATTTGATTCCTACAGAATTATTTATGAAATTATTTTAAACACATTCATATATAAAGCCCTAGGCCATGGCTTCTAATATTTTCTTTAATGCTGCTTCCTTCTTACATTCCATTTATAATCTACTATTTTTTAAATGCGCTTCACTTGTGCCTGTTTTATAAAAATTATTATGTAAATAAACAATACTATTAATAAATGACAAGTTATAAAATTACTTAATTAAAATCGACTCCGAAATCGTACAGATGACAGTAAAAATTGAGTTTACTGATTTTTTTCATAGATCATATCACTAGATCTTGACTGTAATAGAGTACTTTCCCGCTCGCCTTGTAATATATTATTAAAAAGAAAATTATAATCAAAAATTGACTTGTTTCGGGAATGTTTAATAGTAGGGAAGCCGGGGTATAACCGGCACCGGGGTATAACGAGCATTAGCCCTACTTCCCTTGATAAAAATTTAAGTCCGACAATAACGTCCTGCGCCCGTTTACAAAGACCGGTTTACCTCACATACAGCGGTACCGTCTTGTCAAAGCATGTTCATGGCCGTCAGCGATATTTATTTGTTTTAAGTCTATGTGAAGAATTTTCTTCCACAAATAAATAAAGTGCTTGCAAAATTGTGCAATACTTGTAATACTGTGGTGATTAGTAAACATTGCTGTCCCAAATCATTCATTAAAACATAGTTTAGCTATAGCTGTTTTAGTAAGGTATTGCAAATAATTAATATTGGTGTTCGGGGCATAATGAGCGGATCAAAATAAGCTGCTCGTTTTGCCCCATTACCAATTACAGCTCTTAGACGTGTTTCATGAAACATCTTAGTGTCTAATACGCTAATGAAGTCAAAAATTAGTTACGTACGAATCCCGGGCCAGTTGTCTCACATGATTATGGGTATTCCAAAAGCCCCCATTAAATAACAGATTACTAGAAAACGAGGAACAAGGCGTATATTAACTGATTCCCCATACAAAATCGAACTAGAAGAATCTGCTGTGGTCAAAAAGTCTCAAATGGAAAGAGCGAAGATTAAAAAGAGTAAAGTTTACGACTATACACAGAGTTTTAACAATAAAAAATGTCATGATGTAGCACCATCAACATAACAGACAGAATCAAACCTCAAAATAAATAGCCAAGAACGAGGGAAAAGAAGAGCGATTCTGAAGAGGATATCGTAGATGATGTTCAATGTTTTTATTTTATATATTTCTACTTGGATTCCGATGAAGATTAGGTGGCGTGTCGTCAATGCCAGAAATGGACCCATTGTTCATGAGCCAGAGAAGACGATGACGATGATGAGTGTTCCCATATTTATGATTTTTGCAAATAAAAACAAACTTTCCCGTGCGCCCATTTTGCCCCCATCCCGGGGCAAAACGAGCAAATATATGACATTATTTTTTTAAATTGTGGTTAAGTTAACCTTTGCGTTAATTCAATATATATATATATATATATATATATATATATATATATATATATATATATATATATTTTAAAAATTCGTTATATATTTTTTTATTAATTAACTGGACTTATTTTTAGTCAAATTTATTTAAACGAGAATTATGATTTTTTGTCCCGGCTTCCCCTAATATTTGTGTTTATTTTGCCAATATGTAATAAAATTATGCATTACTTTATGGACACACTGTATATCAGTAGGTAGCGTGATTTAAATTTATTATTTTAGTTGGATTATTAAATTTATTATTACTTTAATACAAAATTTGTATTCAGAAGAATGGGACAATGCCCGTATTATTTTCCTTTGTAACAAACATTTCGAACGGTTATTCAATGATTGTAACGTACCTACGTTTCAAATTGAATTATTCATACATTGAGGTTAAAATCGATTGGGTTGACAATTTGGGATATTATGCTCCGAAAAAGCCAATTTTCCTATACATACGTATATCGCTCAACTTGAGTATTATTTGGTATCAAAATATCGCAAGAACAGGGATTTAAAACTGAAACTATTAAATGGAAATCTAATTCCACACATTTTTATCAATTTTAACACTCAACCCGCTTCATTAGTTTTTCTTCTCTTTATTTATAAAAAACTGAAAAAATACTAAAAAATGTTCATTTGATGAAATATTCAAATTCTTTAAAAAAATTGATTTGTTTCACTACTTTGTTAAGCAGAAAGGGATGACAATACAATCTGTATCTGTAACGTGTGGAGGGTGGCACTTAGGCCTCATTAGGCCCATTGTGCATCCTACTAGATTGATAGGCACCTCCTAGCTCGTAAGCCAGCTTACAGATTTAATATAATTGACAAAGTCGTCAAAAAGTGCTTCTTTTATATCGGCCGGTGTTAGCCGAACCCAAATCTTCTAGTAAATAAAAGCGTCGAGCAATCGTAAAGAATGTGCTCGATAGTCTCATCTTCTTGTTCGCACCCCCTGCAGAGTGCGGATTCTGACAGCCCCATGATATGGAGATGCTTCCGTACTTAGCAATGACCAGTTAGAATTCCTGTGATCAGGTGCAGATTCTGTCTAGTCATAGTCAAGTATTTGCTTGCTGTAGTATTGTCAGGATAGGTTAAATGCTCCCTGGAAACCCTGCAATTTCTTGTTTTGTCCCATCTTTTCTTGAATTTCACAATGTTCTTTAATTGGATCTATCATTACTGATGTTGTCAGTCCAATAGCAGGGACAAGTATAAAAAGTATTTGGTTAGCTGCCTTCTTGGCTAGTGAATCAGCAAGACGGTTACCTTTCGATGTGGTTTGAGCTTTGAACCATCTTAAGGTGACCACATTGTTGATAGATACTTCAGCCAAAGCAAAGTCTAGTACTGACCCTAAGTTAATTCCTGGTCTGACCAGGATGAGTAGTGCTTATCTGCTGTCTGTACAGATAAGTATGTTTCTTCCAGTGATATTGTTTCTGGTAACTTCTTTTGCTGCTATGAGAATCCCCGTGACCTCGGCTTAAACTAAATTGGCACTTTTGCTCACAGCCCATTTCATATTTAGGTTTAAGGATCTAGAGTATATTCCACATCTTCAACCTTGTTTTGTTTTAGAACCGTCGGTGTAGATATGAATTGTAACTGCACTTCCGGCTCTTCTATTTGTTCCATTCTAACTTTATATTGCTTATAGAAGATATATCTCGGCGAGATGAAGTCCAAGTTCGCTTAAAGCAGTGGAATCGTATTGAGCGCCTCCTGCCAAAAGCGACTTCTTGTTTCAGCAGATTCTACATCAGGTTCTATTACAATTGTACGGCGTCGCGTCATTGTCATAAGAGCAACCTCCTTGATGTAAATATGAAGGGAAGTGAGACTAAGAATGACTTCCATGACTCTGGTTGGTGTGATTTTCATGGCTCCTCTTATATTGAGACATGCTGTTTTATGAATTTGTTCTAATTTGAGGATAGTTGTCAATTGTTGGGTTTCGGTACCCAGACAACTGCACTGTATATTAGCATAGGTCTTATGATGGCCGTGTAACTTCATGTGACGACTCTGGGGGAGAAACTCCAGGTGCGCCCCACGGTTCGGCAACATTGTTCATAAGCAATGTATGCTCTTTTAATTATGTTTTCTTAGTGTGAGTTACGTGTTAACTTGCTGTCAAAGGTGAGACCTAGGTACTTCACCTATGTTTAGGAACTCTTGAGGTTTTAATTCCATTTTCATCCATTTCCTTATGAAAAGGACCATTTCTGTCCTCTTGCGATTGATAGTCAGTGAATGGTTCTTGCACCACTGTTCTATAATTTTGAGAGCAACTTGCATTCTTTCGCAGAGTAGGTATGTTCTCAAAATTCCCTGTTTGCAGAATGACCAGGTCATCTGCATATGCTATTGTGTAGTGACTGTCATTATTGAGGCAGCTGATGAGGGTGTCCAGGACCATGTTCCTCGCAACCAAGCCCCTAATATTCATATCTTCTACACTTATGTTTACTGCTCGCTTTGAGAGTATGTCACGTATCCACCCACTAACAATCTGTGGAACATTCCTGTTGGTTAGTGAGTGTATTATCTTGGAGAAGGTGGTTTTGACAGCAACTAAGTAAAGGGCTAAATCAGTAAATCTGCTTGGATGACAATGCAATGTTGAATAACAATAATTTTATGGAAAAGTTACCCTGATATTTAAAATTACTCATTTTCTACCATTCGTCCAATGACAAAATAATAAGTGTATACATAATAATATCGATAAAGATATTAGAGGTATACAGTGAACAAGATTTCTCATCAAAAATTCAAAATTATCAGATTTTTAATTTATGTCAGTTAATCTTTATACGAAAATACGAGTATATATCTATGAGCAAGTTAGATTATTATCTCAAATTTTGAAAGCCTAAAATAGTTAAGATTGTCATCAGGTTAATTTTGTTTATTTTCTTTGTTATACCGGGTGTTCAAATTAAAGTGTTACAATTAAATACCGCCGAACATATGTATTTTATAAAAAAAGTTTCAGACAAAACTTTTATAGTTTTTTGGGGGAAACATTTTGGCTAAATTAATTTTTTATAGCTGACCATAATATGGCCATGTCGAGGTGGACTTCTCTATTTTAAATTGGAACCCCATGTTTTTTTACGTATTCTTAAAGTTCATAAAGAAATAAGAAAGTTTTAAAGAAAACATTTTTTTTATTGGACTTTTACTTATTGAGTAACACCTGCATAAAAATTTTGCTGTGCACAAAAAAGTAGGCCATATTATGGTTAACTATAAAAAAAAACGATTTTAGCCAAATTTTTTCCCCAAAAAACTATATAACTTTCGTCTGAAATGTTTTTTTTATGAAAGGAGGTATTTAACTGTAACACTTTAATTTGAACACCCGGTATAAATGTTTTTAATTATTATTTAATATCGTAAATCACATTGTACTAGAAAATACAAAAATAATGGTACAGTTAATGGTTTGGTATTTCTAGATAGTAATTTGAATGCTGAAATGTATAAGAACAAGTATGTATTTGATAAGATGGCTTTGATTAATAAAATCAATATTCTATACTAAAAAAAATTATTGGTTCCTAGGAAGAAAATCAAAGATGTCATTGTACAATATATTGTTGATTTATAAACAAATCCTAAAACCAGCCTGAATTTATAGAATACAGCTATAAGGATGTATCAATAAGAGTAACACCAAAATAAAGTCATAATATGCATCTTCGATTCACCTTGGTACCGAAATGATTATACAGGGTGATTCATTATTGGGACATAGGCCAAGGGCAGGTTAATTGCACCAAATTATGGTGATAGGGCCAAATATACGTTAATAAAATATTGCTGTGGAATAATATACAGTGCGTTAAATAATAATAATAGTAATAATAATATAATCTAACATCAAAAATATTTCACTGACAAGAAATGTCATGTAGAAGACACACTTATATGATACTGCAAAGCGCACTTTTCATAAATGAAATATTTTTAAAACTCCCCAGCTGAGATTTGTGAGCTGTTTAATTGCGTTTTTCTCGAAAACGGGTGAAATTATCGTATTTAAACAAAAATATACTGGTATATATGTAGAAATGATGTTTACATCATATTTTCTAATCAAAAACACTAAAAATTTTTGTCAAAAAAAGCTACCACTTAATTTAATCACCAGAAATCGTTCACGTGGCGCCCCCTATAACAAAATGTGAAATAATACATAAAATATTATTTCCTTTTCAAAGATATACCTCTGTACCGATTTTGATAACCATTCATAAATATACAGTGACATTATCAGAAAAAAACGAAAAAAAAATTCAACTTTAACGCCCTGTATCTTATTCCACAACAATATTTTATTAAGATATATTTAGTCCTATTGCCATATAATGGTCAAAATAACCTGCCCTTAGCCTATGTTTCAATAGTTATAAATCACCCTGTATAGAGACCTAAAGAAGCCAACAGTTGAAGTAAAGAACACTGCCCTGTGGGATACCTGCTTTCATTTATGATATCTATTGAATATCCAATAATGTTTAGGGAACAACTTATAAATATCATTTTCAGTCACTTCCGTCAAGAAATATGAATTGATTCTTTAACATTTTAATATCCTGCAACACGTATTTTAATCTTTTTATAGGAAAATTTGGTGTACATAATATAGATTATTTAGTTTTTATGATAAGCACAGTTAGGGTTAAACATTAATATATGAAAAGCGCAGATACCTTTTAATAAGGTTGTAAAAGAAAAAGCGGTTATGTTATACACATTATACAACCTTTAATACGGCTATATATTATACAATCTTGTCATGTACATGTCTTATACAGTTTGGTATTTGTAAGGAAAGGAGAGTAGCCTCACAGCTATTGCTAACCTAAGCCAATTGTGCATCTTCCTAAATTGATATCTTTTCCACAGCAACTTTATTATGACATATTTAGTATTTACATTAATAGCTCACAGTTTAACTGATATTGATATTATGCTGATAAGTAAGTACTTTATAAAAAAGGAAAATAGAGTATGGCGTAATAAAGAAAATTTATATTAAAGTCTGTTATTGGTAATAAAAACTCACCTGGTAAAGCACAAACCATCTCAACTGCCACTTGTTACTATCCGCCGATCTTTTATGAAGATATCCAGCTAAAGAATGATCGTTATGAGCTCGTTCCGATAGCATTATGAGTTGGTTTTCGTTCACCCGGATAGTCCTTTGCATCTTAGGACTCAACATCATGTTAGATTGATTCTACCCTGAAAAGTAATAAATTTTATAATACGATATTATCACAAACCTAATATGGCAATATTTGTGTATTGCTAAAAAATAAATTAGTAATATTAAAAACTATGGTTTTAAAAGTTTTCTCATCCAGAAGTACCAATTCAAAAGAAAAGTAAGTATCATGTTACCAAAGAAATCATATATATCTAATATCCTTTTCAAAATAGAAAGAACTTATCTAAACATAAACTACTTTTAAATCATAATTTTTTTTATTATTATTATATTTCCAGAAAACCAAAAGATCTGACAACAATGTAAATACAACCAAAATATCGGCCGTATTACAAAACCTTTACAAACCGAAGTATATAAAAATCGTGCAAGCCGTTTTCGAGATAATTGAGGCGTAGCAAATTTAAAACTCAAAAAATTAAAATTTAGTAACCGTAATTGTATTTGAATGTAATAATTTATACTAATAAAAATTTATTATTTTAATTTTTTTATAAATTTAAATCTCCAGGAAGATATTTTACTTCATTATAGAAGTTCAATAAGTACCTATTAGGAACTTGAAAAACGTCCCTATTGCAAATTTTGTAAGAAACAACTCTTCCGTATATTTTAATCATACTCAAATGAATTGTCTAGTACTAGTAGATATTCAACGAATTCATTTTATTTGTATGGCGCAACATCAGAATAAACAAGAACGACCCTACTATAGTATAAGACATTTTTATAAACAACAAGCTTCCGTTAATTTTAAGAAATTCGTTGACAGTTACAAAGCCAACTTCGCAATTAGGCATTCCAAACAAAATGGTTGCCCGCAGGTAATGACAGGTCACTGACAGGCACATGATAGGTAATGATATGGCAACACTGTAGACCTGGTGATTTGACGGGGTCAGTGGTATAAATAATTATGGAAATGTTTTTAAAAATAAACATAAGCTTATGAGTTGAAGTAAAAATGTAGGTAATTATTTTTTAATTTATTCAAAGGCTGGAAATTGATTTAACAGAACATTTTTGCTAAACCGATTTAAATTAATGAGCCCTTGCCAGGCAATATGGCCGCTTGTGAACGACCCGATTTGAGCAATATATATAACTATATATGAGGAGTCCATTTCCAAAACTTCTAAAATTCACTCAACCATTTTTTTCAGTAAACGAATAAAACCTCTCACCGTTTTCATATGTATACTAATTTTTTTATAATTACCTTGGTATCATCATGGTGTATCATTACTTTATTTGTATGCATTAAAATAAAATTGACATGGAAATAAGCTCAGAATTTCAAAAAAACAAATAGATTTAAGCAGTTTTGACACAGTACGATGGATCTAAAAAGTTTTGAATAAGTCGGAAGTGGATAAAAAAGAGTTTTGGATACCTAGGTAAAACAATCTTTTTGTTATAGAAAAAAACTTTAATATCCATGTAAGTTTGAATTTCAAAAAATCATTGAAATCAAAGAGAAAATTAAAAATGGAATATCCAATATCAGATCCGAAGACCATCTTCTTCCACGTTGGGGAGAGTGGTATTTTCATCAGGCACTCAGGCACTTCTAGCTGATTATCATCATTATTATCAATAATCCTTTAATAAAACGTTAAATCTACCCACACATGTTTCTCCAATCTGGACGAAAATGCTTTTCCAAAAGGTTATCATTTAACTTCAATGGATTGACTGGAACTTTTTTGGAATAATAGTCGCTAGACTTTTTCCTTTTTTCAACATAAACTTGTACACTCTCACAAGGACTTTTTTTCCTGATGAACTAGCTTCTTTCTTAATTATCATCTGCTTCGCCGAAGAAAATTGGAAATGCTATTGGCCAGGTGGTTTCACATGAGTCTCTACTGCTTTTTTCCAATCAAAAACATCAAAGTCACTTTCAATATCTAGTACAATCGCAAACTCGGAAAATATGGCCCTATACTCCTTTGGATCAATTATGATCTCTTTTCTTTTCACAACCTTCTCTATTCTTCCGAAAATTCCGTCTGGTGGTAAATATGAGAGACCTACAATAAGATAGATGACGTGAATCTCCTCAACAACAGATCTGGTAAAGTATAACCAATTCATCAGCATACCTACTGTGACGAAGTCACTAAATTTTGCTCTTAATTAATTTAAAAAATGTTTTTCAATTAATTCCCGCCTGTGGACATGTAGAAGTTTCCCAAGAATTACCGGTTTTCAACAATTGCGAGTACCCTCATAGGTTAAAATATTCCTATATTTGCCGAAATTCGAATGGGCATTTTGTAGAGTCGATTTCGTACCGATTATCTACCTTTATTTGTCAAGGTACTAGAAGGACATTTTTTTTATTTTTAAATTGTAAACAGTCGGCTGTAGTGGTGGTATCCCCACTCGGGCTTACCGGTCTGCTATCTTGCCCAGCGAAAAAGCATAAATTCGATGACATCTGGGAATTACCCTCTCTTGATTGCCGGCAGCCGAAAACTATTCGCTCTTCTATAGTGCCTAGTAAATACTCCGTGAGTGACCGTATTATCGAAAGAATATTGAACAACCCCGTTTATTTTTCTAAAGGTAGGAAACCGTTTATTATTTTTTTTGTTTACAATTAGTTTGGGACACCCAACCGACAAGTGAAATAATTTTGATTCATGCCCAACATTTTTCATTTCATAATTTTCATAATTTATTTTTCATAAATTTTCCGGATATAGGGATCCGTCAATATTTAAATAGTTTTCAGTTATAATAATTTATTTTTAATAAATTTTCCGAATATAGGGAGCCGTTCATATTTATTTACTGTTGTATTTATTTTTTTTGTAAATATATATTTTATTACCTATTCCTGTGTTTCTCTTATTGCTGGTTTTTAACCGTTCTCTTTCAGGATAGCGTAGGGTACGAGGTGTAAAGGAGATAAGTGTTTTAATTATTCTAATATAGTGGCTACCTAGCAGTGACCGCCTGGAATTATTTTTACCTCCACTGAGTTCACCTTGAGTACACTCTAGTGTACCACAGGGTCGCAGAGCAAACTGCGATACCAAAACTGGCGCCTGAGCAACCCCTATTCCGGAATCACCTTCATAGCGCCACACAGACTCGCTGATTCACTATAGGTGAACCAGAAGCCTGTCACACTACATAGGAAAAACAACAAAAATTACATTGGAAAACAAAAAAAAAATAAAGAGTGACGTTCTTGTTTTGTCTTGGGCATCCGTCGCAATAAAGCTTCAATACAGTAACGTTTGTAAGGCTCAAAGAAGTGATTTTTGCATGTAACATCGATAAAATTTCATTAGATTCCTTGCTTCTGAGATTTTCTGTCCATGTGTAACAAGTAATAATAATAATAATAATAATAATTGTTTGGCTTTCGAATGACCTTCGCAAACTGTGAAGTTGTGTAGTTACAACTGCCTAGAATAATAGGCGGCCTGATCGGGAACCCGGGGAAGAAGCATATTTTTTTGCAATCAAATGTTAATTTGATTACGTTATCTTACGAGAATTGTAGAATTTCAACAAATGCTTTTGCTTTCAATTTATGCACTCTCAATCTGCATATCGAGGGTATTCTGACGCAACCACGTAACTCAATTTTTGGGAGTTCTGAGTTAAACCCGAATTCATTTTTAGAATATGCTTTTACATAGCTGTAAAATTTTAAATTAAAATCTTTACCCGTTAATTATTTATTTAACAAAATAAAACCTCGTATCTCAGACGCCGAATGTTGAAAACACGTACTCATATCATACAGTCACGCTCTGTAGGTTTGTACGGTAAAAGCTGAAAATAACGTATGACGTTTTGACTGGTTTGGATTAATTTTTTGAGAATTTCGTTTATTTCTTGTAATATTCATGTGTTTCGAAACTTTGTGACTGATTTTAAAATAATCGAAAATTTCTGATTCCGTTAGCTAATAAAATGTTTTTGCCTTTCCTGTAAAATAGTGTTTTCTGAGATACGAGGTTATGTCAGAGTACCTTAGATATTAGTTTGGTCTTCATTTGCCCAGTTGAGATTGAAATTAAGACCTTTCAGTCTAATACACTCTGAACAAGCGTCTGTTGCAGGGCTCTTAAAACTGATAATCAGTAACAAAGAATTTGCGAAAGTATTCATATTTTACAAGCAAGTCTGGATTCTGGTTACAATAGGCTTTCCACAAATGCCTGATACTACAGTCGCTGGGCATATATTGACGTTGGAACCTTTCTCTGTCATAGTGTGAATCGACGCACTTCAGATTCAAGATAAAATTTCTTACACGTTCCTTTCTCGTCAAAAAATGTCTGCTTCTTTTGTCGCCACCTCTATATTCTTTCGGCTAAGTACCCTGGGCGATATAGTGCCTACACACATTTTGGACTCTAAATCTTGAAATATTGAGGATAGAAAGAAAAGCTTTGCTAAAAATTTCCCGTTGACCTTCTTTAGTTTTAATAAAGTAGGAGACAGTGACTGAATTAGGACATGTCTCCTTTGTAGGACGGCGTCTTTTTGGCTGCCTTTGTGACGTATGTTTCAAAATGAACTTGTCTATCTTATTTCTATTTGCATAAAATGCGTCATGAAATTTTCTTGTGTCATGCATGGACAACGTAGAACAAGAAAAATTGGGCATCTTATGAATGCAATTTGGATGAGTGGGGAGTCTTTTAGGTCTATCCCTATGAAAACAAAGAAACCACTTAACATCACAAAATGCAATAATTTGTAAATCTTGCACTTTGCTTTTGAGTTTTTCCACTTGCACACATCACGTTAATTTTTTCTACCCTTTCCAGGTGTAGCTAGAAGTACATATTCTTTCATAATATAGTTTTTTCTATTATTTAAACTAAATACTCTATTAATATCTCACAAAATAAAATCATCAGATTCGGAACTGGCTTAACCAGTTGAAAATAAAAATACAACTGAAATAAAAACAAAACAAATCCTGCAAGAAACAAGTGGAATGTCAAGGACTAAAGCAGTTATGATAGCATATACACGATCACGCCATTCACTATGCACCGGATTAAATAAGTTTTAATAACAAATGTCTAAGATGGATTTAGACAGTTTTGAAACAGTAACCACGATGGATTAAAAAAGTTTTATATCTGTACGCAATATTCAGGATTCAATTTTCAGGGGAATTCTCGAGTTTTGGTGCCAAAATTAGTTGCTGTCATAAAGCTGTTTAAAAAAGGATCTCAGTTTTGATATAAAATGGATTAAAGCAGTTTTGGAAATAGGTTCCTCATATGTATCAGTGACTCTGTCAATGATAACAAGTCCAAAGTGTTGCCATATCTAAACTGTCAGTTCCCACTGGTAGCATTTTGACAGATCGTTGGAATGCCTAATTTTAGTTTCGCATATTTCATAATCAAAATGTCATTATTTTACGCCTTGGTCACATTTGAGATGGAATTTTGCTTCTTTCTCATTATTTTTAATTTAATTTTTTATTTTGAATTAATTGAATGAATAACCATAAACTTTTCCGGTAATAATTCAAGCTCTACGGAGATTACTAGTGAAAATTTTACACCTCTATTTTGCCAATCAAATGCTCTTATTTTAAAACGCTTCTGATTGTCATAATCAGAAAAATTTCCGGAAAATTTTTTCTTACACGAAATTACAATGTATTTTTTTTTATATTTGAGAGCCGCTTTTATACGCATGACATGACGTCGCGATGGCGTGATTATTGATAATTTCAATTGTTAATAATTTATTTAATGCCAAATAAATATATTAAATCTGAAACTGGTGTTTCTATGTCACTAAAATTGGCAAATAAAAAGTTTAAACCATTCATATTATAAATCCATTTTGTTGTGAAATTTTCTTATCAAATACCATTCGAAATTAAATTATACCTAGACAGTTTTTCCGCTCATTAATATTTTAAGAAACTTTTATCATTTTTAATTAAAACCAATAAAAGAGGTGGGATCAAAAATGCAAATAAATTTTAATTCTTCGGCTTGGGATAATTTTCAAAATATTCGCGAGCTTGAAAAAATTTCCGGAAATAATTTGACTTCTAAGGGCATTACTAGTGAAAATTATCGTACCTTTGCTATTTTTACAAAATATTATATTATAGATACATCAATCAATTAACAAAATTAAATTAGTTTAAACAAAATTTTATTAAATTATTAAAAGTGTTCCGTAACAAATAAAATGTTGAGAATCACTGAGATAGGTGTTTGGATGTATGGCCACAAAATGTAATTACTACACAATATCTACAAATACTTATGGCGTTTGAATTGTCACAAATTGTTCACTCAATTCCCCCATTTGCTATTGTTCGGTAATATCAACAACTTAGGCATTAAGCATAAAACAATATGTACCTATATTACGAATAGATTAAGCAATTAGGTAATCAAGTAAAATTAGCTGTATTTGGTCCCAAACTGGAAATTAAGTGATAATAATTGTTGAATAAAGATATTTTAATTTAAACAAACTTTTTCCTAAAAAATCTGTCCCTCCCACCTTTTCTTCTGACGACCTCTTCTTTTTTTTTAATATATCAAAGCAAACCAACAATTTAATAAAATGTCACTCTCACTAATCAGATAATAGTATGTTGTATCACAATTTTTAATAATATAATAATGTGTGTGTTCATTTTGTGGACGGTTGCATGTTCAGAGCAACTTCTGTTTTATACACGCAATGCCAATTCTAAATTTGCCAGAACATCGTTTTGTAGCAACAGGTAGCAAACGAGAGTCTTTTATAAGCCATATACAATTTGGAGTAAGGAATGGAGCGTGACCAGCATAATACTTCAATAAAAAAATTTATTTTCTTCTGAAACAAATATTAAATTTATTACCTACTAAATCTCTAAATTATTTAAACTTCTCTGACAGCATTTCCAATGTATTTATCAAAAATTTTGTTTAGTCAATCCTTGAAAATGAGGTTTTTCCCGCAATGTGGAAACTTTGTTTTATATCCTCAATTTTTAGGTTTAGGGAACGAGAAACTGTGAAGAATTACAGAAGTGTGTGTGCATTCAGTCTTTACACAACATTTTTGATAGTTTGATATCTCTGCATCTGTAACGTGGGTAAACTTATGGCACTTAGGCCTCACTATGTCCAATATGCATCCTCCTAAGTAGATAGACACCTCCTAGCTCGTAATCCAGCCTACAGATTTAATGTAATTGACAACGACGCCAAGAGGTGCTTCTCTTATATCGGGAGGTATTAGCCAATTCTCGCCGAACACAAATCTTCTAATAAATAAGAGCTTCGGGCAATCATAGAGGATATGCTCGATGCTCTCATCTTCTTGTTCGCACCCCCTGCAGAGTGCGGATTCTAACAGCCCCATGATATGGAGATGCTTTTGTACTTGGCAATGTCCAGTCAGAATGCTTGTAATCAGGCGCAGATTCTGTCTAGTCATAGTCAAGTATTTGTTCGCTATAGTGTTGTCAGTATAACTTAAAAGCTTCCTGGAAGTCTGCAGCTTTCCATCTTTCCTTGAATTTCACAAGGGAATGTTCTTTAATTAGGTTTGTCACTACCAATAGAAGGGCCAGGTCCAAAAATTATTTGGTTGGCTGCCTTTTTGGTAAGTGAATCAGCAAGACCTTTCAATAGGGCGTGACTTTTGATCCATCTTAAGATGACCACATTGTTGATGGATACTTCGGCCAAAGCTTCGTGACATTATAGTACTAACACTGAGTAAATTCGTGGTCTATCCATGGGGAGTAGTGCTTATCTGCTATCTGTATAGCTGAGGATGTCTCTTCTACTGATATTATTTCTGGTAACTTCTTTTGCTGCTGTGGGAATCCTTGAGGGCTCGGTTTGAACTACACTGGCACTTTTGCTCACAACCCATTTTATATTTAGGTTTAAGGATCGCCTTGTTTTATTTTAGAACCGTCGCACAGTGGATTTTCTTGAGAAAAAAGCGGAAAAAATCAGGAATGCAACTTCACCAATTTGAATAAAAAACATGGATTATTTCAAAGCAAACACAATAGTTGATAAGCTGGCCATGGAAACAAAAAATTGGTGCTTGTTGATTTGACACAGTGAAATGTCAAACAAATAGTTTTTGTTAAAATTCTGAATAATTGTTAATAATATTTTGGTGAAGGTGTGCAAGAACTAACAGTTTTTAGTTACGGATATTATTAATGAAGGTATCTATTTTCAATTAGCCTAATAAGAATGTACCGTGGTGTTTCCTTATTTTTTACGTTTTGAAATATAGTGAAATTTTTTTTGAAAACTTTTTCTTTTTACCAAGATTTATTTATGTTCCGTCCATTTCCCACCTTTTAAATATTATTATTTAAAAAACTAGTGTAATACTTCAATGTGCATGTAATTAAATTTTTGCAACTTTTTTTACAATAAATTTTTTTCTACCTGGATGTTTATGTACCTGGTAGTGTAAACATTTTTCTGGTTTATCCTTCTCTTGTTTGCTTGTAACTGTTTTGTTCAACCGTATGTACATTTCCTAATATTTAATTTTCTGACAGATGTCAGCCTGCCATGAATTTTCATAATTATCCACTCCTTATTGCTTTCTACAGTGTTGTTTATGTAAATCACCTAAAATTGTATAATACTTTGGTCCTGCGCAAATTATTAGAGATCTAATGGTGCCTCTAAAAACTTCAGTACTTTTCTCAGTTGACGTATTTTGACGATTTTTTTAAATTTTATAGTGCACGATTTTTTTGACATATTCAAAATTTTATATCTGGAATACCCTCTGCTCAAATATTATGTAATTTTCAGGAGATAAATAATTTTTACGGCTCGTTCGAACGGTACCAGTCATTTATACGTAAAACTACATGGAAAAAAGTGTTTTTCTTAGTCTTTTTCAAATTTTGTAAAAAAAACGCCAAAACACGTCAACTAAAAAAAGGATTAAGGTTTTTGAATACATCATTAGATATTTATTAATTGGCGCAGGATCAAATTTTTATAAAATTTTAAGTAGTTTCTGTACTTTTGGCCATCACTGTAGTTCAGTTTAAAAGAGGGTGAAGTTTGGAAATCAATAAATTTACAAATGTGTTTGTTTTTAGATTTGGAAGATAACTGTATTCGTTTTACCTACGGCGAATTAGGCATTCCAAACTGAATGGCTACCAGTGGGTTTTGACAGGTTATGATATGACAAAATTATGGCAACCCTGTAGGCCTGGTGATTTGACAAGGTCAATGAAATAGATAGTTACATAGATTGATCATCCATATTTTTCAAAATAAATATAAGCTTATGCCTTGAAGTAAAAATGTTAGCAATTATTATTTTTAAAATACGTAAAGGCTGAAAATTGGTTTTAAAACACATTTTTGCTAAACCAATTCAAATTAATAAATATTTGCCAGGCAATATGGCCGCTCGCAAACGACCAGCTTTGAGCAATCTATATAACTATATATGTATCATTGACCCTGTTAATGACAACATGACGACAGGGTTGCCATATCTAAACTGTCAGTCCCCACTGGTAGCCATTTGGACAGGTCCTTGGAATGCCTAATTGTTTCAAATATTTCAAAGCTTCCCCGAAAAAAGTTTGGATACAAAACTGAAAAGGCTCCAGTTAAGCATCTTACAGAAAACAGATCGTGATACCTTTCCTGATGATGAAAAGAAAAACTTGTCTCGGTATATTTCTTGTCTAAAATTCAGATGGCTTGAAGTTAGTCGAAACAAATTGTTATTTCTTAAAAAATATTCAAATTGGCTCAACCAAAAACATTTTCAAAAAGCCGGACATTAAAACGATCTACTGGGCGACCAAAATAGATTTTAATAGCTGTAGTGAAAGATCCAAAAGGCTAAAAACTTCGGATTTGCGGTGTAGTAACAGCATGCAAGAACTGGTATACGCTACTCAAATGAAGTTTAGAGTGGAGGAAAATATAGATGCAAAGGAATATCGCAAAGCACTAGACGAAACCAAAAATGCAGCTTCCAAATTAAGTAGCGTTGAAGCTGTATCTCTTATTATTGAAGCTAAATTAAGCAAAAAATCAATATAATTTAATAAGACAACAAATTAGAGAAAAAAGTGTGATATATATCCCTCGTATAAAAAGGTTCTTCAAGCAAATAAAGAATGCTACCCAGCAGAAATTGTTGTAAATTCTGACATTGAAGTGGAGGTCTCATTGCAGTCACTGTTGGATCACACCAGTAAAAGGTTGCTGATTCTTCAACAAGAAGTTCTACGTAGGCTAGATATCAAAAGTGTGGAAATAGAATTATTTTTAGTATGTAAGTGGGGGTGTGATGGTTCGTTAGGACAATCGAAATACAAACAAAAATAACATCATAAAGGAAATGACTGAAAGTGAAAAAAACTGGATAACTATAATAGAATATATAGTAACAATTATCCTCCTCAGTCCTGATGTCCAATATGTTTTTCTAAATATGTACTAGAAGACGCCTCTGGTGAATTTGTGGATGAAGAAGTTTCCGATGACGAGCCTCTCACTGTGGTTCAAAAAAGAATACTTGTAAAAACGGGTACCTGCTACTGGCCGATTAAAGTGGAAAAAATCGGAAAACTTTGTTCCCCAAACTTCGAATTTTAAGATTTTGACGATATGGAAACACAACGTGAGTGGAAAGTTTAGGACTACATAAAAATGTATTTCGATGATGAATTTTCTCAAAGTATTTGCGACTATACTAATGTAATATTTTTAGAAGAAAAAGGAAAACCAATGAATTTAACATTACCTGAAATTAAAAAGTTTTTGGCCATTTCCTTACTCATGTCGTGCTTAAAATACCTTCAAGTCAGAATGTACTGGGCAAAATGACCAAAGTTAGTGTCATCGCTACTGCAATGACTAGGGATAGATTTTTTCAATAAGGACTAATTTAAAAGTTGTCGATAGTAGCGTAACACTGCAAGAAAAATTGTCTGATCGTTTGTACAAAATTCGCCCTTTAATTAATCGGATCCGAAAGGAATGTTTGATGTTACCAAGGCTTTCAGAGGTCGCTATCGACGAACAAATGATTCCCGTCATCGGCGTTTGCAGATTGAAACAATTTGTTAGAAGTAAGCCAAACCCCGAGAGACTAAAAATTTTTGTCTGTGATGCCCCTCACGGGCTAATACTTGACTTTGAAATTTACCAAGGAAAAGATACATTTTTGAATAAAAAATCAAAAACCTAGGGATTGGCCCTTCAGTCGTCATTAGATTATCCGAAACCTTAAAAGAAGGAACATTGACAGATATTTCACTACAATACCCCTCCTGGAACACATGTATGAGAAAAAGATCACGGTCACTGGTACGATAATGAAGTCAAGAATTCCTAGAAGTGTGCAGTTAATATCTGAAAAGACAATGGCGAGGTTCTTCTGAAATGTCAGTTAGAGCAAATGGTAAACTTTCCGTGGTACAGTGGTTTGATATGAAAAATGTTCTGCATGCCTCTATGGGCTTACAGTAGAACCTCAAGACCAGTGTATACACTGGTATAAAAAAAGTCAAAGTACATAGTAATTCCAAGACCAAATATTGTAAACAAATACAAATATAAATACAAATTGATAGAATGATTAGTTACTATCGCATCAGTACAACAAGAACAAAAAATGGACTGTTAAATGTATCCTCCATTCAATTGACTTGGAAGTGGCTAACTCGTAGATTTTATAAAGAAGCGATCGAAAAAAATTAAGTGACATATCTGCAGAAATTTTGAAACTCCGAGACTTTAAAATTTCTTATGCCAGTTCCTTATTTGAAGAAGCTAACATTCAAATTGCTGGTGAAAGTAGACTATCCTCAATGGTAACTAGAAGCAATCTCTCCTCATCTGAAGAGAAGACTCTACATCTACCAACTGTAGACAAAAATGCTGTTGGATGTAAAAACCCAGGTTGCAAATTAAAAACAAAATTTTATTGCGAAAAATGTAACTTATTTTTGTGTCTAACGGGCAGTTATAATTGCTTTAGAAGTTTTCATTTATATAATAATTAGTAGTAATCTCGTCTGACGTCCAATTTATTGGACATATATTTTATTGTACTTTTGGGTAAATAAAAATTTTTAAAAAATTCAGTGACGTTTTTGTACAAGAAACAAAACTTCCAAATATTAACGTCATATTACTTTAAATATAGTCTCGGGACTCATGAGGTTATGAGAACAAGAGAAAAGGATGAGCAGGATGAAAAATAAAGTAAGAATTACTAGTAAGCATCCGTATCCGGTACTCGGATGTTTTTCACGTATCCGATCTAACTGTTTAGGTCTTTTAGATCTTTAATATCTCCCCTTGAAGTTTATTGCATTGATTCAGGGATACCCTGTATATCGATACCGATCAAACCTGATGAAAGAAAAACAAGTATAACAGGTCAATTATCGCCGCTCTTATCATTACTCGGCTACCAAGTGTGTCTCAACTTGTTGCTCCAATATAAACACCTGCATATAAAAAATAATGAAATTATTATCTCTGCTCTTACAGTTTATCGAAGCTCCAAAATAAACGCACCCTATCGTCTCCCAGCAGCGCCATGGCAAATTATAATAATATTGTAATAATATGAACTGACTTTATTCTCTTATTTTTGTCTGAACCACAACTGTTATATCCCTAGACTACCCTGCACTGACTTCCATGTTTTATCTATTATAATATTATTTATTCTCTTACATATAGAAAAGTTATTTACTAAAATACATTAAAAATGTAACGATAAACTTGGCTAATGATCCATATATAAGAGTCTTACAAGTAGCTTTGTAATTGGCTTTTGTTCAAATATTGTTCGGAATTGTAATCTAAAAAACAAGAAAATTCCTCCAACAAAATGACTGAATTCGGTATAATAAAATAAAAGACGATATAAATAGGAAAACAAGACTTTAAATTAATTACATTAATTACAAAAGTAGGTCATATTTTGATTAAGAAATATATGGAATTATAAACAGCGGTGTAATTTCAATATAACGGCGGCCAACTGTTTTAATATTTGTAAAGATTTTTAAATAACCATACAATTGTATTGAAAATATACAATTGGTTCAATGACTTCTCGTGGGTGAAATATATTGTTTTAATCTAGCATAATCAAATTCATTGTAGAAAATGTTGCACTAATATCGGAGAAATCGATTAGTTAAATTTCCTCTATTTTAAAACTCGTGAATTCTCCTATCATACTTAAAATCCTTTAAAATAATGCAAAATACAGTAATCTACATATTTGTCTTGAACACCCTCTCTTCATAAGGAGAATAACCCAGTATTCAAATTAATCAATCACATACAACCAGCCGCTGTAAACAAACCGATTTTGAACGACAAACTGCTCTACTCAAACACTACAAACTCTATTAAGATACATCAATCTAACATACAATGCCCATCAACATTTCTAACATTCCTCTATAGCTCAAAAAATCTCCTAACTTCAATCTTAAGTGTTAGTCTATTCTCTCACAACGAAAAAGAAACAACAAAGTCAATAAATTATTAAATACCATCAGTTTGGTAATGATACATTCAAAAAAGAATATTGTGTTGACAGTGCTATCATCTCACCTAACGTTTACAGTGCACAGATATTTGAACTACATGTCATTTTGAAAGCATTGAACAATGCAATACACACCACCAAATCCTTAACAATTTGCACCGACTCTCTTTTATCCATCCATTCATCCAAGTCATAAAAAGTATTCATTCACAACATCCGATAGTCCTCTAATACAGCCGCTAGCTATGGTTCTGTATTCGCTGAAAGGTCCCCGCAATTTTTAAACGGATTATGTTTTTTTGGTCCATTTTGAACATGTTTTGCTTTGTTACTCAAAAATATGGCCAGTAATTTTTTGAAAATTTTACCATTACATTATATGGAGAAAATATACGTTCCATGTAAAATATTGATTTCTTGAGCTTTATATTAAAGATTGGGCATTGGGTTAGAACTCAATTGTTGGTTGTTATATCCGTTATGAGCCTCATATTATTTTAGGAAAGGTCTAGTGCGTACTCGAAGCGAGCGGATGGAGTTAAAAAATATATCCTTGCAGGATCAAGATACTAACAAAGTGTGTTAAACGTGTTAATTAATTACGTTGAATACATTTTCATATTATAATATAATTAAAGAAGATCAGAAAGAAATATTAGACTCAAAAATTATTTCTCAAAATTATTTATTTGTGCACTACTTCCCCCCGAACCTTGAAAACAGCAGCTTCGCAAAAAAAAAACAATAAAATTTTTATCTCTTCGCTGGAATACGTCTAGGAATATACTTCTTCTATAGTTGAAATCACAGTGAAAGTCGCTGGCCAATAAAATCGAACTAGCAGGACACGATGGCGTGTGAATCACTGCAGTATGGTTTGAGGTTAGAACATACAATTAATATCGCAAGCAGGGCCGCCGAGAGCCAGACCGGGCCCCGCGACAAATTTATAAAATTTTAAATAACAAAAGGTTTTCAAGCAAAAATTTCTCCTCCTCCTTTACGCAAAAATTTCTCCTCCTCTACTTGAATTTCTCTAAAAAAAAAGGTAAGGAAGGATGATGTTCGTTTGGCTGTCCAAGAAAAGAAGGTTTGGAGCTCTACAGAAAATAAAATTTTGCTTGAATCATTTCTTCGACAATTCGTTTTAAAAAATGGTTCTCAATTCTGGCCTGGTGTTTAACTTATATGCAGCGCTACAAGTACCGAATCTTTCCAGTCAACTGAATCATTAAATGAATTGCAAAAAAAATGATATAGAAGAAGCCGACATAAGAATAATGGTCCACATACTTTAGGCAGTACGAAATAAACATGTATTTTGTCGTCAGATACTGATATCATAACATATGAAGCAACAGGAATAAAGGCACTTAACGAGTAGTATTGGCTTCAAATGTATATTTTGATTTGTTAAAGTTTTTTGGGAACTTTGGATAAAAGCAGGAGCAGAAGAAGCTACAAAACGAGATGTTCCATTACAAGTTATGGCTGTTCGATGTGGAACGGAAACTTGTTCTTCAAGCCAAACCACAAAACCATCTGTCAAGTTTTGCACAAGGTATAACTACCTATAAGTACTTAAAAAATTCGTTTATAAATACCTATTTAAAATATACCCTGTATAATAACTTATTTAGTATATTTTTAACTTTTTAAGGTTTGTCGAATACCAAAATTGAAAAGTCTGTTGGAGATGCAGAGGAATATTTGGTAAAAATATTACGAAATAACACTTCATGCAAAACGTTTAATGAGCTGAGGTATTGGATGTATCATCACCAAAAGTGTGTTTCTTTAGAAAAATTTCCGCCAACAACTTCAAACATAAGATTTTATATTCTAAGAGCTTTTTGTATTGTATATATTCAAAATCGCTCTTTGGAAAAAACGCCAAATCTTCTCGATTTGGTTACAATAACGAAAACGGTTACCTGATGCCCAAGCGTGTAAAAAATCGAGTTTGTATCCAACTGTAATTGATCAAAATGTTCTAGAGAGAACAGTTTTGATTGTAAAATCGCTGGGTTATGGTGTTGCTCTTTCTGTAATTGTCAGAGAAAGCAGTGCAATAATCCCTATAATACGTAAAATTTTAATTTTTAGAGATTCGAAATATATTCGTATTTTTCTACCTCTAACTTTTTTGTTGCATGCTGATATTTTGGACCATCCTGTATAATCTAAACAACAATTATTATACAAATATATTTTGAGTTTTATTAAACAGTGACAAAATAAAAAAAACTCATATAATAAGTAGATAAAAACACAAGTGTGTGTGGGACACTCCAATGTCATATGTGTATAATCCTAACCATATCACCACCCTGTATAAAAACTAAACTGGTAATTTTTGAGCCTGGTAACGAACAGTTTTTCAATATATACACTTTGGACAACATAATGCTACAAAAATATATCGGGGACCTCTCAAAAACACACACCTAGCGTATAAAGTACTTTGCTTACTCAACCTACAAAAAAATTAAATGTTTGGACGGGAATTCTTGGTGACCGTATCGTAGGTCCCTGTTTTATTGGCGGTGACGGTGCCAAACATTTGGAGCTACTTCAAGAACAGATTGTTCCGGCAGTTCGGCAACTGCTTGTTAATTTTGGAAGTGTTTGGTTTCAACAAAACGGATGTCCAAATCACAACCCACGGGGAGTGACAGAATTTCTCGAAGCAAAGTTTAGAGACCATTTAATCTCTTCACGTGGTTCGGTTAAGTGGCCTCCAAGATCATCAAATTATACCCTTCTTATTTTTTGAAATAAAACGTGTATCGAGACGGTTTTGAAAGAGCAACAAATCTCGATGGATTGAGACAGAAAATTATCTAATTCTGTGCAAACATTACGTCAGATCAACGCAGAGATACGAGATTATATTTGTATAATATATTTGGCTATTGTTTGGCACAGCAAGGTGGTTTATTTGAACCTTTAATTCATTAGATTTGATTTTAGAGTTTGTTTTTTTATTTAATGTTGTTTTTTGCAAGAATATAATTTTTTTTAGACCATTATGGTAAAAAAAAGAACAGTATTTATTTTCATAAAATAAATTAGTTGCTACACTTATTGTAACGAAAACATTTTGGAATTCAACGAAACGTCGTAAAATATTATTTTAGAAGATCTAGAAATACATCCCAGCAATAACATTTAAATACTAAAATTAAAATGTAATTCGTAGTAAGCGGATCATACGATTCCCCACCTTTGCTAAAGTATGTAGTAAATTGGTCCTCGCTAATTAGCAGCCTTTGTTTGATACACGTATGTCCCTATTATGTTATCTTATTCATTGTAATTCAGAAGCTCCGCGTTTAACTTCCCGTATCTGTATATTATTAAATATTATAAATTTATAAAGATAAATCACGATAAATTTGTACCTACGTTTATATCATATCTATTCTAAACTATTAAATAAAATAATAATAAAAATAATAAAAATAATAAAAATAATAAAAAAATTAAAATAATAAAAATAATAAAAATAATAAAAATAATAAAAATAATAAAAATAACAAAAATAATAAAAATAATAAAAATAATAAAAATAATAAAAATAATAAAAATAATAAAAATAATAAAAATAATAAAAATAATAAAAATAATAAAAATAATAAAAATAATAAAAATAATAAAAATAATAAAAATAATAAAAATAATAAAAATAATAAAAATAATAAAAATAATAAAAATAATAAAAATAATAAAAATAATAAAAATAATAAAAATAATAAAAATAATAAAAATAATAAAAATAATAAAAATAATAAAAATAATAAAAATAATAAAAATAATAAAAATAATAAAAATAATAAAAATAATAAAAATAATAAAAATAATAAAAATAATAAAAATAATAAAAATAATAAAAATAATAAAAATAATAAAAATAATAATATTAATATTAATAATGAAAATTAATAGTAATAAAAAATTACTTAATTGCTTAAAATATGTGGTAACAGCAATAAATAGCGCTCTTTTAATAACTATCAGTTTTCTTTTTATTTTTTAAAACGATTTATTCATAAATAGTTCATATTTCTTAAATTTTTTAGAAAGTAATAAGTCACAATAAAATTTTTAAAATATTTAAATTTAGCTAATTGGTTTCATTTATCGGAAGAGTAATGCGGAAATTTTTAGTTTTCAATGCTCTATTAGAAATTTAAATTAGAATTTTAAAATTAAAAAAATGTTATGCGTACAAACATATACGTATAATTCAACAGGGAATGTTTTATGTTCTTTAAAAATGTAACGTATAATAAAATTAACAAATATTAGAATTTTAAATTTCATTCTGATTCATAGAAAGTTTTTCCTGTAAAGCTATTAGAATAAATATTTATAAAAGAAATTAAGACAAATTTGATTTAATCTCAAGTTATTATAATTTAAGTTATTTTTTTATAATTTTTTTGTATTGGAAGATATTAATTCTATTATTGCTCAAAAAATAAAATTGCTTTTTGAAATAATATTTATATCAAACGAATTTAAAATTAATATATACTTATATTCATTTAATAGAAAATGTATAAGAAAACTATAAATTACTACACGTATCTACATTGGAATCAAATTGCCTTGAACTTCTCCAGTATTTTTAAAGCAAATGAAATTATTCCCATAGAAAAAATGTGAATATTTTATAACATTAGCACTTACAATATCAATCTTAATAAAACAGCAAATGAAGAATATTTCTTACATCCCATAACTTAAAGTAACTCTCTTTTCCAGCATACATTTTAATTGTGAAGTTCAATTTTAAAAATGTCAATGAAATATCTCTAAAAACACTTACATATCCACCACGAGAAAATCACGTCTGTATTAACTATACACGAATCATGTTATACAGTGTATGGAAAACTGTCTTCAGGTTTCCACAATACAGAGATGGGAAAACAACTTTTCGCGCGCAGGCGTACTTGTTGCATATACAAACTGACAAAAATAAGATCAATAGGACTTTGGCTCACCTAATCACGATTATTTGAGCAACAAGTTTCCAAAATTAGCTTGTTTGTATTTAGAAAATATCAAAAACACCTCTCGAAATAGGTGGTTTAAAAAAAATAAATACTCGCAGGCGCTGATTATTGGAAAATGTTCAACAGTTGGTTCTCGTGGCATTGGAAGTTATTTAAATTTAAATACAACAGCGCTTCAACTTGTTGTATTGGTATATACGGGTTTAATTTATAATTTAATTTAAATTCAAATGACTTGCTGTACTACTACTAATGCTACTGATACTCAGAATATTTTGAAAAAGTACTCAATCATATTCATATTAGTGTCTATCTAAGTTGTCAGGATATGGACAAATTTATTAGTATTTTTAAGAAAAAAGTTCTTTAATTCGATTAATTCCACAATTCATTAGACAACCTAAAGTTCAACTGTTGGGAGCCAGTTGTGGCGGGTTAAATTAAAAATTATAAAATAAAAAAATTCTGATACCATTGTGTTCGCTGACACACGATTTCAAAAATGTATTAACCTTTTCATGTACGTTACTTTTTTTTAACACGTTGCATGCTAATCACGCCTATGAGCGTCAAAATATCGCTTCAGTAAAATGCTAATGACGCACATGTGTTTTTAAGATACCTATATTTTTAAAGTTTAGCATAATTACCCTTGCGTATAAAAGTTTACTCTTTGGAAGTGTTTGTAGAGGGAACTATCTGTTACCCTAGTTCTCAGAAACCATTCCTCTAAATAAGTACAAAAAATTATTCATTAAAATTATTTAAATTTATATTCTGTACTATCCTTATGTTGCCAAGTCAAATTTATTAAAATAATATATCGTCGGGTTACTGCCAAAACAAGATAAATACATTTTTGAGTTAAGTGCAAGTCTAACATTAAAACTGTCTAAACTACGTACTGACAGAACCAGATAATTGTATTACACGCGGTATACGTTGATACGCATGTGCACATAAAAGACGAAGTGCATTACAAGAATCATATTGGCAGCTAAAACAAGTGCATTTATGTTAGGTTTAAAAATTATTTTAATTTTACTTTGTGTATAAGGAAATACATGTTTTTGGTAGGATGTAGGCCCATTATGGTTAAGAAAAAACAAGACCTACTGAAATTGTGTAAAAGTGAGGTTATCCCTGAAGAATACCATCAATATTACAATTCCTTGCCTACCTCTAAGGAGGTAAAATATTTAGTTTCAGAGCGAGCAGCTGAAGATTCTGATATAGAAGAACTTCCTTTAGGAGAGCAGGATAAATTAAACAGAAGATAAGTGCACAAAAAGTGTTTTTTCTGCTAAATACTTTGGTAGTTTTTAAGTATTATGATACATTGTTCTACTGTTTAATATCCAATTGTATAAAAATTCAGCTCCTAAGTAAAAATGGAGTTTGTCTTTTATACCTGATTTTCCTTAAATGTTAAAGTTTTAAAGATTAATAACTCAAAACTATAAAAATGTAACTTATCTTGTTTTGGCAGTAACCCGACGATATTTTCTATACCTACTTTTTTATTTTGCATATTTATTTATTCATCAAAACTCAAACAGGCCTACTTTCTTAACATAACAGTTAAATATTTGTAATATTATAATATGGTACTCAAAATATAATATAATGTACGTTTGTGGCTACAGGGTAGACTACAGGGTGTCCCATTAGTGCATAATTGTTCAATATTTCTATTTGTGTTATAGACACGCAAACAAGTTTGGAATAAAAGTTATAGAGATTTGCAAAATACATATTTTAAAAATATTTTTGGATATACAGGGTGTTGCATTTTTGCGTGGTAAATAAAAATGTATATTTTTTAAATAGAAACATTTTGTATTTTATTTTATTTTTAGAATGATTTGGTAATACTGTATTCAACCCTGGAATGTTTTTAAAATATTACAGGGTTGTCAAGTTGTTTTTTTATGAAATTGGAAAATGATGTACGAGCCCAGAATCATATCATTTGGCCCATTCAATATTATATTTTTTATTTTATTTTAGACAACATTGGTAAATACAAAAGAAAACTCTATTAAATCCAACTATTTTTAGTATAACTTGAGATATGTTTATCAACAATAAATTAAATAAGATAACAATAAATCATTTCGTTTGGCCCAATAATCATGAAAGGACACCGGTGATTTTACCACTGTATAACATCTCCGTTTTGGTTTAGAACTGCTTCAATTCTCTTTTGGTATCTAATTTTTACAATCTGCAGCAGTGAAGGAGTTCCAAATTTGAGTTAGTCTTTCTTTTAATTCAGGAAATATTCTAGCAGGAGTAGCTCGTATTTTTTTTTATATTATGCCAAAGTGTTTCAATTGGCGATAGATCAAGACTACTGGATATCCTATCTAATATCGGAATATTATTTTGTAACATCCATTCCTTTACGATTTTAACAGTACGGCACGCAGCGACATCCTGTTGGAATATGTTTCTTGTTTTTAAGCTGCCAATGGATGGCATTAGGCGGTCTGTGAGGATGTCAATGTATCTAACAGCATTAACAGTCCCTTCTATGATGTGCAACTTGCCAATCCCTTGAGCCGGCATGCATCCCCAAATCATTACAGAAGCTGGAAACTTGACTTTTCGATGCAAACAGTCTGGATGACGAGGTTTAATTTTGTTCTCAATACCCTACTTCGGTAATCTCCAACACATACCTCAAATCGTGATTCGTCACTCCAAATAACACTGTCCCATTGCATCTCTGACCACTTCTTATGATTTTTGGCGCATACCAATTTATTCTTTTTCTGTCTTACAGTTCACAGGTTTTTCTTCAGCCTGCGAAAAAAAAAATCTTCTATATTGTTTCTCGATGACATAAATTTTTGAAAATATCTTACTTTGTAGAAATTATAGCCCAATCGTTTGATAGCTCCAAGACAGGTCGACCTTGAAAAATTATTTCCTACTGCTCTATTCCAAGCTACACTTAATTCACCACAATTGGCTCGGCGATTTTGTTTCAAAATATGACGTAGTGCTCTCTGGGGTTATTTTTGAAGTTCTACCCAAATTTGGTTTTTCTTGAACTGCCCCTGTCGTTTTATAATATAATTTGACTATATTTCGTACAGTATAGCGTGATAATTGCAGTTGTTTAGCAATTTTAGCACCAAGATTACCAGCATTGTGTAAATGTACAATAACTTGGCGTAAATCGTTAGACACAGCTTCCATCCCTCACCATTTTGTTAACATTAAATACTTACAACTAACCAGGATACGCATGCTAAAAGTATGCTGACTTTTAATTCAAAATTCGTCCAAACCGCGCATGACGTAATGCGGGACGAACTTTCAAGTTATTTTGACACTTTTCGATTCAGTAGTGTAAAATAATTTAATAAATTATATGTTTTTGTGTTAGTAGTGACTATATTTTCCTATATATAACAGGGAAGAACTAAATTAATGTTTAAAATGCAGGGCTGCGCAGTGGAGATATTTCCGAATGACACAAAATATGGGTAAATTCTTATCGAAGAAAGGACAAATTTAATTGAAATTGCCCTATCCATTTTGAGGAAAGTAGTTGTGAGATTCCTCTTAAACATAGACGCAAGAAAAGGAAACTGAATTCCACCAGGTGCACGGTCCTCATTAAGCAAAGAAAATAAATCGGTATTTACAAATTTTAGCAGATAAAACAATAGTTTCCTGTCCCAATACAACGGTCCTTTTGAAGTAATGCCATGCATGAGCAGGACACAAACATACATAAGAATAAGATAAATGAACAGGAAAATTGGTTTTGAGTATTTTCAAAGTAAACTTGACAAAATATTTAAATTTACCAAATAAAAAATAATGTTTTTGTGTACTTATTTTTTGTAAATAATTAATTTGTTCCTGCACACTTATTGTTATTTCACATAATAAGAAAAGAGATTGCGAGAGAACTACTACGCCCAGAAAGTACATATTTGAGAGTCAAACTTGTATTTTTAATCTATATCTTTTATTTATCTTATGGCCAGGTTATGGATCTTGTCGCAAAATACCTATAATTTATGAGAAAAATTAATATTTTTATTAGTATTATATACCTTAAACCATTATATTTGTAAACGAATATATTACAAAATAATCAATAAAGTTTAAGTAACGGCATAAAATCTAAATTTGGCAAAATATCGAATTTTAAACACTATCTCCCATGTAATGCTTATAATTCTATGTCCCACGTGACGTCACCGTCAGTCAGCTGCATACGCAGGGACATACCGTTAGTCTGTTTATCGTGCAACTAAATGCTGAAGTGTCACTGTCAGCAATCAACAATTGACCAATGTTTTGTTTTAACTCATGATTATAAAAAAATCTATTTTTATTATGGGCCAAACGAAATGATTCATTGGTATCTTATTTAAGTATTATGTGAATATCTCTAATTTTCTAACATTAATTTTAATAAATAAACATTTCTCAAACTATAATAAAAAAAAGTTGGATTCAATAGATTTTTATTTTGTAGTTACCAATGTTGTCTAAAATAAAATTATAAATATAATATTGAATGGGCCAAATGATATGATTCTGGGCTCGTAGACTCCAAATGAAATTATCATAATTTAAGTAGCTTTACAATGATTTTAAAATTGTTTAAAATACAGATTTACAACATATCAAGATAACGAATATAGACGATAGAACTGATTTATATAATATAGCATGTCTCAAAAATGGTCAATTTTAACTTCAATTTACTCAATTTTTTTAAAAGCATATTATTTAAATGGAATACCGTGTATGTAATACCACCAATTAATTAATTAAATAGGGTATTCCATTTAAAAAATTGAGAAAATAGTACCACGTTATAACACAGATAGTAAATGATTCAAGTCGATTAAAATTGTTTGATGATGTCTAAACAATCAAATGTGTATAAAGTTTTTTATTTAAATTTCCAGTAAATGTTTCTTTTAACAATAATGACTTTTTTGCAATTTAAAAATGAAAGACGCACATGTGCGTCACTGCATATGGAACAAACATTAATGACCCAGTGCTGACGACGCCTATGAGCATCACGCGTTATAAAAAAACAAAATTTATAAAAAAACTTTCCAAATATATTCTGCCAACAAGAAATTAATCACATTTATAACTATGTTTTCAGAAAATAATCATCAGCACCTATCAATAGCATATCATTAGGCTTTTAACATCAACGTGTTAACTATGGTCCTAAATAGCACAAAATTATATAAATATTTATTTATCTCGATTTGATACGTCAAAAAAATATGCATTTTTAACTATACTTAAGACTAAAACTAGCGCACTCGTATTTTCGTCTCCATCCCTAAAAATTACATTAGAAATGTCATCCGGTCCATACATAATCGCATGGAAGATGTATATCGATGGTTAAGAAGAAAAATATTGCATGTCCATTTTTGTCGAAAATGCTTTCCAATTACAGTTCGTACACTTTAAATAGGTTCAACAATTAGTTAAGTAATCCTAATAAAACTTATACAGCTCGTCATAGTCACCTCAACTTTCAAATCGATTTTACTCAAAACGACGTTTTTGGACATACAACATTTGTCCTCTTAGCTATTGATATATTAAAAAAAATCAATGAAATTTTAACTGAGGATTTCATTTTTATTTTTCATTATATAATCATCATTTCTCGCTCGTTCCAATGAGCAAGATTCGGAAAACCTTGGTCGTGTTGCAATTTTTTAGATACTGTTTGTCAAAAATACCAGAAATACGATTTTTTTTTCGATATTTTTGACAATTTTGAGTTGTCTGACGTCATGTACGATCGTACCACCTACGGCCTCTAGCTCTTGGACTAAAATGAGCTTTCTCGACTTCTTAATAGATGGTGCAAGGAGAACAGTTTAGCTACAATCAGTTTGTGATATCGTTTTGAAATCATCGTGGCCCAAACGGTAATTGGGCCACTATGATTTTCTAAAGCCTCATGAACAGTTGAGTTATAATCAGTTTGGGATATCATTTTAAAATGAAAGTGGCCCATAGTGGCCCAAGGGGCAATTTTCTAAAGCCTTAAAATCAGCTTCCTATGTTTATACATATTTTTTATCAATAAAATTATTTACTTATTCAGTAAAATTTTAACTTCTTTTAGCAGATAAACAGGTGAGTGTTGTACCTCTCTTTTATAACAGCAGCAAACAGTCTCAAGGTTGAATTTAAATGTTAAATATATTAAAGAAAATAGAAATATTTTCCATATATATATAAAAAAAAAATTTAACCAATTGACCTAACCTGAGCGGCCAGGAGACATTGTGGGTTACCTCTTAAAAAAAGTATACATGAAATACGAAAAAAAAAACCTAACCATTGCGGCCTGGAGAAATAGTGGTTTGCTTCGAAAAAACGTATACATAAAATGAGAAAAATAAAAACCTGTGTAGCCTGAACCCAGTTTTTCCAAATAAAACACATGAAATTTGTACAAAAACTCGTAATTTGGTCCTATATATAACGTACCTACCAACATAAACATTTCCAATCTTAACATTTAAACATCACACGTCTTTTTGTAACTTTTCTAGATAAACTATTTAGCTGAGACCATTTTCTCAGTGTAGATACCTACTTGTCCGTATTGTTTTCTCTCTGATCTTGCATTGCCCTGTTTCGTTTGTAATAGCTTTGAGTTTCTTCTATGGTTCAGTTATTTTCTCAACGTTCTTCCCAGAATTTTTGCATATAGTTTTTCAACTACGCTCATTAACGTTATAACAACAAATGCCTTCCTCGAATGCATCCGAAATTTTTATCTGATATTTGCTTTTAATGATTGTTATTTTACTAGCTTTTACACAGGCAGGGCAGGATTTAGGGGATTGCAAGAGGGGCGAAATATTTAGGTTTAACAAATTCGATTGAAACCATTTTTTTACTTTTTTCAGATCTTCCTCAATTTTGTTTTTGACTAACTCCCAATTTTTTCCACACCAAAGAAGGACCGTATCATCAGCAAAAGATATTATATGACTTGAAGTTTTAATAGCAAGTAAGTCATTCAAATATATAATAAAAAGGATAGGTCTTATTCCACTAAGTGATTCATTAATTTTAACACGCTGATATCTGTTCATTAAAAAATTTCTAAAAAGTGTTAAGGGAGTACCTCTGATACCAAGATGTTCCATTTGGTCAATTAATAATTTGTGACTTATTGTGTCAAAAGCTTATTGTAGATCTATAAATACACCCATGCATGATTTTTTATTATCTATTGCTTTGTATATTTTTAAAGTAAGTTGGGCTATAGCATTTTCCGTTCCCATTTTTTCCCTAAAACCAAACTGATTTTTTGAAAGTATATTTTTTTGTGCTACGTAATCAGATAATCGAATTTTGACAATTTTTTCAAATACATAAATCTTAATTACCCATTGTATACTATTGTAAAAAACAGCATTTATAAAGTATTATACCTCCGGTAATGATCCTTTGAAGTTGAAGCGGTAAATAAAAAAAAAAGAATTTAACCTACTTTATGAATTTATTTAATGTAATTTCTGTAAAAACATAAAAACCTAAATATGTTTACATGAACGTAAAAGTATAGAAAATATCTTTCAAATGAGGTATCACATGACCCTACTTTCCATTAGAAAATTTAAAGCTAGTATCTCCCTCTATCTTACGTGTCTCAAGTAAAGTGTCGATATAACAATAATATAATATCTCTTGAGTTTTACTTCGTTTTTGTTTTGTCATTATCTTTTTTTAGAAGTTAAAATAGAGGAGGGTACAATTTTCGTCCTCACTGTATATAATACATTCGTTTGTATTACCTTCTCTTTGACAGTTTTTCGAAAAAACGCTTAAAAATGTTCAACTTATCTTCAAAAGTAACCTCAGAAAATCAGAATAGATTTAATATAAGAAATGATTGTATAAATTTTAAATAAATGAAATGAGAAATATTTTATCTTATAAATCACTATTTATAAAAATCCTAATAACACAAGTATCATTTGTTACCATTTAATATAATAATATATAGAATAGGTGTGTTATAGTTAACTTTTTGACTATCTCAAAATCTAATATGTTAAAATTTTAAGTTACGATAAGCAATTAAAAATTATAAATAAGCAGAGAGAAAATTGTTCGAGAGAGCCTGAGAGAGCTCGAGAGAAAAGAGAAATTCTCGTCGAGAAATGACACTCTCTCGTCTCGTTTCGAATTTGTTTTCGAGAGCAAATGTCTCTCTCGTCTCGTTCGAGACGAGACAAGACGAGACGAGATACGAGATACGAGATACGAGATACGAGATACGAGATACGAGATACGAGATACGAGATACGAGATACGAGATACGAGATACGAGATACGAGATACGAGATACGAGATACGAGATACGAGATACGAGATACGAGATACGAGATACGAGAATCTCTCGTCTCGCGGCATCACTAATCAGGACCAGGAGATTTATTGTTCTGTAAAGATAAGCAAGTACTAATAATTTCTTTTTCAGTAGTGGGTCTTAGAAACACCTTTGAAAATTGGGAGAATGATAATTACAACTTATTTTATTAATTTTTGATGCCAATTTAACACCAATGTTTGAAAAATATTCATTAAAAGAATCAGCTATATCAGAAGATTTAGTAACTTCCAAACCATTTTCTACCACAATTTTTTATATCAGATCGTTTTTAGTTTTATAATTATTTCCAAAGATGTTTGGGGAATTTCTGATTTTTTAGCACTTCATTTTTAAAATACGTACTTTTTGCCTTTTTTTATCTGTTTATTTAAGATATTTCTGAATGATATATATTCTTTTTTTATATTTTTATTACCGGGATTAGATAAATGCCTACGAAATAATCGGTCTCTATATTTGATAGATGTTACTAAACCTACCGTAATCCAAGGTTTTTTCTTATTCTTTGTTTTAAATTTAATTATTTTTGTAGACTCTTTTATATGTGTTTCGTTAAAACATTTAAATAAAAATCCGTCACTGGATCATTTGTTAGGATATCAAATCACCAACTACGAAGGTATAATCAAAATCAAGGTTAAAATTTTTTAGTAGCTCTGACAATGAATTTACGAAATCTTCTCCATTACTTTCTGGGGCTCTATAAATTGCCAGTAAAGCAATTTTTTCAACATTTATTTGAAAATTTACATTGATTGCATTAACGTTGCCTATTTGAAGTAATTTTGTGGCCTAAAAACAGTTCTTTTTTTATGTAAAAAACTACACCATCATTTTGATTATATCTTTTTTCGGTGTGAATTAATTCATAACCATCCAAATAATAACGTACTTTATTTTGTATTTTCGGTAAGTACATAACAACTAAAAGAAGTTGCAGTTTGAGAAACTAAACTTTTAAATTCCTCAAAATTCTTGTTGATACTCCTAATGTTGAGGTGACATATTTATAAATTATCATACGTTTTTTTTTTAAATCTATAATATTGTTTAAAACATCAACACTCTCAATTTCATGTATATCTACAAAATATTCATTAAAATGTAATATTTTTTTTGTGTTTTGTTTTTAATTTATACAATTTTAATTGTTTTGTTAATAAACACTAATCACTAATCACTTTATGGAATTATTTTTGAATTTGACAGCCTGGTTTCTGGTTACGAATCCGGGACACATGATCCCCCGTACATTTGCGCCCTCGATACATTTGAGCCCTTGTCTTGATTATTTGAATAATGATCAAATTTAAGTGAGACAGTTGCGACCCTGTCCCTATTAATCCCAAACAGAAGTAGATTTTTTGGTTTACTGATAATATACAGGGTGTTTCAGAGTTAAGTACATACGTTAACTGTAAGTGTAAGACACTTGGATGATTCGAAATCGCCCATAATGGGTCTATCTCGTCTCATTAGTTGGAATGAATTTATTAATTTCACCTGGATTTTTATTTCATTATCTCTTTATAATACTTTTTAAAAAGAATAAATAGATGTTAATTAAAATTAAAAATAAATAGTTAGCAATTTTACATCATTGCCACAGTTTATAGCTAAAGAATCAGTTCGCTCACTCTGCGTCGGCACTTTTGATCTCAATGTTCCAGTTTATACACTGCGCAACTCGGATTTGTATCCCTGACGTATACAGAATCAATTCATAACCAATACAATATATGACAACCGCCTATATTCAAACAGTATTCTTCTGCGAATCCTGAATTTGTATCCCTGGAGTGGATATTATTTTGGAACATCCAATTGGTCCGAGTGAGCGAACTGATTCTTTTAAGCTATAAACTGTGTCATTACCTTAACTGCAATTGAGCCATTGTTTCCATAGTTAAGCATGATTGCTATTTACTGTCAAATAGGTAAGATAGAAATATTTCTGTTCGAAATAAAGTGTTGTGTACAAATTACTATTGTCTTAGTGAAGGACAGTTATACAGTACAGAGTATTTAAAACGCATTTATCTAAATCGATTTTTTCCCCATTTGTTTTTCCAATCGGACCAACTATAACTAGGCCATTGCTTGTCGTTGGCTACTAAATTTTCATACCAAATTTTTGCTGTACCCTGTAGCTTATTCACAACTTGATGGATAGTTTGGTGTTCGGCCCAATTAAATAATTTTACATGATGCTCTATAATTTCAATCAAACAGCCGACATTATCTGATAACGGATTAAATTCGGGTACTGCATTAGATGTAACATGTATTTCCGATAATAACGATAATGAGACTTGACTTACCCCCGTCTTATTTTTATGTACTTTTAAATTCTTTTTTTTTGTGTACTTCTCTTGCGTCTCTTATTTAATCTAGATGCACTTGAACTGGACGAAGAACTAGTAGAACTCGAGGAACTAGAACTGCTCGAAGAATACCTTCTTTTTCTACCCATTTTAGCGTGAATCGAACCACTTCTCATGTTAGAAGAGGGTGGTAACACTAAACTCGACTATTTAACACAACTATTTATTATACTCGACTAAACTGTATAAAGATTCGCACAATAATGCCATATATCTAAATTAACGCTTATATCATTTTCTGATGAATTCAACTTATCGCCTAATGAGTCATAGTACTAGATATCCCAGTGGCGTTTCTTACGGGGGTTGATAACATGATAGACCCATTATTAATGGGTGATTTCGAATCATCCAAGTGTCTTACACTTACAGTTAATGTATGTACTTATAACTCTGAAACACCTTGTATATATCAGTAAACCAAAAAATCTACTTCCATTATTCGACTTCTGTTTGGGATTAATAGGGGTAGGGTCGCAACTGTCTCACTTAAATTTTATCATTATTCGAATGTATCGGGGGCTCAAATGTACGAGGGCGCATCTGTCCCGACACCCTGGTTACAGGTTTATTCTGGGTATTTCCAGGTTTGAAATTTTTAGATGAATCAAGATTTTCTTTAGTTGGATTTATAGAAGTCTTCTGTGCAGCTTGAGTATCTGTTTGGGGGACTCTGTATTGCTGAGTTGATGTTGGTGTAGATGGGGTGCTATTGGCTTTTATGGGGTTACTTTCTTTTTGTTCGATTTCTAGTAAATCTTGAATGGAGTACGTTTTATCATTTACATGTAGCTTATTTTTCCTGATGTAGCAATTTTTTTGATCATCCAGTTTGGCCAAATTTAGATGTTTTCTAAGTACTTTTGATTCTAGACGTTGGTTTGGTGTTTGATCGTTAGTGATTGAAATATTTTTTCCTTTTAACTTGTAACAATTTTTTAAGATTTCGGTCTTTTTCCAGGAGCAGACAAAGTCGATATTCAAGGGACTGTTGTTCTCTTTTCCTATAGTATAGAATTCATTTATTTGTACAGGGGTAATATCTACACCTACTAATGATTGGATCAAAGAACAAATGTATTTTATATTTAAGTTATTTGTAGTATTCTCAACGCCAAAAATAACAATACTGTTTTCTTTATTTTACCTCTTTAAATACTCGACTTCTTCCTTTAGTGATTTGTTATCCTTTTCTAATTCCCGAATCTTATCTTGTACCCCTTGAACTTCCAGCAATAGTCTAGTTTTACAAGCTTCAATTTTGCTTTTCAATTCAGCTCTGTTTTTAATAATTTCACCAAAAATTTCTTTTAATGACGGACTGTTTTCAGTTTGAGATATTTTAATTTATTTGCTTCAATGTAATTTAAAATAGAAATGTCTCGTACACAGTAAAAATAGTAATTCGCTTACCGTGGTGGAATAAACAAATCGAAGCACTCCTAAACAAACGTTTTTCTACACAAAAATTTTAATAAAATACAGTTTTAAAAACTGGTTTATTATGGTTTTCGAGCAATGCACAAGTTTGCTAACACTAGTATGGATGCAGTATGCAGTAGGCATTCATAAAGATGATGCACGCAGTTAAACAAATTAAAATGAAGCACATACTAGATTTTTACATAAAATTTACCGATGTCACTTGGTTGAAAACAATTCCACATATGTAAATCCAAAAAAATAATTTTTACCTTTTAAAGAGTACATTAGGAATACTTTAAAGCTTAAAGGTTTTAATTTAGTCAATTTGGTAAAAACAAATGCCTTTTGGAGTTTTAACGACTTTATTAAAAGAGAAAACGTTATCTACTTGCAAAAAAGTTGTGAGGTTAGGATTTCATTAGTACGTAAGACGCTTTTAAATCAATAAAGCAACGAGTAAACATATTAAAGCAACTTGGTTTTAAAATGAAGTGTAAATAGTCGCCTATGTGAGTAATTGTACTTAATGCGTAAATAAAACGCTGTATAAAGCCTTCTAAGCTTTAAAATAATCTGTAAAGTTTCAATCAGTTTTATCTAGACCACGCTATGTTTTATATGAAATACAGACTCCGCCATTATGGACAGTTCTAATACACAAAGAAAAAATATTGAAATATATGCGCCCCATTTAGATGTTTAGATGTAAAATAAAATTTGACAATATTTTTTAAATAATAGAAAACCACAATAAATTGATGTCGCTCGAGTTATGTAGAAGTATTTTGTCAGACAAGTGCCATCCGTTGGTAAATTATTTACCAAAAAAGTTTGCATTTGAATATTATTTTATGATCTGCTTTATATACGTATACGTACGTTTAAAATATCTGGCACTCTGGCATTATAGAGATTTACAAAAGTAAACAAAATTAAACTCTTAGGATTAAATAGATTGATTCTCTAGTCTGCCACAAATACCTATATTTTAAATGCAAAACATAAATTTAAAGTTGCTTTGAAGAACTCTTTAAGAATATAAATTTAAAACTAAATGGTTTTAATATAGTTATGGGCCCTTTTTGGCTAGAAGCTGCTTTATGGTGGTCTTGAAGATTATTTGGTTTTATTATAAATTTCATTGTATATTTTAAAACGACCTTGGAGATCGCAATAAGAGCATTAGTGTTACTTGGGCAGGGTTGTACTTAAAACAATTTGTAGTACAATTGACTGAATCAACAGCATTTACTTATAGGAAAATTTAGTTTAATACAGATTATAGTTTTTTGTTATATATTATGCAATAATTATATGTGCCTATTAATATACGAGGGCCATTCAATAAGTAAAGAGACAAATTCAATAATTTTAAAATTATTCAATGAATGTGTACAATCTTTTCAGGGGTGTTAGTTTGCAACCTTGGGATATGCTCTGATCAGCTGTTTCATCATTATATGTTATCATGACCTCAAAATTTTCAATTCAACATGGCAAGTCCACTAAAAGATTGCACTTTAAAAGAGCAGCGCTCAGTCATTAGATTTTTAGTGCAGAGTGCAGAAGGTGTAAAACAAAGTGAAATTTTTTCTGGAATGTAGATACAGTACGGTAAAAGTTGTATGAACCGTGCGAATTTTTACAAGTGGGTTGATCGGTTTAAAAGTGTAGGTGAAGTGATGCAGACCATCTTTTGGAACTCACAGGGTCCAGTCTATTGCGATTTCCTTGAAGATCAGCGAACTATCAATAGCCAATACTACTCTGAGATGCTAGAGCACAAAGTTAGACCAGCTATCAGGAGCAAACACCGTGGACTCTTGTCAAAAGGAGTCATTCTTCAACACGATAACGCCCGCCCTCATACAGCCCAGCTGACTCGTGATAAGACTCAAGAATTGGGTTGGGAGGTCTTACCTCATCCTGTCTACAGTCTCGACCTCGCCCCATCTGATTTTTACCTATTTGGACCACTCAAAGACGCCCTACGTGGAAAAAGATTTGCTAAAAATGAGGAAGTTAAGGAAGCCGTGCAAAAGTGGCTTCGTGGTAAATCGAAAGAATTCTTCGCTAAGGGAATTAGGAAGCTGCAAGAAAGATGGGACAAGTGCATAACTGTGGGGGGTGATTATGTTGAAAAATAGCCTTAATTTTGAAAGATTGAAATAAACCGGTTTTGTCTCTTTACTTATTGAATGACCCTCGTATATGAAACGAAGGTTGGTAGATGTGGAACTGATTAATGACATACAATACATACAATATGCTCATTTTTTAAATCAGTAATATCGTCTCTCCTTAATTATGTTTCATTTTCTTGTAAATTAAAATACATAAACTTTATTTTCCATGTTTATATTTGGCTTACGTTTTGCATATTGAAAATATTTTATAATTACTGCAGTTGCTTTTTGAAATAATGAAAACCATCAACGATCAGTGCTTCATAGATGCCTTGGGCGAGTATCTAAAAAAGCAACAAAATCCAACGCATAAATTCGCATTTTCTCATGAGGGATATAAAATAAGATTTTCGATTTTAAATTACTAGGAAGTGCATTCATTATACAGTGAAGACGTATAGGTTGTAATAAATTCGATATTTTTCTTTCTAAGAGTATTTTAACAAAATGTTTTCACACAACAATTTTTATTTTCAACTGCACATCTTATATGTAGTAATGACTTTAGTACTTTAGTGACATCGATTTTTTTTAAATAGAACAACATAGTTTCTCTTTATTTTTGAATTCTTCGATAATAGACGATTACAAAAATGTATGTAATACTTATAGTCCAATGTCATTGGTTTGTGACAAATGTTATATCCGAAATTTTGATTCTAAAATTGTATTGAAAGGACTGGATTAATAAACTTTTAATTTTTATTAGTTTGTATCATATCTCACCCAGGTACCTTTAAAATTTTTGATTCCATTTTGTTAAAAATAAGTTGCATTCTTATAAAATTCAAATTCCTTCCTTAGATAATTAAATCCGATCTATGATGCCTAATAAATAAAAGGAATATTTCTGTTAACGGGGTCTCTCTAATAAATCAGAAAAGATAAAACGTTATACCATGAGAATTCGATCCAAAAACCTCTAAAAGACATATTTCTTTTCAGGAAGTAATAATCGCGCTTATCTTAAGTTAGTTAAGAATATTAATACCTATTTCAACATGTTATCGACACAACATTCCTAAAATTTTTCAAGGCACATAAATATAATACCCCTTTTTATTCACCCAAATTCGTTCCCACCGGAGTTACGACAAATTGACGTCACAAAAACTTATTAAAATACGTATAAAGGCCCGATCCCGAGGAACTCAAAAGCATTCATTATTATTTTAAATCCAGTCTCCAGTCTAATTCAGTTGCTTTTTAAATGTAGTTATATTTTAAGTTCAGTATTCTGTACCTTTCCTAAACCGACACTATTCCTGACCAATGCCTATCCTACCTCCTATCGACGCGTCTACATCGCGACGTTCTACGTCGCAACGCTCAACGTCCCGCCGCCCCACTTCCCTACCTTTCTTCTTCCCGACGACCTATCTCCCGAGGTTTATTATTATATTATTCATTGTTATAGAAATGTATTATTCTGTAATGTCACATTTGGGCAGCTAGATGGACACGTCCCAGTATGCATTTGCCGTTTTATTACACCAGCCTAAAATTATTTTAGAATCTGGTATACCGAAATGCCGATACATCCTCACAAATAGGTAATAAATTAACAGCTCAACTGACTGGTGTAAATGACACTTCGGGCGGCTAGACTCACATTTTAGACAAATATGCTTGATTTTACTCCAGGGTTGGACTGTATTAGATAATTATCTCTCGATCTTCGCACCGTAGGTAGATCTAAACATAAGGGGTAGTTCGCTGGTACTGATCTGATTCTATTCTAGTAAGACTACACTACATAACCCCCCCTAGATGAGGCTGAAACATAAGGGATATCCGTCTGTTATTGCAACGACTGTACATCAGTAAGCGCATCTATATAAAAAAGATACGACGAAACAAAGAATTATTAAAGACCGTTTAATTCTGAGGACGTCTGCTGTATATCCTCAAGTATATATTTGATGGCGAGTAACCTGTTTATTTGGGCGGGGCACATATGAGGTCTCGGTGGGAAATGTAATTTTTTTTTTCTCATTTTCCAGTTCCAGTAATGATATCGCTATTTTATTTGAAAAAATAAATAAGTTCTATTTCATTCACAAATTTGTACCAAACTTTGCATCGAATCCCGGTTTATTTTAATTAACATTATCACAACGTGGGTATATAAATTATCAATTAATTAACTAGACGATCACTACTACTAGATTAAAAGGGCCTATTACAGCAAGTTTAAATTACTTAGAATTTCACAAAGGGGAGGGTGGCAATAAAACACATGATTTTGATAATTTTAGGAGCGACTGGGGTGTGGACAGTTACAAGTTCGAATAATTAATAAAGTGGCCACCAAGATCTCCTGATTTATCACCCTTGATTTTTTACTTTTGGAGTTATCTTAAATCTAAAGTGTACTTCAATAGCCCTTACAATATCAACGATTTGAAAGAGAGAATTCGTAATAAGGTAAGACTCAGTTGCCCGGAAACAAACTAGAGTGTTGGAGGAATTTAGAAAGTCTTGGTTATGGCCAGGGCCCCCGCAACTGCGCGTGCAACGCGTGCAACGAACAAGGCACTAAGACACTAAAGAAATCAAAAATGTTTTTATCTCAATTCATGATAATATAATCAATAATGTTATCGAAGTTTATGTTCGTTGATATAATAACCTATTCCTATTGTGACAGAAAACATATCTATTTTTGACATCAAATAGCTATTCAATTAGCGTTAATTATTAAATATAATAAAAGCAATAGGTTAGTTAATTCTGTGTGCAACATGTAATACCATGAATACCCGTATAAAGTATAAACTTGTCGATTTTTCCTGTCCAGACTCGAATATTGTACGACGAGTAAGTTTCATATTAGATCTTGTCGATTTTTCCTGTCCAGACTTGAATACTCTACGAACTACGTTTTTCCTGTCCAGACTCGAATATTGTACGACGAGTAAGTTTCATATTAGATCTTGTCGATTTTTCCTGTCCAGACTTGAAGACTCATCTACGAACCACGAGTATAAATAAAACTACAGGAGGCGTCGTAATCCAAATAGTTAATATTTTCTTCGGCTACGTGAAGGTCAAAAACCAAGACGCAAAGTTATATTCGACGGAGTGTTTTATATAATTGTGTTGTAATTAAATTTAATGAAATGGTAGGTACCTACCCACATAATACCTATGTATTTGACTTGATTTATGCCCGATTCGCCTGCTCCCATTTCGCCTGACCAATTAAAATTTCCCGATTCGCCTGACAAGCTCAAATTGTGGTATCGTTTCGCCTGACCATAAGTTGGATGGTGCGTGCTATTTTTATCATAAGGCCATTTTTAAAATACATGCAAAATTTGATTTATAAGGATGATTTGATTTAAAACAGAAAAGCACTGCATTTATTGACATTATTAAGCGTTTTGTACCAGTGTTTTTAAATCAATTATTTTTAAATTTTATAAACCATCTTGATAATTTTTCCTTTAAATCTTTTTTCATAGATATACTAAGTTCTTTTCTAAAGTAATGTATAGTTGAAATTATTACTGGAGGAATTTTAGTTTTTAAATATATTTTTTTTGTCCTGGCCGGTTATTGGGACACATAAAAAAATTTCTAAATTCAAATAGTTTATTCGCTTTACGCTTCGTCAATTTGAAAAAATGTTTAGTTTTTATTTTACTAACTTTTTACTATACTGGGTGCTCTATATTTTTTGTTTATATCAAATTAAATAACTATAACATTTTAATTTAATTTTATGTTCATTTCTTATTATTATTCATTTGTTAGTAGTTGTCAAATTTTTATCCAGACAATGTCTAGCGTTCCAAGGTTGTTTTAAAATACTTTTTGAATTTGATCATGGAAACTTCCTCAAAGCTGTCGAGATGATTTCCTCTTTTGATCCTGTGATGAGACTGATGAGAGAGCACATTAGTCGAGTGCAAAACTCACAAACAAATTCTTTAAAATTGGCCCGTTATTTAGGCTAGATACAAAAAGAAATTTAAAAATAAGGAGAAAAACATGTTATATATAAAAGATAGATGACGTCATGTACACGAAAGTGGTGACGTCATTAGTACATCCAATTGTAGGGTAAAACGAGCATGTCACATGTCACATCTTCGCAACGGTTTGAAGCAAGTGTCATTTTCACCAAAATCTTTATTCGGAAAAAGTTATGAAAATAGAATTTAAATTTTTATAATTGAATGAAACAATAAGGAATCTACGAAAAAAATAGGAGCATGATACAAACAATTATAGTATTCTGGAAGGGAGATACACTTCGAACATCCTTATCCTTCTCTGTTTCTCATGTAGGTATTAAGGTAACTGTAAAGGTACATTTCAAGTAGCAATTTAGCCCTACTCTACCTATCATTATTTATTTTTTCAAATCATGATCCTAACATGGGACTTAGTAGGAACTTCCGTTTTTGACATGCGCTGCGCATTACGCTTGTTTTTCCCAGTAAGAAAAATGTCAATAAAAAGGTACCTAATTGTGCAGTATTTTAATAATTAAAGCTTTACCTAGTAATCAAAAGAAAAATATCAAATGGATGTGTGCAGCATCTCTACTAGACTTTCTTTAACGACTACATCATCGTTAATAGGTATCTGTATCTAATTGTACTGTGAACTGCGATTACAGGACCCTTTAAATTTTTCTCTATCTAGCTTAGAAATAATTTAATACAGATACAACTTAAATCAATAAAAGTTGTATCGACAGTAATCTACTGTTCATTTTACGTACTAGTAAATATGCAGATTTCTTCTGTATTTACCATAAATGTAGATATATTTCCCTCTCCGACACCATTGCATAAAGAACCATTGTATTAATATTACAATGAAAGAACTATAGTTCTTTATTTTACTTTCTAGAATCCCGACACGTTGAAGGCGCTCGGTATATTCATTATCTTTATATCATACCATATCTTTATACAATGTTATATCAATATCTGTATAATTGAAAATCTATAATATATTTAGACTGATTTAACCAGTAAAAAAATGTCCATCCTAGATGTCACAAATTCTCAAGTAAACCATTTCTCATTTCTCTAAAACTAAGTAAGGACTTTGATATTGACTGCACTGACGGGGCTACAGTGCAGTCAATAACTACCAGAACGGGATAGAGGAAAGCAAAAAAATTAAACATTTACAGAAAAAACAAATATAAATATTTTATATTTCCCACAAATTAAATTTACAACTTTGAAGGAAAATCCTACATTTTTCAAAGGTACTCGTCAATTTAAAACATGTATTGCCTGGTGACATATATCAGAGGCGTGATAAAAGGTTAACCTATAGATCAAAAATATTCAGTTCAAACCCCGTACGAACGTCACTGGTAAGTTTACGTTTACGTAAAAAAATGCCCTTTAATCATTAAGAGGTGTGTAGAAAATTTCATAAGAATATCTAAAGTGATAAGAAAATTATGATAAAAAAGTAATTTTTTTCTTAAAACTGTAACACCCTGTAGCTCAAAAATTAAGAGGTTTACGACATAATATGTTGATATTAACCTTCTTAGAATAACGCAAGGATTGACAACCTTATATAAGTACTGGCACTCAATTAATAAACGCCCTGTATATAGGGCCAAGCCAAAGACAAGAATCTCACTGAGCTTAGAAATCCAGACAGAAATAGCAACAATATATCACTGTGCAAAAGAGCTAGTAAGACATAAGGTAAATGGAAAAATCACTGTCATAAAAAGCACTCAGAGTTCCATGCATGCAGGTATACTCAACCCTACCCAACAAACATTTTGTGTAGGGGAAGTAAAGGCCCAATAACGGTCACCCTCCATTTACATTGATGGCCATTTGACTTTTTTAATTAAAAGGCCGGCATATATAGGTCACTACAGCCGACAGTCGGGCCGAAGTCACTTTGCCATCATAACCAATTAATGGGCCTTTATTTCCCCTTTAATGTCTAGAAATAAATATATTGGCAATTAATGGCCTATTGATGGGAAGTTAATGGGAAATTGCTGGCCTTTTACCATATTAATAAACGCCATGTGTCAGACACATGATCAGACAGGATATTGATAGTGCCTCTTTGACCAGAAGTACACCGTTTGAACTATAAATTATATACAAAAACAGAAGGCATTTCAATATAGAATATTGTAGACGTTTTATTTAATTCAGCTATATAATATGATAATACTGAAAAAATGTCTTCTTCAAAAACATTATTAATAAAATATTCTAAATTAAGATGTAAAAGTAATAAATTACAATGAATTCTGAATACCAACAATGCGAGACTGGCCTCATAGTACATGTTCACTCGTTGAGTATGTAACAATAAGCGATCATCGGTGTCTCCATCTATAAACGCCGGACGGAGCCCTCCTGGTTTGTTTGAGTTGGGTCTGCGGCAGTTAAAAACTTTTTGACTTTTACCCAATACAGTTACTTACCCTTCATGCGGCGATCATCAAGCAACAATGCTGGGCCACTATCGAAATGTCAAAAGTAGGCTTTTATCTTTTAATCGTCGCATTCATTTTCCCTTCAATTACAGCAAAAGGCCAGCAATATCCCGGCAATTTATTGTTTGTTGGGTAGTAATATCTAAAGCTGGTTACATTGAATTGTTCAGCAATTCAGCTAATTGTAATGTATTTAAAAAACCTATCAAAGTTAATAGAATATTCAAATTTGAAATATAATAAAGAATTATGATTTTGTAGAAATATTTTGATACACCCTGTATTGTGAAACATTTGACAAACTTTTACAATATACATTTTGGTAAACAGGTCTACCAACCTGAATTTTAAATAATAGATAATACCTACTTAATTTAAAAAATTCTACAGCACGGATTTCAATAAAACTGATTAAAAAAGATAGAATAGGCTTTTCAATAAAATCTAGTATACAGACGTAGATTAAACTTGCATAAAATAATATTTTAATAATTTCAAATAACATTAAACAACATAAATTTGATTGGCGATAATATTTTTTCAAATAACTATATTTAATTTCTTTAAAAGAAAGTTTGTTTACTCCATAGAAAATTTTAAGACCGGAAGAGGTAATTTCCTCGGTTAAAAAAAAAAAGAAAAAATGTCAACATACAAAACAGAAAAGTTACCTAAATAAAAATTGTATGTCCCTGTAAATATGGAATTAATTAAATAGAATAGAAAAAGTGAAAAGTTAATATAAAAGTGTTGCTAAAAAACATACCTACAAGGCAAGTGCAGTCGAGATATTTTGAAACATTTAGTCAACCTTCATAGTGCAGGAAACCATTTTACCACAAGACGCTACACTTCTGAATAACGACGAACTAGCAAAAAGAAAACTCAGTGTTAATTACTGAATAATATAACAAGGTGAAGAATAAAAAAACAGGTAAGAATGATAGTGAAATAATTCAGCTTACCAGAATATTTTTAATAAAATATAAAAGAAAAAGGAAATAAAAACCGCTAGATCATTTTCAAACTGAGGACCGTGGCACCAGTGCTGCCAACTGATGAAATTAATAGCCGCGCGCATGATCGAAAATTGCCAAGTTTTTACCAATGATATATAATTCTATAGATTGCTTATCCATACGTAAATAAAACGACAAAAAGCAGGTCGAATTGGGAGATGGTTTTTCTTTGTCTAGTACATGCAATGTTTGTGTTTTCTCTTCTCTCGTGCTTAGGTAAAGAAACTATTTTACAGAACAGGCTTAGGTCGTTCTCTGCATACATACCACATTGTAGTTGATATTTTGTATTTTTAGTTGTCATTGAGATATCTCAGTCCAACATTTTATTGAATTATTTATTTCCTCAGCTTTAATCATATATGTTCTATTTTTAGTTATAAGTTTGGTTTTGTTATTTGAATATAAAAACTTGTTTTGTTTAGGACCGATTCCACCGTTGTGTTAAACGAAGTTTAAAATGATATTTTTACATTAACAACGTCATTTTAATCTCCGTTTAACACAACGGTGGAATCAACCGTTATTGAATTAAGATTGCAAATTGCTCTACGTGTGTCTTTTTATCCAACTGTTGCAGCAACATTGGCATCAGTGCGGTATCTACCTGTCTTTTATTTCATCAATTTATCAGTGATGAACTAACAGCGCTGTCTTTTTATCCAACGTTGATGCAATCGATGCAACACCATTCCATCAGTTCAATGTATGATTTTTCCGATTAGATGTGACAACTGACAGCTATATAGATTGTGGGAATTGTTTTTTGTGGGAAAACCGAAAAAATGAGATTTTAAAAATATATACGTCCAAATTAAAGTAAATAGGTACATTCAAATAAAATTATAAACACAAATTTTAATCCAAAATGTTAACTGTTATTTATTTCAACGGTCAATCATAAATAAATTGAATCCAACAAAAGGCATTCAAGGCCACATCGGCGAAAAAAAGATTCCAACAAACCGGTGGAAAAAAGACACACGTTCTGTAAAGGGTTGTCGATTGATTATGATGTATGTCGAAGCTCAGTTTTGTGTCGAAATAAACGGTAAGATCTTGTATTGTGCTGACTGTTGCAAGACGTTCTTCTCCAAAAAGATAGTTAATATTCTATTATTTTAGCATCTAAGGTGTAAGTTAACTGATACCTAGGTGCAATTTATTTTTATGCTCCAATTCGCGAAAGTTATTTTGTATCAATAGCGCAACAAAATATCCAAAAAGTTAATTCAACTATTTTGCATTAATAAAATAAATTTTAAAAGATTAAGACAAGAAGTGTACAAATATTGTCACTATAACAGTAGTCTAAAGTTAGTTATATGCATGACATAGTTAATGTAAAAGTAATTTTAATCTTCGTTTAGTAATTTTAAACTTCGTTTAACACAATGTTGGAATCAGCCCTTATTTAAGTTGTTTATACAAGAATTTAAAATTGTTTACATCTATGTTAGAAATTGTTTGGATCTCTTAAAATGTTTTGCCTATATAGAAACTGAATTTACGACTCAAAAAATATATAATTTTTCAAAATATCCAACACAAGCTCATGTCTTGAAGTAAAAATTCAGATAATTATTATTTTTAAATAAAATTCTTGCTAGAAGGATGAAATTTAAGTTTTAAGAACATTTGGGCCAGACCGATTTTGTTTGGTGAGCACTCAGCATGGTGATCGACCGCAGTTCGACCCGGTTCTCGTGGTCTTATGGATGAGCAATCTATATAAAAATATAACATTGGTTTTTACGGCCCTGTCAAAACATTTATTTATACAATGGATTTATGATTTAAAAATCACGGCAGTACTATAAAGCCGTGGCTATACATTTAATTTAAAAAGCCCTAAAAACACTACAATTTGTTAGTATTCAATATTAAATTGCACGAAGTCAACTCCCATATCAAGGGAAATAAATACACTAGAAGTTACTTATCTATCCGTTGGGGTGTTTTCATCGGTAAGTTTTTATTACACTCTAGAAAGAAATCTGTTAATAGTTTACGTAACAAAAACTATTCATTAACGGCATTGGCGATAGATGGCGACAAGATGCATTTTGCGTAATAATAATAATTCAAATATTCAATATTTATTTTAATATTCCCATTAAAACATGCCACAATATGTTGTACAATTTTCTTAGGCACAGTATTGCTATTTATTAATCAGTAATAGCTAGAAAGTTGGTTAAATTCGATGAAAGTTGCACAGTTGTGTGCTCATTATATCTACAGGGAGATTCAAAATATCGGAAAAAATAAATGACAATTTAAATTTTTTTGTACCAATATTGATAAAAACATGCATTTTATGCGTTGAAATAGTGTTGATCAAAAACTGTTAAACTTTGAGTTTTGGCGCAACGGAGATAGGTATTTGATCGATATATCAAAGTTCTAAAACATATCAAAATTTCGTCAGATTTTGGCCAAAGGGTATTTTACATTTAACGAAATTGCATTACTACTGTTATGAACACTGTAAACTTGGCAGCAATAATGCTCAATCAGAATATTGCATTTTTACCAAGGACGCTTCCCACTAAACATGAAACATTACCAGTCTTTTTTTGACGTTTCTCAGACTTTTCTTGATATATTTTTAAAACACTAATATCCCATAGATGTTTAAATTTTAACATCATACCCAGACAACACAGAGATATCCGCAGAATATCTTTGTGGATATCCAAAGGATATCATAGATATCAAGTGGATCTAATATATGGATATCCTAATGTCCGTCTATATCCAGGATATAGAAGATATTCTATGGATATCCAGCAAAATATCTAATAGTCTAAGATCCCGCTGCAAAATCACTACGTTCATTAAGTTTTGAGTGAAACACAAATTTTTACATGATTTTATGAATAGGAGAATACACTGACAACACCGCAGCCAGTCAAAAGTGGCCGCAAGTAATTTTAATTAAATTAATGTTAATTAATATTCCAAAAAAAATTTCGTTTACTTCTCTTTAAAATAAAATATCATCCACATCATAACAATGCATGTAAAGAATTCTAAAATCCTTAAGTGCCGTTCCATACTCGGCCGCAACAACCTCGCAGCCAGGTGTAAGCAGGTAATATTTTGATCTATCTATACGTTCGTGACTTACACGGATGTTTTTTATATCACATTAAAGCTAATTTTTTTCTAACATGATGATATATTGCTGCATTAGGAGTGCCATCAGTTAAAAACGCGAGATATCTGAGATAAAATGAGAGAGAGTTAGCGCGCAACGCCACTTGTTAGATGAGGATGTAGAATGCCAACTGTGCGAGTATTTGAAGCTATTGCGCATGCGTCGACAATAGCAATAGCTTCAAATACTCACACAGTTGGCATTCACTAGCTGTTACATAAACATATTTTGTACTTCTCTTTAGTTACTTCCTGTGCCAAACATTTATACGATGTTAATTTATATAACTCACAATAATATCGCATACAGGTCAGCACAGTAATGTGTACAAGTTACACATCTTTAAGATGGCTATCTTTAGTCTACATCGCAAACTGGGCACACCTAACAGTTCATCACGCGTTCATAGATGAAGACACCAATGATCGCGTGCTACTCACGTAACCAGCAGTATAATGTATTAAGGAGCAGTCTGTTGTCCGGTATTAAGTATTTCATTCAAAGTTCTTACTTTTACTACAGAAGAGAGAACAATACAGAAAAGAAACATAGGGCTAGTTCGAACACAGAGATACTCTAAGAAAACGTAAATATTCACCGTATACCTAGCTATGTGTTGTACTGTGAATAGATACGTTTGCTCAGAGTATCTCTGTGGTGGAACTAGCCCTATGTTTCTTTTCTGTGCTTTTGTTACCTTCGGAATTAGAAGTTTAACTTGTCTTTTATAAGCTTTTTTAGAAGATATTATTTCTAATCTGCTTTATATAGATGAAATATGTAAAATATTTACATAACATAGTTCATAAGATTTAAAAGACAATAGGTACATAAAATTACAAAGGTATAAACTGTATCGTATTTGGAACGTCACATTTGGTTCATTAATATGATTTTATTTTATGGGCTTTATAATAACATCTACACAAATCAAAAAAAATTCTTGGATATAACAGGAATGTCACATTTGGTTTGTTAAAAAGACATCAATTTTGAGAACTTCCAGTAACGTTGAATAACGTAACAAAGTAGCGCTATAATATCACCGAAATATCTACATTAGTTTCATCACAAAAGTAAACATTCCTACTCTGGGCTTAGACGGTTATGAGTCCACCCTATAGATAAAAACAAGAGTAAAAATCTGATGTGTCCAACACATGACTTTCCTATCTAGTTATTATAGGCATTTTCCGGTTATTTTGTACAACCTATTGCAGCATCTCTATAAATGTTTAGAGGATAAACTAAATATATAAATTTTACACATACATCTACCTCGAAACATTTTTTTATCGATATTCATTGAAAACGAAAATACAGAAAAATTTAAATTTAGCACTTTTCCATTACGGTCCATTTTAGAAAAATCATGTATAAACAAAAATTATAGAAATCGATATCGCAAACAACTTTTAGTTCAACAATTTTCATAAAAATCAGAATTTTGCACATTTTGTCAAATTTCTCGAATACGGACCATTTCAGGAAATTTTGACATAAATCAAAAATTATAGATAAAAATATTAGAAGTAACTTTTATTTAAACAATTTTCTTCTCCAAACATAAATAACAGATATATTCCATAAAATATAAAAACGGCCTCCCATAAAGTACCCCCCCAGATGTTCCGACTTTGTCCAAAATCTAATCATTTCACGTCAGGCCGAAATAAACCTTAAATTTAAAATTTAATGTTTTTTCCTTTATCCGTTTTTGAGTTTTCTTCAAATTTCGAAATTTACACATTTTCTCAAATAGCTCGAATACGGTCCATTTTAGAGAAATTATGTGTAGGACCAAAATTATAGAGAATTATATTACAAACAACTTTTATTTGAACAATTTTTATAAAAAATTATTTTTTTTACATTTTGTCAAATTTCTCGAATACGGTCCATTTTAGGAAAATTTTGCATAAAACAAAAATTATAGATAATTATAATAGAAGTAACTTTTATTTGAAGAATTTTCTTCTCCAAACGTAAATAACAGATTTATTCCATAAAATATAAAAATGACCACCTATAAAGTACCCCCCCAGATGTTCCGACTCTGCCCAAAATCTAATCAGCTCATTGGACGCTAAAACAAAGCTTAAGTTTAAAATTTGGTGTTTTTCTGTGTATCGGTTCATGAGTTATGCGTTATACAGACACACACACACACACACACACACAGACATCATCGCGAAAATAGTCAAAACGGATTCAGGGGACCTCAAAACGTAAAAATCCGTCGAAAACTCGAGGTCGAAAAAAATCATGATTCCTATACTTTCCTTATATCTGTATACAGATAGGAAAGTAAAAATGAGTTACAATGTAACAATATAATGTAAAGTTTTCATTAATTTAATGTTTTTATGCAGTGGGTTAAAATGTGAACTCGTGTTGGCTTCAGAAATTTTGTAAATAATGGTATGTCTTGGTCATATATCTTTGTCAATACCTGATTTGGAGACAGTGGGAATGCTGCCATTTACATGTGGTTTCTATAGCAATTAAACGATGTGTCCATAAGATTATTATACTATAATATCTTTGCTTCTATAGTCAAACCTTAGCGATGTCAAATATATAAAATCTGTATTGGACAAATGTAAAATAAAGAGTAATTTGAAAAAAATATTTATTAACAAAAATGGACATTATAAAAAGATTATAGGTATAATTCAATGTTCCTTTTTCTAAATATTATACTATATAGTGCGAACGTTAAGTGTTACCCCTACTGACTCCAGCACGATTAAAAATATTCAAGAAAATGTTAGGATACATCGATTTTTATTTCTAATGAAATATGTGTTTATATATACAGGGTGTTTTAAGAGTGAAATGTACATGTGTTAATTGCAGGTATGGGACACTTGAATGATTCGAAATTTTACAATTTCTTTCTGCCAAAAAACATCTTGTTAAAAATTAGTTTTTCGGCAATTGAAAAGCACTCTACGAAAAAATATATATATTTTTCGTATTATGCCATAAAGAAATTATTTTAAAATTGGAAATTTTTTAAGAAGCTACCCCCTTAAATACTTTAAATACCAACATATATTGTCAACTGGATTTGAAATAAACAGACAAAAAAACACGACACTGGGATATTGTTTTAAACTGATATTTAAGTTATCAAATAATAAAACTGTTCTCCATTGACTATTCGAAAGAGAAAAAATATTTTTAGTTGTTTGTTTTTAGTTTATTTCAAATTTTAAATTTAGCTCACTAAAAACTAATGAAAAATTTAAGTTATCATTCGTCGCCTGTTAAAAATCAATGTATTCGAACATTCTGTTGGATTCATCATACAGGAGTTAGTAAGTAACGTTTGCACTATAGAGCAGTCCATTATAGGAAAAAAATTGACTAGATCGTCCAAATATGGGATATTATGAGCTATGAACATAATATGAAAAACTTTTTCAGCAAATTTTTTAAAAAATATTTTTGGTTGTGTATAATTGTCGCAAAAACACAAACCGAATCTTTTTGTATAAATATAAACATTTTTAAACAAAAATTTTACTTCAGGCACACTTTACATCTATCAATTTTTTTATGAAGAAATTCATACACAAATAAAAAGTGTTTTAGATTTATAATGTGACACAAAAGAAATTTAAGAATTTATTAAAGAATTTCTAGATGAATAAATGTATTAAACATGAAGAAGCCCTTGAAGAAATGATAATTTATTCACGTGAAGTTTCGCTTTACATACATCAATTCCTTCATGAAGTGATTAATTTGTCAGATGCAAAACACGCATTATGATTACTTCATGTTTTATAAAATATATGTTACCAATAATAGATTGATAAATTCAACATTTGAAATACCAAAAATTTAAATGATAAATTATTTATATGAAGTTGTATTCATAGAATTTTACCAAAGACAAGTGAATTATTATTGCAAAATTATTCAATACTTCCCTTCTCCAGAAGAATAATGACGCAAGTGCAAATTTTGACTTTTAATGCCTGTAAATCTTCAATTAGTTCTATCAATTAGTACTATCAAAAACTAGAATAAATTTGCTTTCTCAAAGTCCTCATCAATTATTTCCAAACAGTTCCATAACGTTTCAGTTGTAAGCTTCATATTTCATTTATTTTAATTTGCGAATTCTGCAAATCATTAATTTTCACTTGCGCCATTATTCTTTTGGAGTTGCGATTTTTGTTTATAACATTTTTGGAATGCGCAGGTACAAAGTCAACTTGGACTTTTCACTAGATGAATAAAATGTCGGATTTTTCTTTAATTAAAAAGAACAACATTATTTCGAATATTTAAAGGAACTTTTAAGATTTATAAAGAACCCAACAAGGTTAAAAATCGAACCGAAATATCGCGCAAAACATGATGACGGACTTGCTAAAAAAACTTAATTTATCTTCATAATCGGGAAATATTTATTTCTAGTAAAATCAAATTCGGGTGGCTTCGTACAGTCTTTTTTATGTCCTCCAGCTAATAACTTTAACACAATAAAATTCGTTTTGCATATTGTCACTAAATCGGAAACCTCCGCGTCTTGTGTTATGCCCTCCAACAACTGCCTAGCTTGATGGAAGTGCTTACATCCTGCTATATAAAGGAAACAGCTGTCTACGGGTTGCTGTTGGAACCTTTCAAATGATGTCATTTCCCTAAATTCTGAGTAGACAACAGGAGGTGGTGTAAGAAGGTTTTGAAAAGGAGCGAAACGGTGCTCGTAGCGGACTTGTTCACTGTCAAATCTAGGATGCGGCATTGTTATTTTTCCTTCTAATCGAAATCCCATAAGTGCCTGAAAACATATGTAAAGAAAAACTATTATTTGCAAGCTAAAAAGTTATGAGAAATAGAAATTACGACAAGACAGCATAAAACATTGATATAACGGTATCTAAATTTTGGATCTAGAATGTCCGTGTGGCCTTAAGAATCTATAATAACCCGTTTTTTTATACCCTGACATGACATTTAATGCAGAATCTCTAAATCAGAGTAAGTTTAACGATCTCTTTATAGAAATATGTACCTTCAACGTTAGCTTTATTTGTTTGACCGAAACTTACAGGGATTCTGAAAATTCACTTCATTTTAGTAGTTACTGTCACAAAAAAAAAAACAAAAAGATGGAAAGTGTCGAGTTAAATAATGTAAACTCCACTGATCTCAAAATTTTTTGTGTAAAGCAAGATTGTGAAATTTGTGGTATCTCCTCTAATTTAGTGATAGGCTATACAATTATTCTAAGTTTCTACAGGAAATGTCGATGTTTTTCTTGCAAGTATTTACGATGTTTTAAGTAAACTTTTTAAATCTAGTGCTAATATTTTTTATGTGGCGATTTTAATGCAGATTCGTTCAATAAAAAAGGTAACGAATTTTTAAAAATGTTTTATTTAAAACCTACCATACGGTGACCCACCCACTCAAGTTTCAATGAAATCAGCTACAACAATTAACCAAATTTTTAATAATTATGAACCTAATGGGATATATAGTCATTGACAGTGTTATTTCAGATCACAGTATGTTGTTATTAGACTTTGAGCCAGGTAAAGGGATTCGCGATCATGATAAAAATTAAAAAAGGTTATTTATAGAATCTCAAGAATTCATTGTTAATATTAGTAATGAAAATTGGTCTGTTTATAATAAATTTTATTTATAATTCAATAATTAATTTATTATTCAATAATTCTTTATTATTACAATAATAATATAATTTATTATAACAATAAACAAATTATAAATTAATCACAGGCAAATAAGTTAGCACCTAGGTGTGGGCCCTGTATGTGCTAGAGCTAGACAAACTAAGACTGAACTGAAAACTAAAACGTAAAGTTAATGTATTTTTAATAAATGTTAAATTTAATAATGTAGTAATGTTATATATAATATGTAATAATGTTTTAATAATGTAATAATCTTGTAATCTACAGGGTTTCAACATATTTCAGTGAGATGTGTGTTATTCTAAGAAGAATCTATACAATTTTGAGTAGTTTTGGAAGATGAAGGATTTGCATGCTTTCTTAAATGAATGTTGTTTGTTAATTAATTTGATCTCAAGAGGTAAAGCTTTGTAACACTTTGGTCCTAAGTAATTTATACAATTCTTGAAAGATTCACTATTAGGCATAGATATTTTAATATTCAAGTTACTAAAGGTTCTGGTTTTGTGTTGATGACCCAGAGGTTTTTTTAGTACCTCATGTTTTTGTATGTAACAGCATATTGTGTTCATGTATAAACTTCTAATATTAGATATTGTTTCTTTATATAGTAGAGTAGTAGGATATAATCGCTGTTTGTTGAAAATAATTTTCAGTATTTTATTTTGTATGACATTTAGTGGTCTACTGGTTGTTTCATATAGGCCTCCCCATACTAGTATACCATAACGTAGAGTAGATTCTACCAAGCTAAAATATATGCTTATCAAGAGATTTTGGTTAAGAAATTGTTGCATTATCAAGCCTTTGATGTATAAGTTGAATACTACTGGCCCTAAACCGTACCTTGAGGTATACCAATTTGTACATATTCAGGATTACTAAGAATTTCTCTTATTTTAACTTGTTGTTCTCTCTGAGTCAGATAGCTTTCAAAGACTTTCCACGCAGTGCTTCTTATCCCGTTCTTTTCAAGTACGTCGAGAAGTTTTTGGTGTGGCACTGTGTCAAAAGCCTTTGCTAAATCTAAAACGGTGGTGATACATTTTTTATTGGTGTTCATTTCTTCAGCTACATGAGATATTAGTGCAAGCATAGCATTACTCGAATTAAAACCATATTGATGCTGAGGAAGCAGATTGTTAATTGTTAAGTATTCGATGAGTCTCTCTTTCAAACATTTCTCAACTATTTTTGCGATATTACTAATTATACTGATTGTTCTGTAATTGCCTATTAAGTTTGGGTTACCGGTTTTATAGATCGGGGTTGTAATGGATTTTTTTATATGTTTCGGTACAATCCCAGTGCAGAATATTGTATTAGTTATATGTTTTACTGGTACATAATCAAATCCAGGGGCACTGTTGTTCTTTAGGCTATTTATATATCTAATTGTATCATTGTCACAAATAGGTTTTAAAAATATTGACTTAGTTATCGTATGTACAGGATAATTTATTTTACAATCACGAATGGTTTCATACATTTTTGTACCAATAGTTCACCATTTCTTTGTCAGTATTGAAATCTTTATTCCCATTGTCAACAATTACTAAGTGGTTTTGCCTTTTTTTACAACTGTCTTTTGTAGCTTCTGAAATGATCTGGTACGTTTTTTAAAAGTTATTCTTGTGTTTATTTATTTCATTTTTATAGTAATCCTTTTTTGTTTTCAATATTAATTTATTTAAATTGTTTCTAAAAATTTTATATTCATTTTCTTCATTAATTGAGTGGTTTGTAATTTATTTTTTAGTTTATCTCTGGTTTTGATGGAATTGATTAAGCCATTTGTTATCCAAGGTTTTATCTTTTTATGATTTTTGTTTATTTTTTTTTTTACAATTTTACATGATTCAATACTTACGAGATATTTGTCATAGAACTTTTGCGTTGCTATTTCAGGGTTATTTTCATTGAGAACACTTTCCCATGTTAAAGCATCAAATTTAGAAATTAGTTTGTCAGTATTAATTTTAGTTATAGTTGTATACGTAGTTTGAGATTTTGTTTTATTTATTGAAAGAGGTTTTGAAATATTTATTATAACCGGATAATGATCAGTCAAATCATAGTTTATCACATATGAGTTTAATTTTAATTTTTCGGTTTTAATATTGTTTCTTAAAAATATGTGATCCAAACAGGTTTTACTCTGAGTTCACGTAATTGTATTTATATAAGACAAGAAGCCATTTAAGTGAAAAGTTACTTCGTAGTTATTCGTGATATGATTTTTTTCCGTCCAGGAGATCGATCTATAAACATTTCAATGCTTTTGTTTAGGTGAGTGGGGATGTAATTTTCTGTCTCGAATAAATGTATCTGCCGAAGTTTGACGAGACCATAAAGCACTAGTACCAATAATTGTGTGATTTGCCGTTATGTTTATTTTAGTAATGCAAATGCCTGAAAGTTCGAGCTTTATTGGGTTTATTTCTGCATTTAAATTTGATTTGACTAAAACTATGACACCATCATTTCTATTAATATTACTGTTGTTGTAGTGTATGTTGTAACCCTGTAGATTAAACTGTGAGGTAGATTCTAATTGAAACACTCAGATAATAGGTATAATTACATCACAAAATTTTATATCATAACTTTCTAGGAATAAGATCAACTCATCAAAATTCTTTTTAATACTTCTGATGTTTAGATGCATGACATTAAGGAATTTTTCATTTAAATTAATTTTAGTTGTTATATTTGCAGCATCAATAATTTCATTATTAGTATCGATTTTTATAGTCTAATAAATCATTTTCGCTTACAATTACCATTGAGAGCTGGAATAGTTTATTTTATTTCTAAAAATTTGCTGGTGATACTTCAATGATGGACACTCACGGTTGTTTTCATGGTCAGTGGCGTGTTGTGTACTATATTTTCTATTCGACTGATCACAATTTTTACAAAAAAAATTTTAATTTCTTGCACATATTTTCTTCATGTTCTTCAGAACATACGGGACACACTATTTCATTTTGACAGTTAATTTTTTTATGGTAGTATTTTTGGCAGTTGAAACATTTTGGTATATTTATGTCTTCATAAACCATGTATCTTTCCCATCCTAGACATACTTTCTTCATATTTATTATTTTGTGAAATGCTGTTGGTGAGCACTCACAGAAATCCGATTGGGAGTTATTTGTATTTCTTTTTATAAACGTCACTTTGATTATGTGGTTTTGTTCTCTCAAGTAGTTTTCAATTTCAGTTTCTGTATATTCTTGAGTAACATTAACAATTTTTATTTTTGGATTTTTTAATTTGCTTACTTCGATGTCATAGTCATCATTTAAGTTATCTTCTAATGTTTGTCTTAGGATGTCCAGTTCATTTTTATTTTGACAGTTAATTACTGCAGTACCATGCTGTGTTGTTTTCATGTTGGTAATACCAATCTTAAGTTTAAATGGATTCATCTTAGCATCTATATCTCTTTTAATTTGGATGGGTGGTTGTTGTTTTGGCTTTATGATTACCTTGGAATATTGTTTTTTTGGGTTAATTTAATTAAATTTATCTTGCTTTGGGACATTGCTGATTGTCGTTTCCTGGTCATTTATAATTTATTCCTTATCCACTATTGTGCTTTGTAAGATACTCATAAACTCAAAATTTCTGCATTTCTTGCAATTAAACTTTAGTGACGTTTTCTGCAATGGAATGCACCTAACTTCTGTGGTGCTTAATTCGCTACATTCAACACAAAAAATGTCTCTGCATAAATCGCAAGGAAAACAGGGATATTTTACATCCTTTGTTGGTTGTTTGATATATTTACAAATTGAAGCATTCCATATTAAAATCTTTTCATGATTCTTTTATGACCCCTAATCTCTCCTTCACTGGTGAGCAGATAAATTCAGTTTATTAAGTTGTTTTTTTTTGTGATTAGATAGAAACAGGTGTTTTAGATAAAGAAACTAGTTACCGACACAAAAAAGATTCATCCAATTGAATAATTTACACTTAAATGCACATTCTAGCTGCACAAAAGCACCAGAAGTTGATAAAACTTATTAACATATAGGACGCACTTAGGACCCCGCACAGTGTTAAAATCACAATTTAACAGTTATTTTTTTAGCATAAATTCTCATTAATTTTAGAACCGTTTAAAAACACGTCTCACCTTGATAATTTATTTTACAGTTCTGACAAGGCGTTTTGAAATATATTCTTTTATTTTGAAATTCATTAAAAAAAACCCCCACACAATTGGATAGCAGCTTATTTTACCAGCCAATAATCGGACACAATATGTAGTTGTCGAAAATATTTCAGAACTGGTGCAAAATGAACCACAGGGCTCCATTTTGGGCCCTATACTTTTTATAGTATTTATCAACGACTTGGATAAAATGCATCTTATATGTACCATCTATGTTGGCGACACATTTCTTGTTTTGTCAGATAAATCAAAGAAAACTTTAAGTGAAAATTTCTGGCTTCAATAGAAAACCAATTAAAATCGTTCATAGTCACGTGCACCAGCATATCCAATCAGTTCTGACTTACACTGATAAGTTCTCTAGGGGTGTCATCACTTAATTCAAGTTTGCACCAAACAAACCAATATGTAGGAACTATTACATATATTTTTTATTCCGTTAAATGATAAAACTCAAAATTGGGAGTTTCGTCTAATAACTATTTTAATATGTATTTATTAAAAAGGTTCACAGTAGAGTAAAGTAATTCATTACTTTTTACTATTTTTCCCATTTTATTATCAATCAGGATTTAATACGAGCAACGTATTTATCACTATCACTATCCTTGGGATATTACTACTGATAATTTCACTTAAGCTTTTACTGAATTAAGAGACTGGTTCTTGGCCAATAACTCCTTTTTTCTCAATGTTGACAAAACAAAATTGATCAGCAAATTGGTATTTACGGTCGATTATATATTTATTATTTCAGCACTATATATGTTTCGAAATTCAAATCCCATCCCCCAGAAGATGGGATTTGAATTCTGAAACATATTTAGTGCTGAAATAATAAAAATAATATTAAAATACATTGATGAGTTTGAAAGTAGAATAATGTGAAAAATCATGTAGTAAAATTATTAATGTGAAAAATGTAGAAGCTGGTAATAAATTATAAATTTTATTTTTAGTTATAAATTTATTTTTTTCTGTGCTAGTGAGGGTATTTTAATATTACAAATTAATTTTTTTATTACATTTCTCATCAATATATATAGCACCAATAGTGGGTATAGCGAATATTAAATCCGTATTTTAGGATTCTGTTTTTATCTAAACTACTTATGTTGTTAAAAATAATCAAACTATAGAATTCAATCAGCACATTCTTTATTTACCTTGTAATATCCTCCAGCCATATTTTGAAGAGCTTGCAGGTATAGAATGTCTCTATTATAAGGCCTAGCTTTTTTCTTGTTCTTAGGTTTCTTTTTGTTTCCCTTATTTTTACTTTGTATTTCATTAAAAATATCGTTTTCTATTAAAAAACTATCAGCTCTAGATAAGGCCGATATCAACCAACCATATAAAAATTCATACAAATACCTAAAAAAATATCAATAAGATTTATTGCTCAACAGATTTATTGCCTAACGGATTAAAAATTGAAAACAAATATACCATGCATTAAAGGAATAAAAAAATAGAATTATTCATAAAATAAGAATAAAACATTATAAGTAAAATAACACAAAATGCTTGATGTTGACCTAGTCATAGTCGGTCATTAGAAAACAGCCAATTTTGTATGTCAAATTGGGGTTTGTTAAAATTCAATAGGCCTAAAAGATCATCAGCATAAACCAATTTAGGTGCGTTTATATTACTGAATAGTCATTAATTAACAATGAAAATAATAAAGGTCGCAAGTTGGAGCCTTGAGTCACACCTCAAGTTGAAATGAAGCTGTTGAAACTGTTCAATCAGAACATATTAAAATAACATCCTGTACCTCAAAGTTTAATTTATTTCGCCATAAATTAAACAGTTGAAAATAGAACGATTCTGGTCGGCGAACTTGAAAAATGCAACTCAGCGAAAATATCTAGTTCATTGTTTAATTAATTAGCAAAGTTTTATTATCTTATTTATAATATTGTTAAATTTTGTATAATAGTAATAGTTTATAAAATGTAATTTTTTTTGAAAATAAATGCTTTTTAACACCACGTTTCGTCTTTCCAACATCTGTATAATTAATAATAAAACTATTAAAAAATAGTCCTTATTTTTTAATACAAAATATTCATTGTGATACTAAATTACTAAAACAATGTGTTATTTTAAAAAGTTATTTAATATTTAACTCCAGTCAATTATATTAATTACTTAGTCTACTGAGTCTACTAAAAAAGACCAAACTAGACAAGGTACTCTAATCAACGATTAAAGTATATCCACAATAGACCTGAAAAGGTCGAGGTGGGAAAGGCTACATGGCCCACAGACCTAACAAAATCTAAGCTACTTCCTTAATAAGGACTTACCAATATATATAATAAAATTCGTGAACACTATACAATTCTAGTTCAAAACCAGTTAGGAGGTACATAATCATAATCCGTAATGTATGATACAAAATCCAAGTTCCAAAACATGCAATATGAGGTCGAGCTAAAGGGGAATTCACGGACAGATTGTGCAAATATGCATCTACTCTCTCAGCCTAAAAACAAATTCTTATTAAATACATTAATCAACAGTAAAACGAAAATGTATTACTTCATCTTGTAAAGCTGTAAAATCCTCAAGTAGATGAGCTAATTTGTCCCTCTGCCGTGCTCTGTTGTGACCACATAATTGGAGAAAATTTATAAAAGGTTTTGAGCAATGAGATAGAAATGTATCCACATAATGTTTTGCCTAAAAATATATATTAGTATAGAATATGAATGACAATATAAAATTTTTGTTTTGTACATTTGATGATTATCTTTTTCATATATCAAAATAGTGGTGCAAACTGTTAGTCTGAAATAAATAATTCTTGCCCAGTCTTCATCTAGACTATCTTAGGAAGATATTTGTGACAAAAAAATTAATAAAACATACAACCATATTTAATAATTTCTAATATGCAATGTAATAGGAGAAACAAGTAAAGAGAATAAACCTAACTGTAAGAGTATCAATCCGAGAAAAATGTTAAATAGAAAAGTTGAATTAAATTCCTCATACCTTTTATATACAAAAGTTTTCCATCTGACCTTTTATTCAAAATTTATTGCAAAAAACACTATTGAAATCAGTTTTTCATTATTAGTGGAGCAAGCTAGGATGTGATTCGATTAAAATTCGGATATGTTTTTATTTAAGGATACCTGCAGAATTACAGCATTCTACAATTTAAAATGTTTCTGAATTTCTAGATCTACAACCGCGCGCCTATCTCAATCATGCAGAATTTGCTTTAATAATACACCCTTTGGGGAAAATGAATAAAGCAGTGGGAAACATGGAAGCGTGGCCTTCAACAACAAGACATGCTTCTTTTCTGGACACTCTAGATGGTAAACTATTAGTGCTACGAAAGTACTCTCGTGGGGTTTTGGTCACAAATATTCTATAGATGAAAACTGGACAAGAATTTTTCATTTCAGACTAGCCGTTTACGCAAAGCGCCCTAAAAAATAGATTTTTTCAAAAACCTATTTAAAAAAATTAACATACCAATTTGTAGCTTTATTCTAAATCTTTCATAGGAAAATCTACTCTATCTCCTAATCTATATATACAGATCAAAGACCTATTTTAATGAATTTACAAAAATTTCTGGAAACATTGGAAAATTAACCTTGTTTAGAGTGAGGCTATATTAATATTTGGCCATGAAAGCATTTTATACTTTTGAAAATTTTTAAATTTATTTGGTATGAAAACTTTATTATTTTATTTGTTTTGATACAAGTATGATAAATTTTATTTCAATTTGTATAATGTAGATACTATTATTGTGTAAAACTTTATGGATGAATAAAAAAATATTATTAATTTACCTGAGCATTGTTCAATAAAAATTTGGACAACAAAGCTGGGGGACAAATAAATGTCTTCACTGCATCCCTAAGTAAATCTTTTATATGTGCTGGTATCGTACCTAACAAAAAAAAATTAAAATCGTTAAAAAATTACTCTTAACCTTTAAACAGACCTGGATATAGTAACTGTAAAGCAGATCTTGATAAAATGCAAGGACTGGATTTACTGAAATCGATGAAGAAATCCTAAAAAAAGGTATTTTCAATAAATCTAATTTTAATTTAGTTCGTTGATGCATACAAGCGCTTGATGTAACGAAGATATCATCTGTATTTTACTAACTACTTTAAATCTTTCAACCATTTCAATAAAATAAGTAACAGCTTCGGATCTGGATTTAATTTTGGTATATCTAGGAAATGTTGGCGGCAACAAACGCTGGTTTATTGATGGTTCAAACCCCATTATGTGTTCATTATCAGCTGAAAATATAACCAAATTATATAATTGTTTATTTGAAATATTACTTCAACTTACGATCTTCACTTGTTATTCCTATATTTATAGTATCTTGAATTATATATAACATATCTAGACAACTACCTAATAATCTATGACATTCAGAAATAGCTGGTTGATCTTCCTTTCTAAACGATATTAAAATTTGCAAAAATGTCCTTAAAAATTTAATTCTTCCAAATAAGGCATGAATTTCATGATCTGGTTTACTTCTTGTTTTTCTATCAAGATCTTCCTCAATTTCTCTAAGCATACCAATTAGGCGTTGTTCAGAAATTTCAGGATTTAAGTGATACCCATATTGCATGGGTTGAAAATCTTCTTCTTCATATACCATACCACTGAAATCAATAAGTGTTTATTACATCAAAGAGTTAAGGACATTTTGCACATTTTTTTTAATAAAATAATTTTTCATAATATTTGACTGATTTTAAGTTAAAAAGGTCTCTCATTCCATTACAGTATTTTTACTTCTTAATTAGCTTTAAATAGTAAGAAATGAAATCCATGAAATAAACTAACTTCAACCATGGAAAAATATATATTAAAAACAAGTCAGTTGTAGATACATTATAACTTTTTATATAATCTATTAGTCTTTTCTAATTAACAACTGACAACAATACAGTGTTATCTAGCCTAAAAAAAATGTTTAACCATGTAAGGTAAGTGTACCAATCATTGACAGTGTACCTGTAATTGAAACCTGTTCAATTCATAGCCAAAAACAAAAATATTAGACTTGATATCAGAAATTACTCTGAAACATCTGTAATATTAGAATATAGCTACCATAATAGATGTTAGGCTCTATAGTTAGTTACAAAATGGTGAAGCACTTGCAGCAATAGACTGTTTATTTTAACGAAAAATCATAAGGTTAGTAACACTAAATTCAATATCTATAGTTCTCATAACTTTATGTTTAATTTATTTAAACTATTCCTGGGTGTTTATTAACCTTTTCGGGATGGCAACCATAATAACAAATAATTTCGAATGGAAAGGTTTTTTCACTATTTCTTGAAAATAATATACTGAATATTACAAAAACGCAGAACTTTAATTTGAGTAACATCATAAAATAAAAAAATATGTGAAACCAAAAATATTCAATATGAAAATAAAATGTCATTATATCAAATTTAAAAAACAGATATCTTACCAAATAAAAAACTCACACAACATAAAATAACATCAAAAAATCAAGGTTGATAAAAAATACAGATTGGTAACAGAAAAACAAAACCCTTTACGCATTTGCTGAGACATTTTAGAAACAAACGATATTCACCCACTGAAATAATATGGTAATACTGATACTGACCAGAGAATGCATTTACCATAGAGAAGGCATTTACCACAAAGTAGCATTTACCGAAAACGTGAATGGCCGTCTGAAATTAAAGAGAGACAGATGATAAATCATCAAATGCTGTATTGGTCATAATTATATCACATTACTATCAAACTGTCCTAAACTACACATCCAAGCTTTCAACTCTAGTAGTTTTCTGGTTGACTGGTAAGAAAAATTTATGCAACTCCAGTTGTTATCCGTCCTGAAAAGGTTAAATAACACTGATGGGTTTTTACACTTGAATATCCTCTATCTAATTTTTATTAGTGTCAATAACTGGAACATCAAAACCAGTATGTTCCAGTTACTGATAACCCTGTCAATTACTGGTCCACAAGCAAATAATGATACATGATGCTGTCATACAGTCTACAAAATTATGAAACCAACCTTTTAAATATGAGATCTAACAGCTTTTTGGCTCCAGTTATTGACAGAGTGTCAATTATTGGTATACGAAGTGTCAATAACCAGAACATGTTTTATGTTAGAGTTATGGTACCTACAAAAAATTAAATTTATTCACTTCATGTATTCAAATTTTAAGTATAAAAAGTCTTGAATGTCATTTACTGTTACATGAAAAAATTAAGAGTCACTTAACATACTATAAATTACAAGGAAAAATATGCTTAAAAAAGTTATTAATGGTGAAAGGATATAGGCATCTTACAGTATCAATTATTGCTACAGTTACTCTAAAGGAGTAATTAAATTATTACTTAATAAGAAAAATGCAATAAAACTTATTACTAGATACTACTAATGGTTGAATTACATAAGATATTTAACATTTTCTTTATACAATAAAAAACATTGATGTTTTATTCATATTAATGCACATACTTACTTATGGACCAAATCCTTGATTACTTCTAATAGTTTGTATATAGCAAGACAAAATGCTTTAAATATTTTGTGTTCTATCATGTATGGTTTATGTAAATATAGGTTTATAAAAACAGTTTGCGCCAATGAATGCCCTTCTAACCAAGACACTAAACATGCGAACGTACAATCTATTATTCCTATTAACTCCTTATTACTAAAACCATCTAATTTTAAGATATTATCCTAAAATGAGACCATTTTTAGCATTTATTTAGTACATCTAAGTATTTGTACAAACCTGTAAGGCTTGGTCAAATGATACAATTTTTCTAGCACCTCTAATGCACATCATCCCTGCATCCATTTTTGGATCCATCATTTCAATAGCTGACATTGCCTCAAAAAGTCCGAAGAGATCATCATGTAATAACTCACCTAATTTTAAATCTAGAATTGTCTGGATTAGCTGATATAATTTATTATTATTTACACCCTGGAGAACAGTCTTACCTTTAACTGCTTCTTGAAATTGTAGGGTGATATCTTTCCAATTCCCATAGTGTCTCCATGGATGACCTGAATGTGAACTGTAAATAAACAAAGTACTAAAATTGTATTAGGTACTAATGCCGATGATTTACCATTCATCATCCATTTTATAAAACATTAAATTATTACTAATCTAATTTAAAAAAATTCGAAAAATCGAATGCAATTACTTTGTACATAACCTAATTTATCAATGTCAAGTGAATGACAGTGACATTGTCAACTGATTGGCTGAGTTCGATAATTTTGTGAGTCGCAACCAATGCTATAGAATATATAGATTGCTCAACTAATGTAGCGCCGAAAAGCGGGTTTCGTTAAGGCTGTATGTCACGATACTAAATTAAGTACTAAATTTAGAACTAAATTAATGCATTTTTTAAGTACTAAAAAAATTCACGTTGCAAACAGCAAATTTAGTACTAAATTTAGTGCTAAAAAAGTAATTAATTAAGTACTAAAAGTGCGCCGAAATGTTGCGCAGAAGTTTTTCATAGAAAAAGTTGACACGACGGTATTTTCTGTACCCTTTTATTTTTAATTAGCGACAATTTTACATTATCGCCTTGAATAAAGTTCGCTTGTTTGATTTTGTAGGTTTTATTGTGTTTTTTTCGTGGTTTTTATGCTGTATTTGGTTGTTGTCAAGTCAACTAGTGTCAAATTGATAATAAAAACACCATTTACTTGTCTGTTTTACACATAATATTTCATTTCTCTGTTAATTTTACGTATTAATACGTCAATGCGCCTGCGCCTATAGTAAATTTAGTACTAAAAATTGTTATCGTTGCAAACGGAAAAAAAATTTTTAGTTCTAAATTTAGTACTAAATTAATAACTTAATTTAGTGCTAAATTTAGTACTTAATTTAGTATCGTGACATACAGCCTTTAGAAATAAGAATCTTTAGTGTTTTAGTGTCATTATAGATTTAAAAGTACATTTTATAAAATATTAAAATATAATTTTACAGATAAATAATAATTTATACACGTTAATTAAAACTAGTGTAGAATGTTATTATGAAATTGGAATGTCTAATTTGACAAAAAAATATCATGGATCTATTTTTAACAAGGCAATTAAAAATGTATAAAATTTATTTAATTCAGTAATTAGAGAATTATCTTTGTTGTGTTTAAATATTACTATTATAATTACAATAGGCATCAGTATAATTAAATAGTTTTGATAAACAATAAACAATCTAATGTTTGCTGATGAGTCATAATAAGGCCTAAACCCACATTATATAGTAATCTATGACTAAACCGGTCCAAGATTATTTTCTCCTTTGAAATCAAAATCATTGTTCAAAAAGGATTTTCTACGTCTGCTCTTTTCAGTTTTATATAATGCAATGCCTGTTGTGGTATTAGTCAAGGAAGTAGTTGTTTTCAGGACGGAAATGGTCGCTCAACTTTGCTGTGATATTCAAACTTTAAAATGTTAAAAGTCTAGTGACTTTTAGTAAAATTTAGTAACATTATCATATCTCAGAATAAAAGATAAGTGTCCAATATAGTGTGGTTACATTTCTTATCAATTTTGTTTATATCTCATATCAAAGATGTTTACGTTTCAAAGTTGTATTATATACTGCAATTATGTGTTTCATATAGTAGTATTTCTGAAACGAGACTGGTCCAAAATGATTACATATATCCGTTATAAAAATTGTATATCTCTTAATTTTATTTGACTATATGGAAACTTAACTTTACAACACAAAAAATAACGTTTTCAAAATACCTAACATAGTAATATCGTTTCTTAAAGTACATATTAAGGTAATTCCTTTTTTTCTTCTATATATGTGCTGAAATTTTATTTTTAAATTCATTAGAGCCAGAACAGTTCTGTTTACTGAGCACTCCCATTGCGACCCACTTTTCGTAGTCATATTTACATATTTGTGAGTAATCTATATATCTATATACATCATTGGCCGAGACAGGACCAACGAGTATGACGTCCTCTCAGAACCTCGCACATATTTGCTGCGTTTGAGAATCCACATCGGATGCATCTGAGATGTGAATTTTTTATCACGTGATAGAGAATTAGATCGGGGGGCTATTTTCAAACTCGAAAGAATTCATTTCCATCAAGAGAAATGTCATACGTCAACGTAAAACCGTATTTTTAGGGCTCTTAAGGGCCAGTGTGAACTCACTGACTGTTTCTCTCGGTTTATTTAGAGATAATTAAAATTCTCCTAAGAATTTTAATCCTCGATGTCTTTAAATACAGCGTTTCCACATTGACGTATGACATTTCTGATGAGAATCTTGAGAGAAATGAGTGCTCCCATACTTTGAAAATAGCCCCCCTGTAGATCAATGAGGTTGAATACTACCTCCATGATGTAGATGTAATAAACAAACGCTCTAGACTTTATTGGTCACGTGATAAAATGCCAATGACAAGTTAGAAGTTTATAGTTTTTAAATTTGACTTTTGAGACTACAAATCAACCTAAATTTGAAATCTAAACAAAAATTAAACAAATTAATCACTTTTATATTCATGCTAGCACAAACAAAGGATACATTGACAAACTTGGCTTCACAGAACACTTACTTTCTGGCTTGGAACGAACATCTCATTTAGATCTCATTTCAAATCGAGATGTAAAAAATGTAATCTGAACAGGTACATCTGGGATAAACAAACGCAGATGTAGATGTAGTAGATGTGTCCGATGTGGATAAAAAAACGCTCGAGATATGTGGATTTTCAAACGCGGCATTTTGCGTTGCTTTAAATGTAGCTACTGGGAATTGATTTTAATTAAAAATAAAGGTTGTTGGTATATTATAGCACAATAAATATATTTATGCATGTATGCGTTTACGATTAGGTTTACAACGTATATTGCACTCTTCGGAAAAAAATCTGGCGACGCCGATGTACATTTCCTGAGAGGAGGTATTCAAAGGCATTCTACAATAATTCTACCTATAAATAGTAGAAGTATTGTAGGAGCAGGAGACAATTTTGGTTTGGTTTACCAAGTACCTATAATCTTTATTGTATTTTATTTGTACTAATTTAATTATAATACCTACAATTATTATTAGACTAGCGCTATATTAGGCAGAAGTCGAGCCACCAATCATCAGCATAGCAAAACGTCATCTGCAGCAGACAATTTTATTTTCCCATAATTTCTTCCGAGCAATAAATGGGTACACTGACCAGAAGATTCGCATTTGAATTTATTACGCATAGATCTGCAGCTCATTTTCGGTACCTACCTGAACTACTGCATAATGCAGCCCTAGCTTAATACGGAATCTGCAAGCATTTGTTTTTTAAAAAATAAAATGGATACCTTTTGAGTGATTTAAGAATATTTTCAAGAATATTTATAATGATTTATCTTATTATGTGTCAGAAATGTAATCAGGTAAGATGTTTTTATGAGATAAATTAAACACGAAAGATGCTTTTAATTTAAATGGCGAATATCTGTGAAAATTGAATTCAAATGAATACCTACCTGTATGACGCATTGTTATATGAGTAGATAGGTTAAGCGTTGGGTAAAAATTGTTGAACTTGTTTTACAATTTTTTGTTGTCTTGTATGTTTTCGTTCCCTAAATTTTAATTCATTTTAATGAACTAATTTTTGCCTTAGGCCCTAGGTATATTTACTTATTGCAATCATTTTTTTTCAGAAGTTAGTCTGATGTGCTTAGCTGACTCAATAACATTTCAGTAGGATTTTGGATTGCTGTAAGTATATAGAAAATGTTTAAATAAAATATAAAATAACAACACATTTACTTGTTTTTGCTAATGTATAATGTAACCTACACCGAAAGGAAGATTTTTTTGAAGTTGTATTGTGATAATGTTCTCTTTTTTTTTTTCATTTTTTCTTCTCTGTATCCAGTAAGGAAGGTACAGGAATCATGATTTTTTTCAAACTCGAATTTTTTGATGGGTCTCCTGAATCCATTTTGACAATTTTTGCTATAACTCAAACAGATAAAGAGAAAAACACAAAGTTTTAAACCAAAGCTTTAATCCATCCTGTGGTTGGCTAATGTTAGATTTTGGGCATAGTCGGAGCATCTGGGGGTAGGCACTTTATAGGGGGTAATTTTTTTAATATTTTTCCGCTAGTAATTTTTCTAATATTTCTGTTATTTATTATTAAGTATAAACGAAAATTCTTTCAATAATTTTATTCTATATATAATTTCTTTAAAATGGACTATAAAGGAGAAAACTTTCTTAATTTTTGTTATGTTGTCCTGAACAATAGTGTCTACGGGCACAACTCAATCCTACAACTAGTTTTTGATATACAGGACGTTGAAGTTGCAAATTGCAAATTTTTTAAAAAATGTGTGCCTCTCAACAAACTATATACTAGCTATCTTTACAGATATTTTTCGAGAATAATGTTTTACTGATCTCAAAAATATTTCCTGTATAGCATATGACTTAAATTATTATTAGTTACAGGGAGAGTCATAAATTACTGAAAATCGAATTTTAATTTTTACTTTAGTGTTGGAATATTCTCCAAATTAATATCATGCTGAAATAGTCTTTTGCTCAACTAATCCAAATTAAGATGTTAATACATTCTCTACAGGGCGACTCATTCAAAAAGTTAGTAGACCATTTATGTTGTTTTTAATAAAATTTTACCTATTTTATATCGTGTAATAATAATACTAGAGAATAAACCATTTTAAAATTTGTATAGTGTATAGTATACAGTACGATTCAAAAGATATGGAACGAGAAAAACCAGGAAAAAATGCCTTTTCCATGTCTTTCCCTTTATTTAAAAATATCGTTGGTTAAATTTCGTGATTTTTTTATATTTACTTTATTTTGAGCTTGCTAATAAAATCAGTTTTTGAGATATTTAGGTATAGAACTTGGTAATGACATAAACAATTAAATTCGTTTCCTCACCACTAACTCTCAGAGGTAGTTATTTGTATACAATTATTGCAAGAAATATTTTATATCTTTATGTACTTAGACATCAAAAAATATTCAGTATCCATCTACAATACTTTAAATTATACAGTATGATGCAAAAGTATGGAATAAACTGATTATTTAGAAAATAATGATCCAAACTAAAACATGTTGATTTTTATTTTTAAATGTCCATTTTTTGTCGTATTTACGAAAGAAATTACGTCGCCGTTGACTAATGACGTAATACGTAATCGATGATTTATTAAATAGAAATAGAAGTCATGTGCTGTCTCATTTGAACGGTAATTTTAGCAGTACAAAAATGAATAACTCAGACCTCGATCTTAACGCCCTCTTGTGGGTACAAACATTAATAAATAATTTGAAGTGAGTCACCTTATTTTATAAGTAATTCAATGTTCATTGTACCAGATAACATTATATAACTAGATTTAAAATGAACCTAAATGAAAAATGTTATAACACTTAAAAGTTCTAGGAGGTATTTGTTAAAAATAACGCATGGTGCATTGAATTACTCATAAAATTTGCTTTCATATAAAGTGGCACACTTTAAATTATTTAACAATTTTTGTTCCCACAAGAGGGCGTTAAGATCGATGTGTGGGTTATTCATTTTCATATTGCTGAAATTTCTATAAAATTAACTTTCAAATGATACAGCTTATGACTTGTTTCTATTTAAAAATCATCGATTGCGTCGTGTCAAATAAAAATGACGTAACCTCTTTCGCAAGTACGTCATAGAATGGGCATTTAAAAATAAAAATTGACGTTTTTCAGGCTTTTTCTCAAAACAGGAATATTTTCGAAATAATAAATTAATTTCATAATTTTGCATTATACTGTATAATTTAAAGTATTGTACAGGAATATTGTACATGAAAATCACTCCAAAATCGTTACTCGGGGTTTTTTGGGGATGCCGAATTCAATTCTGGCATTAGATTTCCCCGGGGGCGCTCGGGGGTGGCTCTGTGGGGTTGTCTGGGGGTGATGGGGGGGGGGGGTGGCAGCGTCCATGAAAATCACTCCAAAATCCAAAATCGTTACTCGGTGGTTTTTGGGGATGCCGAATTCAATTCTGGCATAAGACTTCCCCGGGGGAGCTCGGGGGGTGGCTCTGTGGGAAATGGTAAAGGAGAAAGTGAAAAATCACAAATTATGAAAATTAAACTTTATTCAAATATCAAATAGGAGTTTTTATTATAAACTTAAATTTTTAACTTAAATACTAAACATCCTGTTCAAACTTTTCTTCTTCTTCCCCTTTTTCATCTTCTTCCCTTTCTTCATCTTCTTCCTCGTCACTATTCTCGGCCCCTTTGGAAGTGCCTTTTTGGTTTGAGCAATTGCCATCGCAATGCTTGCCTGCAAGTGAGCACTCCAACCCACTCGGCGGTACCCGCAACTCGTGCCATAGTCGCTTTCAGAAGAACTAGAAATTTTGCTTAAAATTTCCTCGACACCGGCTTCCTGGGTCATGGTGACAGGACTGAGCTCTCCATTTACCAATTCCCACCCCCATTCCAACGGATCTAAGGTCTCGTCTTGACTAACGGAACCATACCAAGCCTGTACTTGGAAATAGACACGCTTGATATGCTCGGTTAACTCATTGGTAGTCAGAATTATGCGCGCAAGATCGACTTTTTTAGAATTGGTGGATTCAGCATACATTTTTGCTCGATAGTTTTGGACGAGCTTAATCGTAGGTTTATCGCTCGTGCGCACATCTTTGGGTGCCCCGTAAAGAGCCAAAGCTAGACGAAGCCCATGATCTATTAAATTATCCATGGACATGTGTTTGCTTAAATATTTTTGCAAACCCATGTAAATCACCGGATTTCTCAAAAAAATCGCAGAGTTTTACTTTCCCTTGATTCTCGATTCTAATGCCAGAATTGAATTAGGCATCCCCTAAAACCCCCGAGTAACGATTTTGGAGCGCTTTCCATGGACTATGCAATTTACCCCCAATGACCCCCCGGATACCCCCGCAGAGTAGCCCCCGAGCGCCCCCGAGGAAGTCTAATGCGAGAATTGAATTCGGCATTCCCGAAAACCCCCGAGTAACGAGTTTGGAGCGCTTCCCATGGACTATGCAATTTTCTCCCCAGAATGACCCCCCGCATACCCCCGCAGAGCCGCCCCAGGGTAATTGCAATGCCAGAATTGGATTCGGTATCCCCGAAAACACCCCGAGTAACGAGTTTGGAGCGATTTTCATGCACGCTGCCATTTCTCTCCAATTCACCCCTCGCGCACCCCGACAGAGCCACCCACGTGCACCCCCGGGTAATTCTAATGCCAGAATCGAGTTCGGCAGCCCCGAAAACTCTTGACTAACGATTTCCGAGAGATTTTTCCGAGTTTCCAGTCATTCCTATAATGGTGCAAGTAATGATGCAATTGGAAAATGCATTTCCAAAAAGGCTAAACCAGACGATATAGACTTTTTTCCTGGAACTTTCCTGAATACAATGCATCTCGATATCTGCTGTCCCTAAAAATTTCCGCTATTTTTCCAAACTTCCCTGGACTAATATCTTTTGAGTCATACTGTATATGGTTTATAAACAATACGCTATAGAAAACAGGTAAAATTTGATGAAATATAGCATAAGGGTCTACCAACTTTTTGACTCCTTAATTTTGATTAATTAAGTTAAGGAATTTACATAATTTCTCATAAATGGATCGCAATGGAGAAATTCGAAGAAAGATTTGAAAAATATTTTTAAATAATAATTTTTATCATTAATTCATATATTAAATACTTTTGGATTAGATGGGCTGGACCACTGATCTATATTATTTTACTGGATAGGATATAGGCTATATTTGACATACTAAAAATCCGTTCCATCAAGGAGTCCAGAAGTGCAATATTGTTGGCCGATTTGGACAAATTATTGTGGGAAAATTTGACATATCTAACCTATAATTTGATTAGTTCTTCTTCTTATTTTTCTTCTATTTCTTTTGCGGACAATGTCCTTCGGGAAAATTCACTCATAATTTGATTTTTATGAAAGACAATATAAAAATGCTAATGTATCTTCATAAATGAACGTTTATTGTTTATATCATAGTAATGCTATCCGATACTATCTGTATAAATAGCAGATAAATGATCAGTTCTAAAGTACCTATAGTGGAAATGCATAAAATTGCACTAGGGATTTTTTATAACTTATGGAGACTACAACTAAAAGGAGATATTCCTAATAGAATTAACAGCCTCGAGCTAGAGCTACATAGATGGTCGAATCACTTTAGGGAACAAGTATGAAACGAGAATCGGTGAGTTTGTTATTGTTACAGTAGAACCAGGAAGAACAGGGATATAAATATGATTAACAGATGTAGAAGATCTAAACAATAGCTGTGAAACTGATAGAACAATATGGATACATGCAACTAAAGCGATTAGAATTGGAACTGATCTAGTCGTGTTTTCATATAGGTACATGATTTACATTAAGAATTTTGCAAGATAATGTAGGTAGGTAGTTTATAATTGCAAAGTTAATTTCAATAATATAGATGTTGAAATATATTTTAAATTACCAACACTTGCCTAGGGAAGCTAACAAAATTTACTAATTATTACTAGTAAATGTAATTAACATTTCTAACTCTTCCAGGTTAATACATGGTCTTTTTGTTGTCTCTCTAACCATTTTTACACTATACACACCACATGAAATTTGTGCATCTCATAAATATATGTATTCAAAAATTGTTCTAGGAAAATACTGTTATGACCAATTTTGTGTAGACTATTCGAATGTGATCTGCAATTAAATAAAGAACAAATTTAAAGGCTTTACATAATTTTTACAATTATGCAAATATTGATTTGTATACAGAGTGGCCCAAAAGTCTGGAAACGGCCAATTATCTCGTAAATTGCTAGTCCTAATTGTACAAAATTTGGGGTACACCTATTTTGGGATACGGAGATTCCAGATTTAATATTTGCAATGTTGCCAGATTTTCCGTTTTTCTTATATTATTAGTCACTTTGGTTTTTCAAATTGATCACCCTGTATATTAAGTCATTATTGGAATCTCCTATTCAATACGAGTTCAACCATATGTAACACTTATGATTTTATGTAGTCTAGAAGGTCTTAAATAAATAAAACAGAAGTCTGGCAACGCCTAATTGTCTCATAATTTTTTTAATACAAACTATTTTCAACTACATTAAAACGTAACAATTGAAAGATTACACCATTTTTAACATAATGGTTACTTTATCAAGTGTTCAAAATGTGCTTCATTTGTGAGTTGACAGTACCCTAATCGATGATATTTTTTATTTATTTAAGACCTTCCAGACTACATAAAATCATAAGTATTGCATATGGTTGAACTCGTATTGAATAGGAGATTCCAATAATGACTTAATATACAGGGTGATCAATTTGAAAAACAAAAGTGACTAATAATATAAGAGAAACGAAAAATCTGGCAACATTGCAAATATTAAATCTGGAATCTTCTTATCCCAAAATAGGTGTAGCCCAAATTTTTACAATTAGGACTAGCAATTTACGAGATAATTGACCGTTTCCAGACTTTTGAGCCACTCCGTATATATATTTTAAATGAAATAGAGGAAATCATGGGAAAAGGTGAAAAAATAAACATTTATATTTCTTGTAATATTTTTATTAATGTAAAAAGGATATAAAGTAAAATGTTTAAATTCATTACCTCATATCCATACTCTTCAGCCATTTCCCCAAAAGCTCCAATTCTGTAGTAAACTTCAAATAACAAAAACATTATTTAATTTAGTAATATTCGTTATGATTCACTTCAATTTTCTCATTTAATCGACAAATGTTATTTGTATTCTTGTATGCTTGTATATTAATAATTTGTAAATTAGTAGTCGTTTCAGTTTGTTTCGACAAAATAGTTAGATCTATTAACAAATTATTATAAATATAATAGTTTTCTTCACCTATAAAGAGTATGGATACTCTTTTTACTTCGTTTTCCACAATAAAAACACGTCTTCATCGTGCCTTGTTGACAATTAAGTGACAAATGGAAATAGAGGTTATGTTAAATAACATCCGGTCCGCCATATTATTTGCCCAAATCGGCCAATTTTTCGGAACGTTTTTTAGGGGCTGTATCCTACCCAGTAAAATAATACAGATCAGTGGGCTGGACTTAATATTTTTGGTAACTTTATCTACCTTTTGATACTTTACCTATAACTAATATCATAAGAATATTTTTTGTAAATCTTTAAATAGAGAGTAATTTACGACCGTACTGTATAAAGGGAGCAGCTTAATTTTTGGTAAAATTTTAGTTATTTTATGTAATCTAAGTAAAAAAATTAGCTTAATGGATTGATTGGATTAAGAAACAGGTAGTTGCGTTAATAAGTGACAAACATTAAACTTGTTTACTTTATAATAAGTGCAAAGATTTCTTGTTTTTTTTTTAACTTTGGTGCATCTCCAATTATTTTTTCCATTTTTACTTTGAAACAAAGATATATTACCAAGAAAAGTTGTAAGTTGCATGTAAATATGTCACCCTTCGATTGGAATGTTTTATTAAAAAAAAAGTGTTAGAACCTCTATAAAATGCCCAACTGATCATTGTTAGTATTATTATTATTATTTTAAATTGGTACTGTAAGGTGACGTATGACCGTTGACAAGTATTACTCATTGTTCTGTGTGAAGCATAGTGTGTAGTTTGTATTGCTGATGTAATAAAACCATAAAACCCAAAATCTCAAGTAAATCTTGATTTATTTAAATAATCCTGAGTGGATATTTAATCGGTGGGTCTCTAATATCACCCTTTGGCCAAGTTTATTACATAATAAGCGGCTATTTTATAAAACGTGTTTCTTATTTCCTCAAAAATTAACAAAAATACAGCTGCCCCTTTTTTGCAGCAAGGTCCTCAATTGCAAAAATGTGCTGTTTTAGGTTCCCTCAATAAATACCCCCTTTGACATTAAAAAATTCTAATAATTGTTTTTTTTTTATTTTCAGCGAATTTTCGTAGAAAACTTTAAATCGCCGCAAATTTTTCGAGAGTAAACGGTAGCACGATATCGATGGTCTGAGCTCATGTTCATTTCACCTCTGACAATAAAGACGTTTGTTTCTAGAATGTATGTCCCAGGATGTACCTTCCAGGCTCAAATGGACAAGGCTGCAGATATACTAGCCGGAGATACATGTACGTATCAAAGGGTTGTTATAGAATTGAACATGATACGACGATCATTAATGTCGTCGGGAATAGAAGATTCTTCCGGACGCGTTTTAATCGGGAAAATCTACTGGAAATAATGGATATTATGGAGAAGCGGTAAGAAATACTGGAGCAACAAATGGGACAGAGAGTGAAGGAGGAATGAGCGCTATCAAATGGTGAGTTTTTTGATTTATTATTAGCTCTTTCTGTAAACAAATCGTTACAATATATCTTAAGGTGATTACAGCACCTCCTTATAATTTTCGGACAAGGATATTTCAAAAAAAACATTTTTTTAGAAAATTTAAATTTGGTCAAAATAAATTAGGCAATAATATCTAGAATATGCATATTTTTTAAAGTTTTAATTCTTTCCAGTTTCCGAGAAAAAATATCAAAGGGCTTTAAATTTTGAAATATAATGAAAATAAATGCATTTTTCAACAGCAGTATTCTTAATATAATCCCCAAATTTAAGCTCTTAATCTCTTGTTAATGATTTTTTAAAATTCGCCGAAATTAGTGGCTAAAACGCCTCGTTAAGTGCTTCTTTCTAGTGTAACGCGTCTGTAACTATCGTATCGTACACTCTGAGTCATCATTCGTTTCTTGCAACGATTTACACCAGTTTACACCAGTTTAAACCAGAAAATAGCACTTAACAAGGCGTTTTAGCCACTAATTTCTGTGAAATTTAAAAAATCATTAACAAAAGATTAAGTGCTTAAATTTAGGGATTATATTAAGAATAGTGCTGTTGAGGAATGCATTTATTTTCATTATGATATTTCAAAATTTAAAGCCCTTTGATTTTTTTTTCTCGGAAACTGGAAGGAATTTAAACTTTAAAATAGATGCATATTCTAGATATATATATATATATTTTGCCAAAATTTTAATTTTTTTAAAAAATTACTTTTTGAGATATCCTTGTCCGAAAATTATAAGGGGGTGCTGTAATCACCTTAATATTTTACTGAATTTGTGGTTTATTTTTATTGACATTTCTTGTACGTTATTTTAGGAAGAATGAGAGGCTTCAAATGGTAAGTCTTTTGCTTTAAATTTAACTTGGCATTATGTAGGTCAATAGTTCTGATATTCTATAAATATTTTTATGATCTGGGTCCCTAGAGTATCTAGAAAATTTCGTACTTCACATTTACATTTTTTTCTTGCACTTTAAAATTCTATATACCGTGTGTCGCACTTAAGATAAATACACTTCTGCATCTCGGTTTTTTAACATTAAATTGTTTTCAAAATTAGACAATGAGTATATAGCCCTATTCAAATGTTTAAAGAACATCTTAGACATAATATACCTAACAAATTTATATTATTCTTAGTGGAATCGCCACTGAATTAATTATGCTATATCATTGTGTGAAGGAACATTCCTTTACTTAATTGCTATACTCAGTTGGGAAGGAGCTGCGTACTGTCATTTAAAACAATTTTGATATTATACAGAAAAAAATATTAAAAATCATAATAAAAAAATCACGTTTCCTTCATATTATTTTGGTATTTCGGATCAAAGACAGCTTTTAATGCAACATATAATTATTTATATAAAAATAAAAATAATTTTAAATAAAATTAGTCACGCCCACTCTACAATATATAAAAAAAATTATTTACTGTAGTTAGATTTGTAGAAAAAAATGTTAGCTTCAGATGTTATATTCACCTAGAATTTAAAATACATAATAATTTATAAGAAATTTATAGAATATATTTGCAAACACCCAACTCAATTAATATAATTAAATATATTTAATAAAAAAATATTCTAATAACATGTAGACCAGAAACTAGAAACTTAATAGAAAATCTTCATTTAATTTTTTTTATAACTTTTGTAAAACAATTTAATCATCTTTATAAGTATACTTTAATCACTTTATTTTATTACATATCTATGTACTGTGAAATAAAAAATATGAACAATGCGAAATTACAAAACATTTTAAGACGTCCTTGTACATTGTACAACCGATAAGGCTTCAATGAACCAAATTTGTATCATGTTTATCTTATATACATATCGCTCATTTGCTGCAAGACTGTCATAATTTAAAAATTGTAATTTTTGATTAATTGGCACATTAAAGATCGTAAAGAAAAGCTTCACACATGAACTATCTATAATTGCCGTTAGATGTCGGCTAAGTCTGTACCAAAAAGTTTTCTTCCCATCTCAATGCTATAATTTCAATAGCGTCATATTTCAATTGCTGAGTAACTGTTGTGATGGGAAGCATCTCCAAGATATATAAAACAGTGTTTTATTTCGTATTATGACTACACTTTTGCTACAATACGTTACTCGAATGGGTCACTTTATTATATTTTATACTCTCCTGTAAAAACAGCATTTTTATTTTATGACATTGTTGCAGCAAATAAGACATATAATATCCCCTTTTTTGTACTTTTGAAATGTAACCTGTATTTTTCGAATTTTGTATAAATAATACAACAACAAATAATTGTAAAGTATATATTGAAAAAAAAAAAAGAATAGGCATTATTATATCATTAAAAAAACTCAATTATTTTTTTTTAATCACATTGGATATTTACCACAGGCGTGCAGTTTTACTAGGGATAGAAGGGGTTGTTTTTTAAATGTAGTATTACCTTAACAATTTTTTATAAAAATTTAGATTTGACCATAGTATCCAGCACGTTTAAAAATCTCCATCGGCCAAATATGGATGATTTATCTTTTGTTATAATCGAGATATGATAAATCAAAAATTTATTTTTATCATTTTTAAATGGTAATGTAAGAACCATCACGTTATTTGAAATAAAATTTGGCACATGTTTAGTACTGATTAATAAATTTAGCATAAATCTGGCCAATAAGCCTCACATCCTTTGTATGTATTAAACACAATAGAGAAGGCTGTTGATAATTATATCAGAACAGAAATCCTAGAGAGGATATCACTCCACTCCAGCCAGCACGTGTACTGAGCAGGAAGATCGACAGAAACTGCCTTGGTCCAGCTGACTGACGAAATCCAGGCTGCGTTGACAAACAAAGAAACAGACGCGTGTGTCTTCTTAGGTATAGAAGATGAATTTGGCAACACGCCACACGTATCTGTAAAAAAAGCACTCGCCCACAGAGAAGTAGATAGCACCACATCCAGATGGATGGCTCAGCTGCTATCTACGAGAACTGCAGAGATATAGATAGGGCAGAACACTATCTCCATCTAAGTCTATCTGCACAACCCGAGGATGTATACAAGGAGGGTTTCTATCCCCACTTATGTCGAGCAATACCGTAGACGGACTTCTATATTGATTGACTGACCTCGTTATACCCTGTCAAGGTTATGCCGACCACATAGTCATACTTGCTATGGGAAAGTTTGGAAATATTATGTGTGATATAGTCTAGGACACACCAAAAGATGGTGCCGCCAAGTGGTACTTAGTATAAACCCCCACCAAAACAACACTAGTAGGCGTTTCAAGGAAAAGACAAACTCAATCTCAAAACTGTTAAATTAGACGGGATATATATAGTATGGAAAAAGAAGTCAAATATCTGGGCCTAACCCTGTACAACAAAATTCTCTGTAACATACATGAGAAGAAAGTAAATAAGGCAACAGAAGCCCTCATAATATACAGTCACATTGGGGATAAAAGATAGCGATGTAACCCGAATACTCTGCGATTGATGTATACAGCAATAGATCAGTCATCACTTACGGGGCCGCAGCCTGGATTAACGGAACTAGCTTAGCTACTATGACAGCTAATACTCAAAAGTACATAGACTAGCCTGTGTTTGCATGACTGGTACAATAAGAATCTGTCCTACGGCAGCAATGGAGGTGTTTTTAAACCTCCTCCTTCTACATTTAATGATAGAGAACGTGGCAAAGAAGACAAGAGTAACCAGACGAAAGTCTCCAGGCCTGAAGATACTTGGTATATGCCATGCCTCAGGCTGAAATAAGAAAGTACAGTTTTGTAAAAAATTTGAAAACCACAGAGCTGGGCTGCTAGAAAGAATGAATCGTGTTTGCAACTATGCAATTAAGTGGTATACGGATAGTTCCAAAACCACAGAAGGAACTAGAGCCTAGAGCTCGGCACTCTGGAAGTTTAGGTTAAAAAAACTATTGCAGACAAGAGATTATCATCATGTCCAATAGCCAATCAGCCATCAAAGCGTTGAGCTCAAACAAGACCCGGAGATTCCTAGAAAAACTGAATGAGCTAGCCGATAAAAATACGCAATTACCTACTCTCATTTTGGTTCCGGGCCATCAAAGCGCTGAGCTCAAACATGACCCGGAGATGTCTACAAAAACTGAATGAGCTAGGCGATAAAAATACGCAATTACCCACTCTCATTTTGGTTCCGGGACATAACATGGTAAAAGGTAACGAAATTGCAGTTCACAAGAAAAGAGACTCAAACATCCGTTGTGGGAACTGAGCCGTTCTTCAGCAGTAACACAATATTAGGAGATATTAAAAAAGAATTGGACAGTAAAAGAACCGATAATTGGAACAAAATATTGAGGCTAAGATACTTCTGGGTAAATATCAGAAAAGATCGGTTCTACTTGATCAAGAACAGGCTAAGCATTGTAACAGGGCCGATTCAAAAGGCACTTTAGTAAATTAACAACTGAGAGTACTAGAAGATAGTGAGTGCAGATTCTGTGAGACGAAACCTCCAGTCGCATTGTGACTGAATGTGTAGCACTTTAAAATCAAAGGGCACTATACTTAGGTGCATACCAAACAGAAGAGGTCGATCTACCTAACTTAAAGCTACTTTAAATTCTACACTTCCTTAAGAAGACAGGATTGGAAGGGTTGTCATAGGCATTGAGACTATTTACTTGCTGTATTGGCAACAAAAGGGAGCAACATAGATATTTTACGTCTCAGTTTATTAATAACCCATACATAACATCATTGTTCAGTTTATAATGTTGGTTTGTGCCCTGCTCCCTGTTTTGAAGAGTACCACAGAATTTATAGGATTAAAGCTGATATGACAAATTCATCCGATCCAAATCCCATTGCCGCGCGCGAGAGATTGGTGAATTTTTTTTGGCTATTCCATATAGCTGAGAAAGTGATCGCTAAATTTTATAATATAACAACAGCTATAACAAGATTGGCATCATCATAATCACTAATTACAAGTATGTTTTTTTAACTTATATATTTTGTACATGTGTGCCACACAGTTTTTCCAAACATTTTTCTTAATAATTCGCCTTTTTTTATATTTTTTTTGTACTTATCCCTTAAATATCCCACCAGGTAGATGGTAAACTAAATAAGTGGACCCATTTAAGTGGTTAAGGTTAATTATAAATAATGACAGAACATTGATACACCAATGGTTCTAATAATAAATATTCTTTTATTAAGAAATTTTCGCATAAATAAAAATAAATACATATTTAATACATAATTATGTGGTTCATTTTTGTTTGATTAATATTGGTTAAACATGGTAAGACACATCGTACCTAAGGTAAACGTTGTCATCTAACAAAACATTTATGTTTATGCTTATTTCGTTATTCGATATTCGAAAAATTACGTTATTGGTAACACTACGATAGGAACAATCTTTTTAGTTAGAACAATATTTATAATTATTGTTAGCTAGACCCTTCTGTTCCGTTTGTTCTATACAGTGTGGTAGTACTTTCAGTTACTGCTTTACAACAAGCAAACTCTAAAATCCCTTCATCCTCTCCAAATTCTTCACCATCTTGTAATGTAACGGCAAGAGTTCTGTTCAAAGTTTCGGGTAAAAATAAACAAGCTATAGCTCCAAAAACAAGCAGTGTCCCTAAAATAATATCTGGAGCAGGTGCCCATAGCTTAGCTAAATAAAGTATTTGTGGGCTGAAAAAACTAGCTGCATAGCCAGTCACGTGTATCGCGCTGACTCCTTGTCCTCTCACTACTGCTGGTATCAGCTCTACTGCGTACTGGGCACCTGAATTATAAGCTACTGTAATCCCAAGCCTTGCTATAACTTCCAAAGTTATTATCAGAGAAGAACTTGGGTGTGCAACTAAAGCTTGAATTATCCCGGAACAAGCTGTAAAGATGCCTGTTAAAAGAAGAAAACTGCTGGCCAAAGCTTTTCTTCCAATTCGATCTTGCACGGCAAGAATAAATAGACAAGCCGGAAGAATTGTTGTAGAACCAGCTGAAAAAATCAAGAAAGGCGAGTAGTTTAGTCCGTTAACATTTCTTGAAATTGCGTCATAGGATAGAGTCATCACCATCCTAGAAAAAAAAGATATAACAGTGGTAATTTACGAGTTGTACTGAAGAGTAAACGGTTAATATTGGTGATTTATTTAGGGGCCAGTTTTTTCTGGAAAGTAAATTTTTTTTTCAATGATTAGGTAAATATTTCTTTTGCGCTAAGATTAAATTTAATATCTTTTAAATCGGTATTTATTTCAAATACTGCCTAGAGTTAAAATGTTGTGGAAATGTTCCAAACTCTATTAACTTTTAGAAAGAATTGTATATGTGGTTAAAATGTTGTCACTAATTTCTGGAAAACCTTGCTTATAGATAGACAAATAGGCAGAAAAATATAAATTAAAATCCTAATAGTTACAATCTAAATCTATTATGAAACAAACTACATTACTTAGTATAAAGATACCTATTAAAAGGGCTACTGATATTAAAAAAACTTACGATTTGAAAATTAAAATCAACGTCTTTTTCCTCAGTTTTGGTGTTTTGAGCAACCCCAACAAGCTTTCGTGTTGGCTGGTGGCGTTCACGTGTTGTTTGCAGTATTCCCGCACGCCCTCATAAGCTTTATCATCAACATGTTTTCCATTTATTTTTGCTATTTTTTTAAAACAGTCTATTGCTTCTTCTGTTTTTCCATTACTTATTAACCATTGTGCACTCTCCGGAACAACGAAGTAAAAAGTGAGTACTAATAAATGCGGCATTGACACTAAAATCAAGAAATATTTCCAGTTTTTTAGTAGTACCGCTGTCCATGGTACCACTACGCATGCCAAGCAGTAGAACACTCCGATACACAAATTTAAGCCTAAAGTTCGGTGACTGGGACGCATATATTCCATAACTAAAAACAAAACAATGAGTATGAAACGGATTTAAATTCATTCAGAACTTACCAAGTATATAAATCATAAAAAAATTTGTATCCGTGGCCAATCCAGCGATAAATCTGCTAATGGCAAAAGTGGTAACATTTGTTGAAAGAATTGTCGCTATGTTTCCGATAAACGCTAAAATATTAGCTATTACCAATACATGGAGTCTTCCTATAATATCTGCTATTATTCCAAGGGTGAGGCTTCCTATTACTGACCCAATGAAAAATACAGATTGGCCTAGTGCTGGTTTCCAGTCGTCATTACAGACCCAATTTAACTAGAAAAAACATACTGTATTTTCATTACAAAATCAGCTAATTTTCAATTTGTATAAAATTAGGCTGATCTATTAAAATATTAGGGATTTAAAACTGTGTACTGTGTACTAATTTTTTTCAGACTAGCCAGTTCTTTAATAATAAACCCACTGTTTAATATCTTACTACCTCAAATTTCGAAATATGATCCAAGCTTCTCGGAATGAGAAACGTGAAACGGACGTCTAACCTCAGTCTTACTTTCAAAAGGTCCAACAAAGATTAAGAAGATGTGGACAGAAAGTCTACTTCAAGGTACTTTTTCATCCTTAGTGATGCAGCTATTATCTAGTCATGAAAAAACAATCAATAGTTGCCCTATCCACCCTTAGCCGAATATATGGATTTAAGCCTGGTAAGTGAAAGCGATATTTCTAAAAAACTTGCCAGGTGAGCTAGAGGATAAAGCGCCAGAAAGGTACCTACCCACATTTAGTGACAATAAAGGAGCCATTGATTTAAGCAAAAATAATGCTATCGCCCCAGATTCAAAAACATCGCTAGCGAAAGAGACAAGAACTTTGTGAAACAGAAGTCAAAGTGATCGGAAAAAAGGGCATGATAGCTCATTATTTAACTAGAGCATTAGTTGGTCAAAAGCTAAAATTAAATCAAGACAAGATAAAAGAATATTTCAAAATGACATAAAGAATTTATTTAGATTTTATAAACCTTTTGTATAATTATTATTGTTGAATTGTTTTTTATGCATCAACTTGTCCGAAAGTTTTGTCAAGTTAATCGATAAATAATTCTAATAGCTTTGGTAATACTACGGATATCTATCAACGGGACCCATTTTAAATAAGCACAAATAGGTATGTAGGTATAAAGGATTACATACGCTTCAATAGAATCATCGATACTAGCTAGCCTTTGAAACGAAGCATCGGATTAATTTGGCACTTAATCAGCGACATGCACAATGGGTCGTATAAGGCATAAGTGCTCCTACTACTAATTCTACCAATTAGTACTAATTATAATGATTATTTGATTGTACAGTCAAATTCAAATACACAACGGAAGTAAATTACCTAGTTAATTTGAACCGAGTGTAGAAACGAAAAAATATATTGTTTCATTGTTTTTGTGGTTTCATTTTAATGTTCATATAAAAAAATAATTCGAGATTCAGTGAGACATATAACAATTCGCAATACGTCAGAAAAAACCGAATGGTATTTAGATAGGGTGACTCACATCATATGACGACACATTTCAATGGTTTAAAAATTTCATAAAAATTGATACTCCAAAATTTGTGACGGAACTGCAATGCAAGCAAGCAATCCAGTCAAATAACGACGTCAGAAATTGTCATTTATCAAATATTCTATTTTTAGTCCTGAAATTAAGTACAACCTTTTAGCTGCTGTTGCCGCTGTAGATAAAGGGTATACAATTAAAACTGAAAAAACCAAATTTGAAAAAAGAAAAGTTATTTGTCACCAGAAAGCGAGAATGTAATTTGTTTAAATTACTATCTATAATTAAAAAAGAAAAGGAAACTGCTAATTATGTTAAAGCAAAGCTAAAACTTGCGCTGCAGCTACAACATTGGCTATTCTAACTGTGGCTTCACCTTCTGGGTTAAACAAAGCTACAATTAATGATACATTAATTAAAGCTGACAATTTATCTAACATAACCGCTTATGTATGTATAAAGCAACTTTTAATCTGCACAAATCTTTGTGCCACCCTAGCATCACCCGAATGGCTCATTGGGTGTGATCTAAGAATCTCCATATTCCGTAGATGATGTAAGAAAGATGACACTATTGTACCCTACTTGTTTAGAGGTAAAACCAAGATTTCACAAACATATTCCGAGACTAATTAAAGCTATTCGTCCTTTTGAAAGACCATTACCGTCCACATCTTATAATTAATAACACCTGACGGTTATAGACGAGTAAAGTCGATTTCCCTTTGCTTTTCTAAAACCAGATGTTTCAGCGAAATCAGTTATTAAAAATCTTTCAAGTCTTTTCTCAATATTTGGTTAACCGAGTTTAATTCACTCCGACAGAGGTTCTGCATTTATGTCTCTAGAACTAAGGCAGTATCTGAACTCAAAAAATATTGCTACTAGTCGAACAACGGCCTACAACCCCCAAGTTAATGGACAAATAGAGAAGGAAAATTGAACTATCTGGAAAATAATTGAATTAACTATTCGAGATAGAGGGAAATGGGTCTGTCTGATGCAAGGCTACTAACAACACTTCACATAAAATAATGTTTCATCATAGTCGAAGATCGAGCAATGGACAATCATTGGTTATCTGCTCCTGGTCCAGTTTTGATAAAGAGATATGTTACACACTCCTTCCAGATGGTAGAGATACTACAGTTTCAAATCGTCACGAGCACGCTGAATCAGAAATTGTACATTTTTAAAATAAAACTATTTACAAGAAAATAAAAAAAATGTTCTGGGCAGAAGCCATAAACACAGCTGCTTATGTCATAAACCGTACAGGTAGAAGTTCAGTAGACGGAATTACACCTTTTGAACTTTATTATGGTAAGAAACTAACAATTGACAATTGTAAGGTGTTTGGTAGTAACGTATACGTTCACATACTAAAAGACAAACGTATATTACTTGATGTAAAGAGCTTAAAAGGGATATTTGTCGATTTCTCAGATGTAAAAGAAAGTTTTAGAATTTATTTACCAGAAAAACAAACAGTAGATATTTTTATGTTCTACCAGCAGTTACCAATTCGGCTATTACCATATTTAAAGAAAAGGAGGAAGAAGCAACCAAAAATTTGAAAGAAAATGGAAAAATAAAAACCAAATTTCCGACGAGGAAGATATCTTAGAAGAAGTGAGAGAACTATTTGGCTATTTGTTAGAAGAAGAAAATTTTGATTATAACAGAGCAATTCAAGATACAAACTGGAGAAAGGTATTGGAAGAAGAATTAAATGCTTTGCATAAAAACCACACCTGAATCTTGGTAGATTTACCCCCTGATCAAAATAACATGACCAACAGGTGGATCTTTAGAAAAAAACTCTAGGTATTTACAAGTCAAGGTTAGTAGCGAAGCGATATTCGCAAAAATATGGCAGAGATTACACAAATACTTTCAGTCCAGTAGCTCAGTACAAATCAATAAGAATGGTACTAGAAATGACTACATGAGAATCTGAATTTAGCTCAGCTCGATGTCACAACAGTCGAATCTGAAGAACATGAGTCCGTTGTTGGCCTGGGTTCGGCTCGAACCCGGCCCGTTATATCTATACGCACCTTAAAATATCTAGAGTTAGAATAATGTTCTAGACAGGGATTCTTATTTACGTACTCAACACGTAACGAATTGAATAGAGAGAGACATTACATACGAATCGCATTCTGTGGAACGAAGATAGTCGTCTCAACACGTGCCGAATTGAAAGATAAGAATCCCAATGTAGATCAGCAAAGCACAAAAATTTCTAATATTAGTTATATTACGAATATTAAAGACGATCAGTTTTTTAAAGAGGGAACGCTTTAGGTAATCGCAGTGGCGTCGCATAGCGGACTGTGCTAGTCTCGATCGCATCGCGGTCTCCCGAGATTCTTTGAAAAATATAGGAGGATAACGTGATGCGAGCGAGCGCAGCTGAAGAACACCAAGTGGAAATGCAAGCGTTATAAAATATGGAAAAGAGCTTCACTGCGCGCGGTCAAAACTAGCACAGTTCGCAATGCGACGTGATCGTGATTGCCTAATGCATTCCCTCCTTTATGGTTTTACACTTTTACACTATTCACTTTTTACTTCTTTGTTTATTGCTTTAACACACTTTAAAATTAATTACTGACCTCTTCTACGATTCCTATAAAGTCATATGTTTGAGTATTATTATACTTCCATCCAGTACTACATGGTTTAGTCACGTTGGTATCGTTTCCATCTAATGTAAGAATATAACAGCTATTTACAGTGACGTTATGCTCACAGCAGCTTTCGTAGTTACAAGTATATTTCGGTACAATACTGATGAAGGTTTGTCCAAAATAATGAAACGCGGATAAAACATTAATGAAACTAAAAAGAACCATTAAGATAATTTGGGCCCTTCCGAAATCTCCAACTTGGCTAAGTATAGAGTCCAGGTCTATAAGATTTTCATCCATTGTTCAGAATGTTCGAAATCGCTCGAATGGAGTCCTGTAAAACCAATAACAAAATGTAATATTTGATTAATTAGGCGAATAACAACTTTGAGGCTTTGTCACGGTCTTCAGAATTTAGCAGTTTTTCACCATGATAGGTATAATTCAGACGATTTTAACAGTGTGATTGTCATAGTTGATAATAATAACAGCAAATACGGTGTAGAATATATTCGGGTTGTTCGGATTTCCAGGTTTTACTATTTAAAATTAATTTTCTGTTAATTATTACAATTAGAACAATAACAATTAAATGCTTTGTTTTGTTACCTTTAATTGTTACCAGTAAAAAGCCTTGTACAAAGGGACCTTACAACTCTCCGGCTTAGCTCAGATACTGTTATAAGTATTACTTTATTGGTCGGTAAGATTCGGCTAATTTAGCCAACAAGTTAATGGCACTATCTTTATTTAAAAAGACAAAGAAAAAGTTGAATTAATGCTCATGGATGCCATGTAATTAGTTATTTAATAAATACAAATTATGCCATTAGTTTGCCAGCTGAGAGGAAGGAAAATTAAAATACGTAGTGAAATTTTAAAATATGTATAATGGAAAAAAGTCTACTTGACTCTTGTTTAACAAAAAAGAAATTAACAAAATGAGTAAAATGGTTCTGGACAGGTATTTTAAATTTAAAATGATTACCGGTTAAAACAAACTTAGTTACAAAATGACTTTATGGACAGGTATTTAAAAATTGCAATGACTACTTGTTAAAACTAACTTAATGACCAAAATTACTTTATTTGGGTAAAAATGTGTAGGTGACGGTATTTACGGTACAGATGTAAAAGTACCATTTCGGAACGCGCGACAGACGACATACGACAGCAGATGCGATGGCAGACGCGACGGCAAAGGAGATAGAGAACGGTCTCTTCACGTCTGAACACATGCAATTATATGAAACACATTTTGCAAGGCACGACACGTCTGAAAGACAGAAGTCGCTTAGTCGCTTAGTCATCGCTTGTATTTCGAGGTGATTAGTCGATATTTTATAGAAATGATATTTGCGAAGTTCTATCCTGGGCAGTGTTGCCAGATGAACATTTGTTGGAACAGTATGGGCGAAAAAATACCGCAGATCTGAACAGTACATTTTAATACAGGGGGAAATAATTATAATTTGCAGTGTAGTAAATAAAAAAACAAAACAAGTATATAAGAAACGAAAAACAAACATTTTCTACCAAAATTATAAAGTAAACAAAGAATAAAAATAAATAATACCATTTTTAATATATACTTAACGTACGGAAACAAAAAAATAAACCAATGAAAAATAATAGGTATTTCTTTTAGATCAGTCTGAATCAGATAATTCAAATACGTTGTGTTTGGCATGCATGTTCTTTTTATGATGCCCTATTAATTATTTGTTGCATTTTAAATAAAAACATAATGATTATTTTGAGTTTTTTTTATGGAGCAAACCTACAGTATTGGGTGCTTATTAGGCTGCTTTTACTTCAGCAAATTTACTAGAGAAAATATTCTTTGACCATTTGCTAAAGAATGAGGCAAACTTAATAAAATTAAGAACAAAATTTGTTAAGTTGGCGAAAACAGTAGATTTCATGCCTAAAACAGCAGAACAAAGACAAAAACATTGGTTCTACTTAAAAACAGTAGGTCTGGCAACACTGATCGTTCTCTCGAATTGTCGTCTGCGGGTGTCGTGTCACCTGTCTCCTTGCTTCTCAAATGTGTGAAGCGTAACGTTAATGCATCTGTCGTCTTTGTCGTCGCGTCTGTTATAGTCCTGTCGCGCCTTCCAAAATGGTACCTCTAAGAATCTACAAGATAAAAAGAAATTACTAGTATTATATTCTTTTCTTGAAGACTTGCCTTGAATCACAACTCGTATCAGATAAACGTTTCAGCATCTTTTGTTCTGTAATAATTATAAACTTAATAAACAATTATTATTGTTTAAAATTTTATAAAAGTAAAATTTAACTGTAATTCTATAATTGTACATTACAGATTAGGTACATCGGATTTGCTGTCATTATTGTGAATTTTGACAATTGCACCTACTGTTATAATATGGTTATAATTATAGCAACTCAAATTCGAAGGACGCCAAATTGGTGGTTCTCAAGGGTTAACTCGTAGCACAAAAATAACGAAAAATGATTTTAACTTTAAACGAGAGACAATATTGAGACGTTGAATTTTCATATTTGTGAAGGATTGGTACAAATTGTTTGAAGTCAAACAATTTAAAAATATTTGGGAAGTGTATCCACGTAAAAATATAAGTCTCCCCATGTAAAAATATTTGATCTATTTGGTCCTTAAGCCCGCCCTTATAAACATATTTGAGCTTTTTGCTCCTTAAGCCGGCTCATGTCAAAATATTCGGTCTCTTTAAACCTTCCCATGTAAAAATATTTGATAATTTTGCCCGTCGCGATGTAACAATATTTGGCCTTTTTATACTTTTAAAGCCCGCCCATGTTTGGTGCCTTTATCCCTTAAGCTTGCCCATATATACTTAACCGCAAACTCAACCGGAAAATTTATTTTCTCGCAAATTTATTTTTCCTCGTTTTTTAACTTTTCAAACACAAAATGTTTATAAGTAAACATTGCTAATTGAATTATTTTAATTAAAATTTTTTATTATCGATATTTTTCTAAGGAACCTTATGTCCGGTTAATTTTGCGGTTGAGTGTATAAATATTTGGCCCCTTTATCACTTATAGTCCCTCATCTGACTTCAAAAAGTGGCACGGCGTGTTTTTTGCTTGCTATATGTAGTTGAGTATAGAAGAGGGGGATAAACAAAATTTACTATGTCGTGGGAGCTGTCGTATAACCTGTCAAATTCAAAGTAAAGTTTCTTATCTATGGATTTTTCGTTTTTTGCTGGCAATGAATTAATATGTTTCTAGACGTTTATAACAAAAAAAAATCACAATGCAAGCATTTTCTGTAGTCCGGTTTTTCTACTCTCGGTGTAGGGATTTCGGCCACGTGATCAGATGTTTGTGTTTTTCTACGAAATTCGGGATTTAGCTTAAACGAGTTTTTTCTGTATCTAAGATGTATCTATTGCAAGTTTTTTTTGTGTTGGCGAAAGGGTTGATATGCAAAAAAAATATTTGCAACATGGCGAGAAGTAGCCTGTTTTTGAAATAGATATAAAATCGGAACCAAAAGCCGAAAAGTAGTTTAATTGCTCTCAAAATGTTTCTATGACTCTCAAATAAGAGTATTGCCCTTGCAAGCATTTTTTATTTAGTAGTTTTACACCATTCGCCATAAATGAGACTATTTTGACATTTTTTTCTAGAAAACCCGGGGTGAATAAAACGCTGAATGGAGTACACTTGTTAAATAAAAAATATGTACTTGTAAAGGCAATATGCACTCTTATTCTGAGAGCAAGTAAACCACTTTTCGACTTTTGGTTCCCAGTTTACATCAATTTCAAAAAACAGGTCAGTTTTCGCCAGGTTGAAATATTTTTTTGTACATGTCAATACTTTTGTCGACACAAAAAATGCTTGCACAATCATCTTAGATTCAGAAAAACGCGTTTAAGCCTTATTCCGAATTTTGTTGAAAAACACAAATATCCGGTCACGTGGCCGAAATCCTTACACTGGTCGGATTTTTTTATTGGTATATATGTAGTATGTAGACATCTAGAAGAACATTATTATTTCATTGCCAGCTTTCACCATGAAGACATAGTACATATTGTTCTCTCCCCTCTCCTGTACCCAATTACAAATAGCAAGTAAAAACACGACATGTCACTTTTCATAATCAGATAAGGGACTATTTATGTCTGGCTTTGAAAATACTGTTTCTGTTACCACGTTGATGTATAACACTTCTCTTGAAAATCTAGAGAGAAATGAGTATACTCATAGTTTGAAAATAGGTCTCCTGGTAATAATAGTAATAGTAAAGACTGATACAATGGTAAAGATGTAAAGATTTAAAAATAAGAACCTCCGTGCCATCTGGCGTCGTATACATATATACATTTGGCTGAGAAGAATTATTTCTATGTAGAATTCTACTCGAAGAATCTTTATTTGGATGCCTCGAGAACAATATAGATGGCTTTAATGAACTGATTTTCTCAATATTTTTAAAGATTCCGTCATTTTATTTTAGATGTCCATATTTTCATTTTGTATCCTTGGCGTCAATAAGTTATTTAGAAACGGCCTAAGGGTTTTGACGTCAATGATAACCAGATTTGATATTGGATTATAATTTTCGGGAGAATTGTCACGAGATTTTTGTGAGAATTGTCACGAGAATTTTTTTTAAGAATTGTCATGCGATTTTTTTGAGAATTGTCAGAGGGGACTTTAGGTTGTCACAAGAATACATAATTATTAAAAATGTTGTAACAGTTGGTTTGAAATAAAGAATAATGAAATAGAAAGGAGACGAGTATAATTTATAAAAAGAGCTGAATAGAAAGAGGTAATAAATGAAGTAGGGGAGACCGGGGTAAGTTTTAATAGCTGTGTTCTGTGTTACTACTTATAGTGTACTTGCTGGAGATATTTTATTTTTATAAAAATATTAAACTTTACAATTGTCAAAATACTACCAAATTGCGTTTTAAAAGACAACAGCAAATAAGATTATTTAATCCATTAAAATCTAATTACTAATTACATATCTATCGTAATTTTCAAATTTATAAATTATTTTCATTTTGACAATAAAATAATCAATTAAAATCGGCTATTTATAAACTAATCAGTTGTAAAACACTTTCACTCGGTTGCAAAAATGCTTTTTAAAACTAATAATGATCCCCTAACTTTATTAGAGGGTCGGTAATTTCAAGTTTATGCCATTCAGATATATCACATTCTTAACCGGCTGTTCATGTCTGGAAATCTGAACATACATTTCATTTGAATTAGCTAATCAACCAAAAATTTTGTATAGAACACTGGTATTATTCTAAACAATAACATGCTAGGCAATCCAATGTTTTGCCAGAATGGCCGACGCTTGGCAAAAACAACAAAGTTTGTTGACTTGACTTTTTCATTAGTATTTGACTAACTTTTTGTCAAGGAAAGCACGTACTTTGGTTTATTTTTGCCAAGGGTTCGCATTTAATGTCACTTGATTTTTTGAATTGCTTAAAAGCACACTTTACATCGCACACATTGAATAACTTACATCGTTTCGCGCGCTTTTCAACAGTAACAAAGTCTCTATCTGAAGCTAAGTAGCTATGTCTTGATATAAAAAAAATGCATGTTTAATTGTATCAAATGTGCCATGTTAATAAACCAAATGAAAAGGAAAATAAGCATCCTGTTTTTAACTTGTCCAGCGCAGTGTCACTCCAAACTGTTCGATTGCGTTTGTAGGAAAAGAGATGTACTGAATTAATAGCTTATACTAAACATGATGCAATTTGGTTGCCTCCCCTTCCTGATTGTCCCTTACACCTCATCCCTGAAGATTAGTACTAGTACATGCTAATATGGGTTACACGTTTGACTTTGAGGTAACGTATAGAGATGGGTAGTTCGAGAACGAACTATTCAAATGAAGAGTTCTTTTGTGCGAACTAAATGAACATTCGGGTATCGAATCGGATATCTTATCGGGTCAGAAAGATTTAGTATTGATTCAGTTCAATTGCAATTAAAATTAAAACTTAAAATAATTGTACTTTACCACCAACCGACCTAACCGAACCACGGCAAATAATAACCAGAATGAAGATATATAATGATTGGCATTCTATATGATACTTTTCACAGTTTAACAAACCACCTTTTAACCCCCCCCATTTTTAATTAGATTTTTGTAAAAATTAATAAACTTCGTCCCATTGAAGAGCTTGATTTTTCCTGAAAATTTCAAGTTGATATTGTTATTGGTTTTTGTTTTATGATTTTTTTAAGTTTCAATCCCCTTAATCCCTCCATTTTTAACAAGATTTTTCAAAATCAATGAGCCTTATCTCCTTATAGAGCTTGATTTTTAATAAAAATGTCAATTTGATATCGCTTTTTGTTGTTGATTTATAATTTTTTTTTTAAATTTTAACCCCCTTAACTCCTCTATTTTTGATCAGATTTTTTTAAATTCAATAAGCTTCGTTCCATTGTAAAGCTTGATTTTCCTGAAAATTTCAAGTTAATATTGTTTTTAGTTTTTGTTATATGATTTTTTTTAATTTTTAACTGCCCTTAATTCTTATATTTTTTATTAGATTTTTTTTTTAATCAATAGGCTTCCTACCATTGCAGAGCTTAATTTTTCCTGAAAATTTAAAGTTTTTTTGTTTATGATTTATGAATTTTTTTTAACTTTTAACCTCCTTAATAACCCCTCTTTTATTCAGGTTTTTTTAAAGATGAATAAGGTTCGTTCCATTGTAGAGCTTGATTTTTCCTGAAAATTTCAAGTCGATATTGTTTTTTGTTTTTATTTTATATATATTTTCAGTCCAGTTTCAATCCTCCCTTAACTTCTCCATTTTTAATCAGATTTTTTCAAAATCAATAGGCTTTGTCTCCTTAATACAGCTTGATTTTTAATAAAAATATCATGTTGATATCGCTTTTCGTTGTTAATTTATGATTTTTTTTTTAATTTTAACCCCCTTAGCCCCCTTATTTTTGATCAGATTTTTTTTTAAATCAATATGCTTTATCCCCTTATAGAATTTGATTTTTTCTAAAATTTTCAAGAAGATATCATTCTTTGTTTTTGACTTATCGTGCGGACAAAAAACGTGACATCGGACGGACGGACATTTTTAAAAGTTGTTTAAAATTTGATTTTGGCACAAAAATTTTTAAATTTGGATGAATATTAAAATTTTGGTTTCTTGAAAGTAAACCTATAATACTCTTCACAGACTACTGTGTGAAGACGTATAACAATGTACTATCGATCGAACAAAATTTGTTTAACATAAACAAGAAAACAAATGTGTATAGATTTTGAAATTTAATAATAAAATCTTACATTTAAAAACTTGGCAACCTTGTACAAATACGTCAAAATTTGTTTAAAAATGTGTTTTGAGATTTTAACATTAAATTTCTCACTTAAACGTGGACAACCCGAATTTATTTTTATTTTCATGATATTTAACTACATATTCTACTTTCTAATAGTACAGAAACTATTGTTTAAATAAAATATTAATAAATTAAATAATGTTTATTTATTATTGCAATTTATACAATTATTTGCATTAACAAAAAAACTTCTGTAGTAAAACAAACATGAGGGTAAGCCATAACAACCTAAAAAGGTTGCGTAGCTCTTGTTCATTTACATCTGGCATGTGAAGTAAAAGTAAAGAAAGTTATAAAAAACACAAATAGAATAAAATAATAAAATAACAAAAAAATAGAAACAAAACTAATAGACAAAAATAGAAAAAGCACTAACATGAAAATGAAAAATATTATTTTATATTAATGGTATATATATATTATTGGGTTAAACATATATATTTTTTTTATATTTATTCACTATCTAGTAGAAACTTTTTAAATTATATTTTATTTTATTTTTTTATGAATGGTGTAGAATTTTATATATTTATTATTTAATTATTTATTATTTTTCTAATAATATTCATATGTATAAGCCGTATATTTTATTGAATTAAATATTTATAAAAATATTTCGTTTTAAATTAAAATTTATACTTACAAAATTAATAAAATTATCCCAGAAATGAAGACACTTAAGACCATAAATAACAGACCAGACAAGACAATCATCCAATTACACCGGTCTTGTTTTGTTACCGACGTTTTTTCACTAAATGCGTTTGCATGTTACATTTGCACATTTCAAATAGAGTATGTCTAGTGCGTATCGAACTAAAATAATATTTTAAAATATTGTCGTTAAGAATCGGTCCATATTTGACAAACCACTATAAAAATTATAAACATTAGCAGTGGCGCGGTACCTACTAAATCTTAATACCTAATTAATATTACTAATTGATTGTCACTGGGTATCGGATTGTAATAAAAAGTCATTTTTTTTATTCATAGGCGTCTGCTAGACATTTTTTACAAAAATATGATAAATAAATCTGTTAAATTTTATTTTATAAACGGAATACACGGATTTTAAAATATAGTAAAACATATTATATAAATACCTGTGACATATTAAGTCAAAAATTAATAATAAGTATAGGTTACAATCACACAATCAGTGTCTACATAATTTAAAATAATTTTAACCATTTTATAATACCTATAATAAATAAATAATTTGGTTATTTTAGGAAACAACATATTATCAATTATTATAGAAATACCAAATCCAATAATTGAAATTTTTGTCCACATAAGTATGACAAAAATTTTAGAATTTTTTTAAATTGAGAGCAACAAACATTTTCTATAGGGGAATAAAACGCCCAATAATTGTTACCCCCCAATCGTAATGGTGATCATTTAACTTTTACAATTAAAAGGCCGGCATATATAGTTCACTACGACTGGAAGTCTAACCGAAGTCACTTTGCTATCAAATTCAGTTAAAAGGCCTTCATTTTTCCTTTAATGTCTGTAGAAATAACTGTATTGGCAATTATTGGCCTATTGATGGGAAGGTAACGGGAAAATTTAGGTCTAATACCAGGAACATGGCCAAACAGGCGAATCGGTAGTGCCTCTCTTCGACCAGTAGTACCGTTTGAACTATCAATTCTATAGTAAAAAAGAAGGCATAGAATTGTGTAAAATACTGATTTTTAAATTTTATGTTGAAATGACCCTAATTCATCCATCGAAAAACAGATGTCTAACTTAACTGTCTTTCAGGGTGACAGCAAGTTAACATCCTTACATACGGTACAGTTGTCTGGGTACCGAAAACCCAAAAACTAACAGCCGTAAACTAGAACAAATTCATAACAGGAGCCATGAAAACAATACCGACCAGAGTCATGGCATTCATTCTTAGTCTCGCTTCCCTTGATATTTACATCAAGGAGGTTGCTCTGACGACAATAACACGCCTCCGCACGGTTGGAATAGAACCTGATGTAGGATCTGGTGAAGCGAGACGTCGCTTTTGGCAGGAGGCGCTCGATACGCTCCCACTGCTTCAAGCGAATATGAACTCCATCTCACCGAGATATACCTTCCATAAGCCATATAAAGTTATAATAGAACAAATAGAAGAGCCGGAAGTTGCAGGTACGATTCATATTTACACCGACGGTTCTAAAACAAAACAAGGCTCAGAATGTGAAATATACTCCAGATTCTTAAACCTAAATATAAAATGAGCTGTGAGCAATAGTGTCAGTGTAGTTCAAAATAAATAACCAGAAACAATGTCACTGGAAGGAACATGCTCATCTATACAGATAACAGACAAGCACTACTCACCCTGAACAGACCTGGAATTTACTCAGGTTTAGTAAGAATGTCACGAAGCTTTGGCCGAAGTATCCGTCAACAATGTGGTCCCCTTAAGATGGATCAAAGGTCACGCCACATCGAAAGGCAACCGTCTTGCTGATTCACTAGCTAAGAGAGCAGTCAACTAAATACTGTTTGGACATGGCCCTTCTAATGGCCTGACAAAATTGGTAGTGACAGACCTAATCAAAGAACATTCCCTTGTGAAATTCAAGAAAAGATGGGATGAAACAAGAAACTGCAGACTTGTTAGGGAGCTCTTAAGTTATCCTGACAACACTGCAGCAAACAAATACTTGGCTATGACTAGACACAATCTGCGCCTAATAACAGGCATTCTGACTGGTCATTACCAAGTACGAAAGTATCTCCATATCATGGGGCTGTTAGAATTCGCACTCTGCAGAGGGTGCAAACAAGAAGATGAGATCATCGATCATATCCTTTACGATTGCTCGACGCTCTCATTTATTAGGAAATTTGTGTTCGGTGAGTATCGGCTAACACCGGCCAATATAAGAGAAGCACCTCTTGACGACGTTGTCAACTACATTAAATCTGTAGGCTGGCTCACTAGTTAGGAGGTGCCTATCATCTCAGAAGCATGCACAATGGGCCTAATGAGGCCTAAGTGCCGTGGGGATAACACACCCTCCACACGTTACAGATACAGATATTACCTACTATTATAGACAACAAAAAGGATGAACTGTAATTTCAAACTTTTAAAATGTGGTTATAAATATGTATAAGGACAAGGAATGTTAACACTTCAGGTTTGCAATAAGTTTTATTTTAGTATGTAATTTATTTGCCTCTAAATTATTACGTTGTCACTATAAGTGGTTGATATTGAAGAAATTTTCACTATCTCTCTAAACTATAAATGTTTTATAATAACGAGCACTTGGTAAAAAATGTTTATTTATTACCCGTATGTAGTGTCAGTGGCGGCTTGTGACCAAAATTTTGGGGGTTCACAGTGACAGAATATAGATATCAGTATAGATGTATGAAAAAACTTTCAGTGTTTTAGAAAGTTTATAATATTCCTTTCTAAAATACCTAGAGTTTTTTACCTACATCTGTACCGAGATCTATATTCTGCCACTGTGAACCCCCAAAATGTTGGTCACGAGCCGCCCCTGTGTAGTGTATGCATTTCAAAAGACTGTATTTCAACAAACTTCGGTGATATTCTTGAATTGAGATGTCCATTATATAATACAATATCATGTCACAAATTGAAAAATTATAATATCAATCGATGTTTTTATTAACTTTAGAGCTCCGCAGGGTTTTTTAATGATTTAAATTCATTCAATTATGATTTGGCAAAGAACAGAAAAACAGAATACAGAGAAATATAATAAAATATTTGCCAAAAGGCAGAGTTAGGTCTAGTCATTGCAAGCAAGGACAAGTCCTCTCTTCCACCCAACCTATGTTGTGCATGAAATTATATTGCCGAATTTCCATAAAATTACTTTTTCAATAATGTGTCATGTTTACATCCCTATTTAAATTGTATTTTTATTCTGCTAGACGGCGCTAAAATAAAAACAGTAACGCAATGACCAATCATATGGCTGAATTCTCCATAAAATTACTTTTACAATGATGTGCCATACTTGGTACTTTCCCTATTTAAATTGTATTGATTAGAATGACGTATTAGTTGAGGATATGATAGGAAGATGTCCCCCTTTGATCATAAATGGACGGGTTTAAACGTTCGTCCAAAATATTTGTTTTCATAATATAATATATTTATATATATAATAAAAAAAATGTATTTATCTTATAAATGTATTTAAATAATGTATTTTAATAAATAAAAATAATTATTATTATTATAATGACTTTATTTCGTTGATTGATAACCCGCTACTGTTTTTCTTAGCCTACCTCTGACTTTGCGACATGCCTTTATCGAATGATAAACATTTTAACATAACAATTAACAACATTAATCTTTAAAAATATACAGATTCAAAACTGACTTATTGCCTTTGTGAAAGGGATAAACAGTTATTATAGTTGAATTATTATTGTCTGTATATGATAACAATCCGTTTTAAATTCCAATTTTGTTTGTAAATTAGTTTCATTAATACAATTTCATACTTATTTTAACTTTGTTTCGAATACCAAATAAAAATATTCGAACATCAATTTTAAGATCGTTTATTAACATAAGATTAAAAAAAGTTAAAATTATATTAAAAACATGAAACATGATCTACCAATTTATCCACTCACCCTGCATAAAATGTTATAGCCCCTAATTTTGATTAATTTAACCTAGACTATTTCAACCTGATATTAATTTGAAGATTAATCCCGTAAAAAATAATTTTCAGTAATTTTTGACTCACCTTGTAACTAATAATAATTTACGTCATAGGTTATTCTGAAAGTGTTCTTTGATATCAGTTAAGCATTCGTGCAAAATATCTATCACGATGGTAGGTGGGGCTCCCTGTGTGATGGATGAACATGTGACTTTTTAATAATCAATCTAGCTAAATCTGGTTCAATATTAGTGAGTTGCAGTTTTAAATCTCCGCGTTCCTTGGTTTTCAAATGGTTTCTTTGTTTTGTCAAAATGTTTGTAACCAACTGAAGCATTTTTCGACTATGTATGATAATGGAAAAAGCGATTATATATTTTTCAGCAATGTTTCACAAAACAGGATACTCTGTTTCAATGTTGCGCTGTATCCAGAACTTCTGATAGCCTTGGTTGAAGTTCTGCAATGGCTGGAAAGTCAGTTACTCTCCAATTGTGTGGGATTTTCCCGACTTCGCTATTAGTAAAAATATATATTATCGGACGCTCGTAAACCATCAACGTCTTTTATATATGATGACGCAAATATCGATCTTATGGATGGCCTTTTCTCTAGTGCTTGAAAGAATGACAAGGGCTTACTTTTTTGTCAGCGTGTACTCTTGATAAGTGATCCTCCATTTTTGAAGAGTTACTGAATACTTTGTTACATGAGACACATCGGCAAGTGTTCATTTGATAGAGATGAAATAATTCCAAACTTCAAGTAGTCCAACTGTATTGTCTGCATTTTGTTTTTTCGTGTCTACCATCATAAAACTCGGAGCAAACCTAAAAATAAAAAAAATATGTTTAAAAAATTACTTAAAAAACAATAATAAAACTGTTAAATTTGCACACGAGCTTATTTTTAACACACTTAGGCATTAGATGTGTTTTAGGTATGCTCACGAACTTACTCATTGATAAACTTGGATATATTCACTGTAGTATAGAAAATTTGTATTAGGTACCAATCGGCGTAAAAAACGAGAACAAAGAAATTTGAACATTTATAATTTTAGGTAACAACTTTTCTAAAGTAATTTCAAAAAATACTTAGAAAAATATTAAAACGTGGTACTTACCTTGTTACTTTTTCAGAAACTAATATTTGTATAAAATGTCTCCCGCTGCTCTACTAATAGTATTCATAAATAATGTAATTATTGGCTTATTTTTAATTTGCGTAGCCATACCAAATTAATATTAAAATTAGAACGTCAATGAATAAACAGTGCCTTTATAAGAATATGCCAGAATTATTATGAACATTGTAAAAAAATATACAGCCATCCAGATTTATTACTGAGGCCCTTCCTATGAGGCCTCAGTATTGCATTCGTGCAGACGAAAAAATTTTCTGACCCCTGAACATAATTCTGAACTGAAAGCCAATTTATTTCTTTTAACACAGTTGCAATACTTATCCTTCTGTCATTTATTAATAGAATATAAATAGGCGAAGTAAGAAGCCCAAATATTTTACATGAGCAGGCTTAAGAGGTAAAGGAGCCAATTATTACAAGTTTTTAAACCCTAATCAAAAGGCGATATAGAATGGTTTTAAAAATCAAGGCTTGTGAAAATCATCACATGGTTTAACCTAAGTAATGCCAATGCTTCACAAACCAAAAAATTCAACGTGCTAATACTACTATCGGCTTTCGGTATTTCGTTTCAAGTTAAATCATTTCTCGTTTTCGTTACGCTACGAGTTTACCCTTGTGGGTCTCAGTCTCGATAAGGTGGGAACCACCATTTTAGCGTCTCTCGAATTATCAGAAAAAATGAGTTGGTCTCTCCAAAATTACGTCAGAAGTCATAAAAACTCAAGCGGATCTAAATATGGGCCATATTGTTTAGTGCAGCGCTTCTCAAACGGTGGTTCACGAATCCCCAGTGGTTCGCTAGCTCTATAAATTGGGGTCGCGAAAAAATAATGACGTTTTTTCGTGACAAAGTTTTGTCGCGTTAGTTTGAATTAAATACTGAAGTTCACGCCTTTTTTGTTAATAAACCATTTAATTTCTCCTCAGATATTCTTTTGCTTTAAAATCTTACGTATTTAGCTAATATTTTTTCTAAATTAAATAATTATATGTCTTTACAAGGCTCAGAGGTTATGTTCTCTGATTAAGATAACTTTCTTATTAACTTTGTGTTTTTACTTTCCTATCTGTATACAGATATAAGGAAAGTATAGGAATCATGATTTTTTTCGACCTCGAGTTTTCGACGGATTTTTACGTTTTGAGGTCCCCTGAATCCGTTTTGACTATTTTCGCGATGATGTCTGTGTGTGTGTGTGTGTGTGTGTGTGTGTGTGTGTGTGTGTGTGTGTGTGTCTGTGTGTGTGTGTGTGTGTGTGTGTGTGTGTGTGTGTGTGTGTGTGTGTGTGTGTGTGTGTGTGTGTGTCTGTGTGTGTGTGTCTGTATAACGCATAACTCATGAACCGATACACGGAAAAACACCAAATTTCAAACTTAAGCTTTGTTCCAGCGTCTAATGAGCTGATTAGATTTTGGGCAGAGTCGGAACATCTGGGGGGGTACTTTATAGGTGGTCATTTTTATATTTTATGGAATATATCTGTTATTTACGTTTGGGGAAGAAAATTCTTCAAATGAAAGTTACTTCTTATTTTATTATCTATAATTTTTGTTATATACAAAATTTTCCTAAAATGGTCCGTATTCGCGAAATTTGACAAAATGTAAAAAAATGTTTTTTTTTATAAAAATTGTTCAAACAAATGTTGTTTGTAATATAATTCTCTATAATTTTTATTCTATAGATAATTTCTCTAAAATGGACCGTATTCGAGATATTTGAGAAAATGTGTAAATTTCGAAATTTGAAGAAAACTCAAAAACGGATAAAGAAAAAACATTAAATTTTAAACTTAAGTTTTATTTCGGCCTGACGTGAAATGATTAGATTTTGGACAAAGTCGGAACATCTGGGGGGGTACTTTATGGGAGGCCGTTTTTATATTTTATGGAATATATCTGTTATTTATGTTTGGAGAAAAAAATTGTTCAAATAAAAGTTACTTCTAATATTATTATCTATAATTTTTGCTTTTTGTAAAAATTTCCTGAAATGGTCCGTATTCGAAAAATTTGACAAAATGTGCAAAATTCTGATTTTCATGAAAATTGTTGAAATAAAAGTTGTTTGCGATATCGATCTCTATAATATTTGTTCATACATGATTTATTTAAAATGGACCGTAATGGAAAAATTGTAGGAAAAGTGCTAAATTTAAATTTTTCAGTATTTTCATTTTCAATGAATATCTATAGAAAAACGTTTCGCGGTAGATGTATGTGGACAATGTATATATTTAGTTTATCCTCTAAACATTTATAGAGATGCTGCAATAGGTTGTACAAAATAACCGGAAAAAGCCTGTAATAACTAGATAGGAAAGCCATGTGTTGGACACATCAGATTTTTTTTTAATGGTACTCGTATAATTTTTATTCAGTTTTATGTTTTGTAACTTTAGTTTAATAGATAATCCAAATTTATCTCGTATAATGGTTAAATATTTTTATTCTGTTTTAAATGACACTTTGGAGTTCATTCAGGGACGTGTGTAGTTATCAAGGGCAAGACTCGTATCTCTATCTTTGTTGACTCAAGTCCATATTTTTATTATTATTACCTATATCTTGCTTTAACACAAACAATTTGTAAAATATTTACATGAGGTAGTAAAATTTATAATGCATTAAATGCAATTTGACAATTAATTCATTTTAATATCTAGAACAGAAATAAAATTAATGTGTCTTGTTTTTAATGAACGTACTATTGACGGAAGTATTATCCATTTATTATGACATTGCGTGTGTTAATATATCTCTGTAATTTCGGTATTCGTTTTTCGCACTATTATCAATTTTCATTTTTTAACAAATTTATCATTTAGAGGTGACCTTCAATTTATTGGATAAATGAGAAATTTTTATAGATTCACAAATGTTAGTCTCACTTCGGTAGCTAACTACAGGAGATATCTCAGAATTATAGAAAAATAGAAAACTGAACTGGTGAGTCTGTGACAATTAAAGTTGTAGGTGTAAATCAAGTTACAATTTTACCTGCATCCCCTTTAATTAAAATTATCGCAAATCAAAAACTACAAATTTGATATATCGCTGAGACCTTTCAAAATACACTGACAAGTTTTCAGTCAGCTGACTTTTTAACAAATGGGTGAAAAAATATAACCTCATACATTTTCAAAATTATTTTCTAATTAGCATTAAGTTTATTTTTTTATATAAAAATTAAGTAAAATAACAGGTATCATTACTAATTAATATTGTCAAATTGTTATCAGATCACAACCAACTATTCATGTTAGTTTTTTTTTATTTTGACGCCATTGCGTAGTAACTGTAATAGCGTCCCATCCTAGTTCCTATAGGGACAACGGCAAGTTTTTCAGTTATCTCTTGGCACTTAATCCACAATTGATGGTTAATTCTGTACCGTTTTACAAGCTGTAAAAATTTATTTATTGACAACGGACCCAAAATCCTTACGCCCAATCACCCTACTACCAGAGCTAAGCAAAGCACTCGAAAGAATCATCCTCAACTTATTACACGAACAAATAGGTGAAAATAATCTCTTTGTAGACTCCCAGCACGGCTTTAGAAAGAGCAAATCTACAATAGGAGCACTAAAAGACATTACCAACTATATTAGAGATAGAATACAGCACAATATATTCAACCAAATCCGGCACTGCTATCATACTTTTTAGAGTTTTTCTGATTTTTAATTTAAGTTCTATTTGAATCGAAAATAAATCAAGTTAGATATCTATGTGTAAAAGATGTTTTTATCGAAATTTAATTTTTTACCTAGCGTTATCAAATTGTTCAAATTTATTACTAGGTAAGTATCGGCTGTCCAATGCGTTGTCTCTATCAACTCTTTTTTTACTAGAGCATGCAAACATAAAGCGATTTTGGGGTCTGATAATGTTGTCATTAGTTTGCACTCAGTCGTGCCGTTAAAGACAAATCCCTAGTTAATTGAACTGATCTTTTCCCTTTTCGTATCTTTTGGTTAAGTCATTTTAGCGACTCGCTCCTTATACATCTCTTTTCTGGAGACTGTTACTAGAAAGATACGACGGCATTCGGGCTTGGTTTTCGTTCAGTGAAGTCCGAAATGGGGACTTAGGAATGAATGAACTTTTTTACTATCCGGAAGATGATGCTGAAGTTTGTTATTTGTCACACTTAATTAGATTGGTACTGTAATATTGTTAAAATAACTAAAATAAAATGTTAGTGAGTTTGATGTTTCTTACTTATTTGGGCGCCTACTGTATTATTGTGGTTTACCTTACAACTCCTTTGTCATTTTGAAATCCAAATTGCATGATTTTAAATAATTTTAAACTCAACTCAAATATGTCATTTCAAAGCGGTTGTTTTACCGATATTTGAAAAGAAAGATTGAGAATCTTTAAAAAGTCATCGGCGTCTTACAGTTCCCTGAGTTTTAAAATTTTTTTAAATATTCCTAAGCTTTTTAAATGCATTTATTATCATCTCTGATAATCAACATAATCAAGCAATTGAGTATATTGTGTTTATTTTAAACAACAGTTTATTTATTAATAATTTATTTAAACACTTATTTATTTTATAACACTATTATTCTAATTTATATATATTTCGAATGTCTTTAATCTGTTCACTATTTATCTACACTATTCATATAATAACTAACTTTGTTCATCCTCCATCAGTATTTATATACAAATTTAAAATATTGGCGAATGTGCCAGAATATTCACCAAATACTCTAGAAACATTATCCCGTTCTTTCTCTAACATTAATTGAAAGCTCGTTCGCCACAGTCGTCACATAGGTTTGGTCTTAAGGGGTTTAATTATGTATGATAATCGGACAAGTTGAGCCTCAAAGGCCAAATAAGACAGAGAGGGACTTGGAGAATTAGAGCATGACTGAATAATGAAATGGCTCACATTACAATATTAAGACAGCCGAGTGCCCTGTTGCTATCTTCTGTAATTTAAGCAAGGCATTCGACTGTGCTAATCACAATATATTGTTATCAATTTTGGAAACATATGAAATACGAGGTGTTGCATAGGAGGCAATTTCAAACTTTCTAAAGGATTGAAATCAATTTGTTAAATAAAATAACACATTACCTACCATTAACTCTAATTATTTAGGTATTTCTACTGGTGTTTCGCAAGGATCCACACTAGGTCCGATTTTGTTTTTAATATATAGGTAATAATAATATAACTAACCACATACTTGATCATTATTACGTTGCATATGCTGACGATTTTTCTATTTACATAGTGATTCTGATCTTTTAAAGACCGATAGTACCGCATTAATAAAAAATATTTCAAATTACTTTAATAGCATCAACTTATTTTTTAATATTGAAAAACAAACTTAACTAGATTAACGTTCCATACTCTGGACAAATTTTCTTTTATAGTTTGTAACTGCATTTTGAAAACCACGCATGAAAATATTTGTTTTTTGGATATCCAACTAGATGAAACACTAGACTTGAAATTTTATTGTAAACCTTTTCTAGCTAAAATTAACTACGTTTTCATTAATTTACGATCAGTTTTGAAAACTCATCCATTTATCATATTTTATTATGCTCAAGTTGATTCGAGACTCAGATATGTGTCTATGAGGTAACTCTACCAATACTTTCCAAGTTTTCATTGAACAAAGAAGAATTATACGATCTACCTAAATAAGAGAATTTTGTAGGCCCTAGTTTAAAAAGTATGGTATTCTACCTCTTCCATCATTATTTATATTTAAAATGTCAGTGGCGGCTTGTCTGTAGGGGATACAGGGCTACAGCTCCAACAGTACAAGGATATCCTTTTGTTTCAGTTGTTCCAATCATAGTTATGATATAAATTTAGTACTTAATTTAGTATCGTGACAAACATCCTTTAAGCTCCTTTCAAAAGTAGTGCCCTCCGTATACTAGGCCACAAACCGCCAATGTGAGATATGTATATACATATTATACCAGCATTTCTCCACCTTTCAGTATTCGGGGCCAAATTTTCTATAAAATTTTTTATGGCGTTTCCTACCTTTCTTTTTCATATAATAATAAAATACGACATATAGTATACGTTGAAAATTTTGACCCTAATCCCCTTAGTGCAGTGTATTGTTAGTGCCCTAGACCCTAGATTTTAGGTCTAGAGCCCTAAATCGGAACTTAAATACAGACCTTCAAAATTATCGAGAATAATTTATTGAAAGTTGGCAATGCCGCTCCGCTACATCCCATATAGGCAAAGCGTAAAGCCAGAATCGATGTTTCTCATCTGCTCTTTGTCATTTACGACGGATATCGAACATTTTCGTGGCTTACCGTCGGTACGAGAAGTTTCTACCATGGTTTTGATTTGTTTGGAATAGTATAGAGATCTGCTCGACAGCGAAGCAAGCGTATATAAATGCTGCGGCTGTTAGAGGTTCCGAACAGTTTTAGTCGAATCGCGGTGCCAAATTTAGTAAGTTCTGTGTAACTGTACAGTATTTCCGCATAAGATATATATGTAAAAAAATTTATGGCAATAAATTTATAAAGAACTATGGATAGATTTGTAACTGGACGTAAGCGAGTATTAGACAGTAGTGAAGCATCAACAAGTGCACAACCAACCAACCAACCAACCAACCAACCAACCAACCAACCAACCAACCAACCAACCAACCAACCAACCAACCAACCATGGTTTCGAAGAAAAAATCAAGAAATATTCGCAAGAATGCCCAAATTTTGGATTTACCACTACTAAAATGAATAAACCAGAAAGACCTATGCGCGTCATTTGTTTAAAAAATTTTGTCAGCAAACAGTATTAAAACTAATAAACGCCATTTGGAAACATTTCATGAGTACGTTAATAAGCCCCGATTATCTTTGAATTAAAATTAAAGTCATATAAAAAGCAAACATCATTCTTAAAAAAAACTTTATCTGCGAACGAAAAAGATTTACTTGCCTCTTACAAAATATCATATAAAATGACAAGATGTAAAAAGGCTCACATTATTGGTGAAAACCTTATTCTGCCAGCTGTGATGAAGATTGTAGAAAAAATGTTTGAAGATAATTTTGTCAAACAATTGCAATCTATACCTCTTTCAAATAATTCTGTTTCCCGCCGAATTGGTGATATAGCCGAAGATGTAGAGCATCAGCTTCTTGAAATGGTTTTCGATTCAGCTTGACGAGACCACAGATAGCAATAAAGACGCTCATTTAATTGCCTATGTCCGATTTTGTGATGGTATATCGGCAGTACGAGAACCACTTTTCTGCAAACCTATAGAACTCAAAGAAAAAGCACTCGCTTTGTTTGATATTTTAAATGATTTTATTAATGAAGCAAACATAGAGTGGAAGAATTGCGTTGGCATATGCACCGATAGTGCTCGTACAATGTCTGGAAGATTCCAAAATCTTCGCAATTTGTCTGGATCCATTGCATGATCCACAGAGAGGCTCTGGCTTTCAAAGAAATGAGTAATTGTTCCAACATTGTACTAACGATGGTTGTAACTGTTGTAAATTATATAAAAATGAGACCAATAAAATCAAGAATCTTTAATGCACTTTACAAAGATATGGGTGCAGACATTTTATTGAGAGGCCAGAAGGTTATCGCTTGGGATATTTTTACAACGTGTTTATGAGTTAAAAGATAAAATTGACACTTTTCTAGAAGAGGAAACCCGCCCGGAAGCCGAAAACTTTCGAGATGCTTTATTTGGGATGAAATTGAGTTACTTGGTCGACATATTCGAGAAATTATATACCCTGAATCTACAACTCCAAGGAGCAAACACAGATATGTTGGATACCAGTTAATGCTTTTTGTAGAAAGTTGCAGCTGTGGAGCAGAAATGTGAAACCAAGAAAACTAGAAATGTTTGCAAATGTGAATGAGTGTCTCAAAACATACAAGAAAGAAGCACAGTATGTGAAAGTTGCTTTTGTAACAATAGAAAGTCATTTAGCCATTTTGGCACATAATTTTAAAAAGTATTTTCTTGCTGACGACAAATTGGTAGCAAGTTACAAGTGAGTTAGGGATCCATTTCGAACTACTCCCGAAGGTCTGTAAACTGCAGAAGAAGAAATCTTCATAGACTTCACTGCAAGCGGCGTAATCAAGAGAACATTTAGTAATAAATATCTCTTTGAAATCTGGGCGGGAGGGAATAATGCCTTTCCTTCACTAAAAACAAGAGCATTTCGTATATTATTGCCATTTTCAACATCTAACTTTGCGAAGCCGGATTTTCTGCGGTGGCTGCTTTAAAGACAAAATATAGGTCTCGAGTGAATATAGACAAATAACTGAGAGTGGCTATTTGTAATATAAAACCTTCTTTTGAAAAACTGCTGTGCGAAACATGTCCAATGGAGTCGCTAATAATTATTAAAGCTACTTTTAATTTATTACTGAAGAGTTTATTATTAGTTTCTTTTGACATTTGACAGTACCTACTGATACAATCATATTTATAATAATTAAGTAGTGTATTAGTTTAAACGTTTATTTTTTTCTTTCTATGGATAACATTTTTTATTAATATTTATCGTTTCTTTTTTTCATTTTGATGTGTTGGCGCCCCCAAGTAGAGTTATGGCGCCCCCTAGGAAGGCAAACGCGGTATTATACAATAAAAAAATAATTTAGCAAATATTAAACATAAACATTCCCACAACATACGACAGGATGAAGGTCTTCATATTCCTTTTTGTAAATTAAAGCAATATTTTATAAATTAGCATAGTTAGTTAAAAAGCCAATAAATTTGAATATTTTCAAAAGAATATTATAGGATTAGTTGTTGAAAAATTGCTTCTATAGTTTAAAAGAATATTTTGTAAAACCATATTTTGTTACATTTATTTGCTTTATAGCTTTTATTAATTTTTATTTATGTAAATAGAAATAACTAATTGCGTGACAATCCTATTTACATTGTTTGAGGGAAAATAAAGTAAGTATGGTATTGTATTACTGAGGCCCTTCCTACCCTTCTTACCCCCATTTTTTAAAACTTTTTTTCATGTTTCCGATAATTTTGAGTCCGAAAATGCAAAAAAAAATTTCGTCTGGTCGTCTGTGTGTATGAATGCCAGCACGATAACTCTAGAACGAAAGTTCTGATTGACTTGCGGTTTTGATTTTCTTGAATAATTCTAACTTAGAAATCCTATTGATTTTCAGAATTTTCGGTTCATCCTAACTACTTTAATAACAATTTTCTTAAAATCCGCCTATGCATTCCTTATGTGACAATTTTAGGAATTTCAATTATTTCTTACGTCAAAATTCCTAACATTCTTCACATTCCATAAATTGCAAACATTCTCTAACGATCTGTCAAACAACAGCTGTTGATAGTAAAGGTAAAATTTCTAAGACGGGTTGCGATATTCATACTTGCAACCATAGCCATTTTGGAAGCTATTTTTATTTGAAATTAGTCACCAAGCCTGCCAATTTCTTAAAAATAACTTTTTTAGGGTGGTGCTAACTTAAGCGTACTACTATTTTGCCCCTAACCACAAAAACACTTTCATCAAATTTACTGGCTCTCTGTCGCAACCCCATAAAATAGTTAACCTGCCATTTTATTTGGTAAAAATCAGAATAATGCTTGGCTGTGCCTGTCAAGTATCAAGATGTCAACTGTGATGTGTGAATAGCCCTTAAAAATCAAATTATTTAAAAATGTATGCTTCTTTTGATATTTATTGCAAATAATTTGTAGTGTATCTCAATTCAGGCTTTCCATAAATAAAGGTACAGCAAGATAGATAATATAATATAATGTTCTTATACAAAGCACTTTTTTATTATATAAAAGAGAGGTAGCATATAATGCTGGTTTTTTATAGATAATTTTAATTACATAATTTTGGATTACATATTCAAGCAGCGAATTGTAAATAATAATTAGTAAACTACTAGTCATAAATCTCCTCAATTCATAAAATTTAAAAATGAATCTTCCTAATTTGGGATTTTAATGACGTAATGTGATCAACTCACTTCAAATTTTGATCAATTATGATACCGAGGTATTTTGTTGTGTTTTTCATTTTAATTATAAAGTTGTCATTTATTTGTATGTTGAAAGAAGGCCTTTATAAATTACATTGCTCTCTATGGATCTACCTTAACACAAAAATAGTTTTGTGGCTATAAGTTGCTATAATCTACCGTCGCGAAACTATTAATAATTTAAACATAGTAAGTAGTATTAATATAACATCAAGTAATTTTTGAAAAGAAAGCCGGCAGCACACATTAGTATAATTAACGTATTTTATACGTAATACTCGTTTAATTTTGGTATTGGTTGATTCCGTATATGTTTACAGTTTACGATTATTATACATACCGTCTTTTAAACGATATATTATACGTTTTTTATATACATCCTAGGGTATATAATTGTAAATTTTTCTACGTTTAGATATAGTTAACATATACGACTATTTTTAGTTTGCGATGAACTATTTATATAGAGTGGGCCTAAATATTCGTTTAGGTATATTTAAATTAAATTCGTATAAATTTACATAATATTACAATATGTGTTCTTCGCTTATAATTCTCTTTTAAATTTTGTCTTGGTTGTTTTTTAAACGTTTACCATCTACCATTTTTATACTTAACGTTTTTTAACAGATAAATTAAACGCTTTTGTTTGTCGATACTAGTAAATATGCCTATATTATTCTACGTTTAAATATAAGTCACCTTAAATGTATATTACCAGTTTACGATGAACGAGTAGACAGAAGTAAATAATATGTATATATTTAGGTTTATTTAAATTAAAAGCTTATAGTTATATTTATTTACATTACTTCCATATTTTTTTAATTATATTACCTGCAATATTTATAACAAATTCCCCATATACACGGAACTATTTTTAGATGGCGGATGGAAGATGACGTACTAGTGGTACGGTCTTTTCTCATTTCTACTCATGCGTATGTATTATTGTTCAGTGTAGGGAATGGTTTGTGGCAGCAGCTCATCCATTTTCATTTGTGTACACGTTTTGTTGCATTGTATGTTTCTTTGGCGTCCCGGCCTTTACGATATTGATTAAAAGCATAGGTAAGTTTCTATTAATGTTTTAATTTAGCTACTTCTTTAATAATTGTTGCATTTTACAACAACTACTGTTTTATAGGTAGGGTTTAGTGTGTAAAAGGCTTATAGAAACTCCAAAACATAACCTTCTTTTTGTTTCTCTTATTTTTATACGTATTTTTTAGACTACCTAATTATTCTAAACATACTTATTTTCCTTTTTTGTTGGTCAGTTGTTCTTTATTTAATAAAATGTCTAAAATAACCCTGTCTCGGCGTCATCTACGTAGAAAAATAGCATAAAATGTTCAAGATGCTTTAAAGTCAAATCAATTAATAAGACTTCGGACATTAATATCATCTGATTCTCTTATTTTAATAATTTCCAAGAAAATCATACAAATTTAACTTCGGAGCTTTTAGAAAATATTTCACCTGAAATTGAGTTACATTTTGGTTATAGGAATGGGGGTGAACCAAGCGACTTAACCGACCGAACGATTAGGTGTGCCATGCAAGATTGGCTTAAGTTAGCTAAGGCCCGTCTAGGACACAACACATCCAAAGTGTTAAGCTAAGATTTTAATTTTCATATATATTTTTTGTTAGTTAAAGAAAAGTTTCGTTTAGTTTGTTATTCAGTATTTTAGTTTTTATTTTTTAGTACTTATTTATTTTTTAGTATTTTATTGTTTATTTTTTTTAATGGTACTGTATCATTTTTATTTTATATATAAATATCAGTCATGTACTGAACATAATTCTGAACTGAAAGCCATTTTATTTCTTTTAACATAGTTGCAATAGTCATCCTTTTATCCTTTATTAATAGATTATAAATAGGCGAAGTAAGGAGCCCAAATATTTTACATGAGCAGGCTTAAGAGGCAAAGGGGCCAATTATTATTGGATAAATTGCTCGAACAAGTTTTTAAACCCTAATCAAAAGGCGATATAGAATGGGTTTAAAAATCAAGGCTTATGAAAATAATCACATGGTTTAACCTAAGTAATGCCAATGCTTCACAAACCAAAAAATTCAACGTCCTAATACTACTATCGGCTTTCGGTACTTCGTTCCAAGTTAAATCATTTCTCGTTTTTGTTACGCTACGAGTTTACCCTTGTCTCGATAAGGTGGGAACCACCATTTTAGCGTCTCTCGAATTATAAGTGTTTTCTCAAAATTTTTGCATGTGTTAGAAATTAAACTAATAGGCCTATAATTTGCTGGTGAATTTGGGCTACTATTTTTGATAAACTGGCTTGACTCAATTTTAAAATGTTTAGGACATTTACCTTTTACATTCACCTTTTAAATAAAAGAAAATAACCCAACTTTAAAAACACTCTCTATAACAAAACGCTGCCGACCTAATTTCACTTAGTTTCTCTTACAAATTGGCTACATTCTATAATCTTATCCCCAACGAATTTAAAACTCTACCTATTCGTTTATTTGAAAGAAGAATAAGAACATTTTTAATGAATGAAAATGTCCAATTTAAATTTTTACTATTCTTTTCATATTAGACAATCGATTGGCAGTTCTAGCGAATTTACTATTAAGCTGACTTTCTTTGAAGTTTCTTTTTTTATCATATAAAATTAACTTATTTATTCTTTTGTTTTCTCCAACATCTGAATGGCCGCAGTACCTAGATTTATCATCAATTAATGCGATTCCAAAATAAAGAAAAACTATAATCTATGGCATTATCTTTAATATTAAATAAAATTAATTATTTTAGCCAATTTACACAAATTATATAGTTATGTAAATAATTTAGTTACGCTTCTTGATTTTTATATAAAATTTTTGCATAAAATTGCTTATAAAATAAATATGATTAGGCCTGTCATAGTCATAATAAATTATTATACGACAAAAAATATGTAAAATAATTATAGCATTATAATATCAATTTTATATACTTAGTTTCATACAGGATGTGACTTTTAGATGTTTTACTTTACCCTTTAGTTATTCAAAAGCTGCGTCTTTTTTGGATATGGATGCTTGGCGTTTCGTCTTATATATGACTTTGGGTGGGGTTTTCCGGGTTTTCCTCCACCTGTAAGTCAAATAGCACCATCAGTCATCTGTAAGTCCCTCCGGAGTGCCACGGCAAATAATAATAATAATAGTCGTTTCTTCCTCCAGACAAGCTTAATCAGCTTTTAGGGTTAAAATTTACTCGTAGGGGGTAAATCATAAAAACTGTATTTTTACGGTATATTTAAGGTGAATTGTTCACTTATGTAAAAAAGATAGGATTTAGGATCTAAAACATAGTGTTAAAAGTTACATGTTAATTTATAATTTGGGAAAATTGAAGAACATGTATGTTATGTTATGAAGTATTAATATATTGCGACCTTAAAGGTCTATTGTGTCCTTTCTGTCTCTAAGACAGCAAGGGAATAGTTTTGATGTCTATAACGACCCTTTCAGATATTTTTTGCCAACAAAATGTAGGATTTGGAATGGCTCCAAGTTGGACACATCCTCTTCTATTTGGTATGGTTCTCTTAATAATAATAATAATAATAATAATAATAACAATACTCTCCTTAATTCACCCCCTTACGAGTGAATTTCAACCCCTGAAGTCGACTGAACGACTTGTGTAGGGGAAGGGACGGCTATTATTATTATTATTTGCCGTGGCGCTCCGGGGCGACTTAAGGATGATTGATGGTGCCATTTGACTTACAGGTGAGGAAAACCAGGAAAACCTCACCCACCATCATCGAGACGATAATGTATGGCGATTTTATAATCTGCATGTCATATCAATAGAAATTGAATTTTCTATTAATACGGCACACATCAAATCCTAAACCGAACCATGCAATTTAATTAAAAATCCACATGGTCTGGTCTGGGATTCGAAGCCCAGCAGTCTCGGACTCATAAACTTGCCTATAAATGAATATAAGCGCGTTAGACCGCTACACCATCGACCCGATTCTGAAATGCTACACATTCAGTCAGAATGAGAATAGAGGTTTCGTTCTCCCCCTCACAGAATCTGTTTACCTTGTTCTTGATCAATCTATATCTTAATATTTTTGCCACGCTCTCTTTCATTAAATGTAGAGGTATGAAGTTTAAGATCACCTCCACTGCAGCCGTAGGACAGGTCCTCATTGCATAGGTGATCCAGACAGATATTAGATCTAGTAGTAGCTAAACTAATTCTGTTACTACATGATACAGCCCCGTGCATACCTAGGTAAAACGCATGCAGTTCTTTCTGGGAATTGCTGCACTCTTGACAGATTGAATGTCATGAATACCACACGTGGTTCTTACTAACTTTTCCAGTTAGGTTTATTTTTGCAATAAAACTGTGTTACAGGCTATAACAATATTTTACATTTTCAGATATTGGTTGGTTGGATTTATTTAGCAATATTTCAAGTTTGTTTATAATTACTGGCTGTAAGTAATACATGCGGAATAAGAAATCTGTTTTCAAATGGAAATGAGATCCAACTTAATTACAAATTATTCATCCATCGACACAGCTTGAAAATTTAATATAACTGACACCTAAAGCAAACATATATTGAATAAAAACTCTAGACTTTAATAGTTTTTCTCAAACCAACTTTTCTCAAGAAAATCTGACAAATCTTTGGATAATCTCTTGTAGTGAAAAAAAAAAAACCAAAATCGCGTAAATCTCTAATCAACGCCGTTTGATTCCACATGACATTTCTTATCAAAAGGACTTTGCAGAAAAAGCCGAACCATTTTTTACTATCAGAGTAAAATACGGCGACGAAAGAAAACTCGGTGGATAACAAGCTTGGAATTCGTACATTTAGAAATTACCTTGGAAATCGTTCAAACTATCGCTTTTTACTAAAAATGATGTTGCGTTTGTCTGTCCACATCGGATGCATTCGAGATACGATTTTTTCAAATGTAGATGTAATAAACAAAATGGCGAAAATAACGGAAATACTAAACTAACAACTTTTCACAGTATGCCAGGACTGCACAAATTAATTCTTCATGAAAATGCTATTCTGGTCACATGGAGCCACATCTGGAGAGCTATTTTCAAATTTGAGAGAAAGTGAATTCTCTCAAGATTTTCATGAGAAATGTCATACGTCAGTATTTTTAAAGCCAGTGAGAACTAAAATGCTTAGGAGAATTTTAATTCTTTCGAAATAAACCGATAGAAATAGTCAGTGAGCTCTCACTGGCTTTAAAAATACAATACTATTTTCTTGTTAAAAAGAGTTCTCTCAAATTTGAAAATAGGTCCCTAGGAGCGAAAGGAGCATAGATAAAATAAAATAAGATACTGTCAACAAGTAATCTTTATCTTTGTCTTTGTCGGTTATAAGCTGGTAGGGTTAGGTTTGGCCCAGAACACTGCGGCCTCTTGGGTCTATTGTATTCCCCTGCTTTCCACGTATTCAGGTACTATCTTTGGAATAATCATGTGCATTTGGTTAGTTTTAATCAGTTCCATACCAAGTGTTCCTGGGGATTCTTTTCGATTCTAGGCCGAAACGGATGAGACGTCACCTAGTTAGAGCTTCGCATTCGAAGATCACATGGTATGAGGTTTCTTCCTCTTCCCTCATTGTGTAATCCCATCACATGAAGGTGTTTCAGCAAGCAGTACCCTGTTAGTAATTCCACAATGGTGAATATCTGAGGCCTTGCGAGTTGTAATACCTCAGTATCCATGCGTGGTCCCCTTAGCATGACTTACTGATTCTGAGCCCTTTTATCTGTTGCCAGTGAATTTTGTGTTTTGTGGTTATCCACCTGTTCACTGCCTTTCGAGCAGAGGTTTTGCTTATCCCAAGTGCAGTTTCGGGTCCTGTGAATGGTAGTTGTGATCACTGGTACCTACGCTAGTTTATCCTTATTGTGGGTTGTCAGATCATTTAGTATTCCAAGGCAGTTCCAGACCAGCTTTGACTTAATTCTGTTTGAATCAAGAGCCTTTAAGGCTGCTTGGCTATCTGAGAGAATTAAGATGGTTTGTTTTTTGTACCTCCTTCTTAAATTCTCTTGTACACACAATTTGATTGCATGTATTTCAGCCTGAAATACAGTGGTATGTTTTCCCAGTGAGACGATGATGTCGCATTTGGGTTTACCTCCGTGTTCGCCAGATCCTATTCCCTTGTTAGTTTTAGATCCATCCGTATACCATACGAGACCGCCAAGCAAGTATTTCTCTACCTCCTTATTTACCTCGTTCCAGTTGCAGTTGAAGGTTAGGAATGTCATATGATATCATTCCTTGTTTAATAAGGGATCATTTACTTGATAAGTTATTCTGGTATGATTTATATGTCCCAGTGGGTTCTAGCTGTTATGCACTTATTCTGGCCTCCTCCTTCATGACTAAGTCAAGGGGTGGAAGTTTTGGAATGATTTTCATAGAGGCTGTTGGTGTACTTCTCAGTGCTCCTGTTATACAAAGGCAAGCCAGCCTTTGAACTCCTGAGAGGGTATTAAGAGCTGTTTTCTGGTTTACTTTTGGCCACCAAACAACCGCTCCATAAGTCTTGTGATTGCCGAATATAGCCAGTGTATCATTTTCGGTTTTAATCCGCATATTTTTCCAAATACTCGTCTCCCTACAATGAGAGACATTTTACATTTGTTGGTCACTTTTTGTAAGTGTTGGTTCCAAGTAAGTTTGCTATCTAGGATTAGATTTAGATATTTGACTTGGTTCGTTCTGTTAAGCATTCCTCTAAACAGAGTCTGAGTTTCTAAGACCTCTAACCTTGTTTTCCAAGTAAAGGTTGTGACTTGTGCCTTGTCAGGGTTTAACAAGAGGTTTTTACTAACGCACCACATTTCTGTCAGCTTTAGAGCTCTTTGGCATGAGTTCGAAGAGTGGCGTTTGGAGTTTCCCTCGGATAAGGATGACTATTTCAGTGGCCTATCCTTGGGCGTACAGCAGTTGATTGTTTAGTGTTTTCAGCAGTTCATCTGGACTAGGTTCCATAGTAGAGGAGAATGAACTCCACCCTGTGGGCATCCCCTGTGGATATTCACGAGCATGGTTTCACTGAACATTTGTACCCGTACTTGCCGTTCGCATAACATGTCTTCTATCCACAAGCAAATGGAATCTTATATTCCATGTTTGCGAGTGGTAGCTACCATTGATTTAAAGGAAGTATTATAAAAAAGTCCTTCTATGTCAAGAATTGCTCCTAGGGACTATTTCTTGGATACTGATTCCCCCTTCTATCTTGGTAACAAGATGATGCAGAGCAGACTCACAAGTTTTTCCCAACTGACAGGCATGTTGGTTTGTATGAAATCAGAATGGTTTGCCGGACATGCTGATCAATCAGTTTGTCTAATCCTTTTAACAGAAATGATGTCAGAGTTATTGTTCTGTATTTCTTTGCCACGGCATATGTTGGACGTCCTAGTTTAGATATAAAAATCACTTTACTTTGTTTCCAGGTATTTGGTACTTGTTTATGCACCAAACTTGCCTTATAGAGCCTACAAATATGCGGGTCCAGTGTTTTTATTGCCTCTTGCAGAAGCATAGACAATACCCCATCTGATCCTGGTGATTTGTATGGATTGAAGGTGCGTATTGCATATATTACTTTCTCTGTTGTGACTACCCGTTCTGCAGTTTCCCACTCTTGGCTAGAGACTCTTTTTTGAGAATTCCAATTCGTATGAGTTTGATTTGCTGCATTTGGGATTGTTGTGCAATCAGAGAAATGCGCGTTTTGAGAAATAGTTCTGTTTTCATTCCAGTTTTATTGTATTCTTCTGTTTGGGTTTTTAAAGTTCCCACAGGGTTCATTGGATCTTTTGCTAGTCTGCATCCTTCAGTTGTATTTTCAACAAGTAATAGTTGCTGTTATACTATCAGAGGGCGTTAACATCGCAGTAGTATGAAAGCGATGTTGCCGGGGTCCATAAATTTTCATGAGAAAAGAAAAAGCGAGGTCTATTTTTATTATTTTTACAAAAGTACGTTTGTTTTTCTACTTTTTTGTTTCACAACTTTCTAATACCTAATTTTCATGTATTTTTTTAATTTTAATCATTAATTTTCATAGGTAGGGAAGTACTGGTAAATAGTACTAACTATATAAAGGGGTTATAATTCGACAAAATTAATATTCAGTGTTATTGATATATTTTAAACATCTTTTTTTACTGGTCTCTATGTTTTTGATACAAGTAAATTACAGTATTTGTTTTTGAATTAAGGAAAATTGTCTAAATTACCTGTTTCCGCATATTATAGATGTTGCACTATAGAATGTAATATATCACTGTACCTGTATAAATCAAACTGAATATTCAATTTTCCACATTTCTTAGTTTATAGTACAGATAATTAATCAAGCTAACGACATATGTATAATGAACACTAATGATACATAAACACATATATACATCTATACGAAGTGTGTAAATAGTAATAATTAGATAAAATCAAAGTTTATATCATATTCTCTTTCGATTCTCCGATTAAAACAACTATTCAACCAAAACCTAGGTATTTTGAATACACACAAGTGTTTTTTAAATTGACCGTTCTTCTTTTCGCAACAATATTGGAGTAATACTGCTAAAACGCAATATTTTTGTCGCATATTTTTAAGAGTTATTGTATAACCCCATAAAAATAAATCCATCTTTGTTAAATCAGGCCACGTACATATTGTTACGCAGCACCCTGCAGTAGCCTGCGGCTATTATAGGAAACGTACAGATAGAAAAAGAAGTGGAATGTTACTCATCGCCCTACATTGTGCTGCGGTCGTCATAGGTAAAAGTACAAGTAAAAGAAGATAGAATAGTTCCAGAAATGTCTGGAAATGTCATTACCGTCAAGAATATTCTAGATGAAAGTTCGAGAAGGGTCAAGCAAGCTATATAAGGATGCTCCTGACATCAGTTTTGAGTTTGATGATAGACGTTACATGTTAATGTTATCAGTTATATCGTTATTGTTAAAGTTGAATTGAGTTATTATAAAGTTGAATTGAAATAAATTGTGATACCAAAAACCTGTGTAACAATATAAAGCTCAAACAACACCTCGCGTAGTTGCATCACAAAGAACAACCCCAAAGAAAAGGTGCTCGATAACTTCCTAGAGAACAACGCTGTTGCGCAGTAATCGGACCTCTAGAACCCACTCACTATACTGAAAGAGGAATTCCAGGCGACATAGAGACACTTGAGATTGCACTTTTTCACTAGAAATGTACTCCCTACACGAAGGAGATAGTGCACACAACCCCGCTCTACCTCACTTAGGTGAAGGTGAAGCAGGAATGGAAAATACTCCGAAAAAAGTGACTATCACAAAGGATAGTGGGCCATAGAGGCTCAAAATTCGAAAAAACAATTTCTCAATATAATGTCGACTTGGAAAAAATGGTCAATCAACATAAAGGCACAATAAAGATGCATAATGGTCTAGAATTGTGTTTCGACGTTTAATCACTCACAAAAATTATTATATTGGGCCCAAAGAAGGTGAAAATTCGAAAAATACAATTTCCAAATCGAATTTTCACTTGGAAAAAAGGCCAATCGACAGAAAGGCACAATGAATATCCAAAACTGTTTAGAATTAATTATATTTCGAAGTTTGAGCACATATAATTATAATGAGCAAAGCGAGAATAAGAATTTAAATAATTTCCAAACCGAATTTCGACTTGAAAAAAAGTGGTTAATCGACAGGAACATGTTTTCGGGAACACCCTATAACATGTAAAGTATTTAGGTGCGAGTATAAGAGAAGTTGTATTTGAAACTCATGATCACATACATAGGTATAAAAGTGACTTACGGGCAGGTGTATTTATACCCGCAAAGTTTCAGAATCTGTAGGGGATTTAGTCACAAGTTCGTGTATGTATTTTGCATTTCCACTTAACTTGGAAGTCTCAGTAACCGCCCTTCGTACAGGGGTCAATAAAATGTTTCAAAGACCTGAAAATCAATTTTCGTTATATCAAACAACATAAACTTGTCTAAGCTAGCTGAACAAGTATTTGTTAATATATAAATAATTATTATCTAAAATAATAATGTCCTCTGCTCATTTACCGGCACGAAAAAAAGAGCACTTGCACATTTTAGATATGAAAAAAGAAATTTTATGGTTATACCATTTTACACACAAACAACAACATGTTTTTAGAAATTTTTAACAACAATCAACCTTTTTATTTGGTAAAATAAAAAATCTATTGTTATACTTAAAAAAAATCACTACAAAAAACGAATTTGCGACCTTAACTTAGTGAAAACACCAGAGGCGCATTTTTAATAACGAGAGTTGCCCCCACGTGCTTGAATTAATGCTTGCATTCTCCTTGGCATGCCTAATATCAAATGGCAAATGTTTTCTTGAGGAATAAGGTCCCATTCCTCTGAAAAGAGCTTTTTGTCCCGCTTTTAAGTCTTTTTTGCTCTTTAATGAACCGTCACTACTCCAAAAAAATAGAATTCGTCAACAAAAAAATCTCCAAATCTTCATGTTTTCGATTTATCCCGCTTTCTACTTTTCAAAATATGGTCATTTTACTCATGTCTAAATATAATTAGGCATCTCATCTTTATTCTGCTGGGTGAGTTGGTTAACATATTGTCTGTTCGCTATACTTACGCGGGTTTCGGATTAAAAATTTTATGAGTATTTTCAGGTAAGTACCCGAAAGTTTGACCTGTTCTTTGGGGAAATATCAACTGGTTAAATGAAATGAAAAATAATGTACAACTTTTTAATTAAATAATAATGGAGAATCTTTTGTATAATTGAGAGCAGAATTATTAAACTTCTTCATTAATGGAGTCTAATGTGGCTATTATGAACCAAATAATAATTTTATATTACACTTCACACAGAAAATATGGTCTAAGTATAGCGAACAGACTGTATATATTATTACTCAAGGACAAGACATTAGTAATATTTTTTTTAAGATTATTTTTTATCTTCTTTTATATAAACCCAAATTTATGTCTCTGTACGAGATAATAAAAACTATAATTAATTACATCATTAATATCATATTGACCAGAATACTCGTATTATCGAATAACATTTTTTAGCTTTACCCAAAAAAGACGCTGATACTATTCTTACTTGCTTTCTTGTTAAATGTATTAAAGGTCTGTCCTATCCATTGTTTTTTATTGTTCAATAAATCTCTTGTTGAAGGACATTTTCTCTCAATATGGAAATTGGCATATGTAATTCCCATACATAAGTCAGGGGATACATTACAGGTCCGTATCGAAATTGTGTATCATTTCTAAACTATTTGAGTTAATTATCATATACTCTTAACTTATGCTCTATTTTAGAAAATATGGATAATAGAACTCAAGTTGATTTCATCTACACAGATTTTAGCAAGGCTTTCGATAAACTTGATCATGCAATTTGGCTAAAAGTTAGCCGAAAGTGGTGTAAATGGCAACTTGGTAAAATGGTTTAGATCTTACCAATCTACCTGAAGGTTACCATCTGGGAACACTATTATTTAATAATTATAATAATGATGTTTTAGCTGTTTTAGTTTTGGTAAAACATATCACTCCGTATAGAAAATTGCAGATATGCAGATTGTCAAAGAATATAAGATGCCCTTAATAAACTAGTCAATCAAATAGATCTTCTTAAAATAATTAAAAAAAACAAATCACTAAATGTTGTTCATGAGACTGAAGATTTAGATATAATTTTTGACTCTAAAATAATTTAGTTGTAATCGGCATATTACTTCATTAACAAATAGAGCTAACAAGATGTTATGTTTTATTATATGCTCATTCTACGTTTTAAAATATATCCAAACCCTTCGTGTACTGTATATGGCTTGTGCCAATAGGATCAATAATATGGAGGCGACAATATGAAATACATAAACAAGAATTGGAAAACATAAATATTCTTGGATTTTACGAATGAGATAACGTTTGCTCAAACTAACCCTTAGTTTTTTCCATTGAAAAATAGACGAAAACTACAGAATTTAATCTTATTTATAAAATATTTAATAAATTTTTTGTTAGTAATCTAGTGAACATTGTTGACTTAGTCTTGTTAGTGTTCTTTTTTTTTAAATACAGAAAGACTGGAATTCAGAATAGGGAAAGACCAAAATAGGGGCTAAGGGTGTATAGGATTATTTGTGATGTACCATATAAATAAATATTTTGAAATAAACTATTAATAATTAATTGGCAATACCTATTGTAAACAAACCATTAAATATCACTATATTGTTGTTGCAGAAGGAAGAAATCCTAAAAGTATAATAATAAAAGATTAGGAATTATATTCAAAAACAAAAGAATTAAAAAAAGAAGAAATCCGAAGAGAGTACTAAATATACCACAAGGAATACTTATTAATATTTTAACTTTATTAAAAGTAAGATCAATGGCTGTTCACTAGTATACATTAGAGTCTGATTAATTATCTACACTAATTCTGGATTATCTGTAGTTTTTATTTACATTTCCTTCTTATCAAGCTCTATTTTTTTATCCTCGTTTATCTCCAACTTACAAATGTTTATTTTCTTTTGTAAGTTGACTTGTACTATTCTGTAGTTTTTTACAAAATTTTATTAGGTCTTCTGAAATATTTGATAGAATTTTAGTTATTCGGGTTCATATTATTTGATTAGGTGATCTAGTATCTCGTTTCTTGGTGTATTGGTATAGATTAGCAATCCAAGTTGGATATCGGAATTATCAAAACTGCATTTCCTTAAAATATTCTTCATTATTTATACAATTCTGATTTTATCCTTTTGGCGAATCTTGATAATTGGGTTTTCTATTGGAGTTGGCACTTTAATTGGTTATCCAATTTTGCCATATTATCGAATATTGAAATATTCTTCTTCAAGGGCATATGTTTAAATATCGTATTCGCAATTTTTCACATACATCTTTTTACATGTCAAATTTTCACTATCAAAGCAAAATTCTCTATCAAATATTGTTGGACCTGCTTCGTTAACAATTTTAAATGAAATATTACTCTCTTTATGTTTTATTTGGCATTTTATTTTTGTCCCTTGATTACTTTGTCCCCTTTGATATCGCTACCATTTTGATCTACAATATAATATTGCGTTTTAGTATCTAATATATTCTTTTTTTTAGACTTCATGTCAATCTTCTTCAAAACTTAATTTATTGAGAGATATATATTATATAGCACTTCATCATCATTATATTCATCTTTAGATTTGTCATATTCTTCAGTTGAATCTGCCTTCTTTCTTTTATTTCTATTTTTCTTTGACTGAGTTAAAAAATGTAATTTTCCTTAACAGCTTTCGCAGAAGTATTTATTAGCTGGACAATTTGTTCTCCTATGTTTTCTAGATAACACATATTTTGCATCTAAATATATCAGGTTTCTTATAATTCCTCTTCTGATATCATGAAACGTAATATTTTATAATAAACATTAATATTTTTCGACGTTCATGTGATGTAAAAGTCGTTCATAAAGGCTTCTAGACAATTTTGGTAATTGTTTGGCCCATAGTCTCCATTCCCAGGTCTCGATGGAAATCTATCTCTATTTCGACAGTACCAGGGTGCATCATGGTGCATGGAGATCTTACTGCGAAGAAATCAAAAGATTTCCCGCAGGCAGCGAGGCTTCAAAAAGCTCTCTCAAAAGATCCACACCAAAGCATTGGTGCGCTAAACAAATAGAATGGCACGAAAACTGCCAACCTCGAAGATAGCATCAAACTTCTGCTGTCAACACACTTCCCTGACTCGGTCATCACAGACGTGGCCGACTGGACAGAGGAAGAATACAATCCATCGGTCTATGATTTGCAAACTGCCAAACACATTGTGGACGATGAAACAATTAGATGGGCAATATCCAGCTTCTCTCCATTTAAATCGCCAGGATCTGACGGTATCTATCCATCCCTACTTCAGTGGGGTCTGGAAGAACTCACACCGCACTTAAAGGGTATATTCAGATCCTCGTTGGCTCTGAGGTATATCACCAAAAAATGGAGAGAGGTAAAAGTGGTATTTATACCCAAACCTGGAAGGATGGATTACACTGTCCCGAAAACATACCGATCAATTAGTCTTCCGTTTTCCATGAAGACATTGGGAAGGCTATGCAAAAGGTACATAAGGAATGCGGTGATTACAACACCACTACACCCAAACCAACATGCATACACCCCAGGCAGATCTACTGATTCAGCCCTTTATCTAGGTGCTGGCCGGATAGAAAGATCCCTGGACAATAAGGAGTCTGCCTTGGGTGTTTTCATAGACATAGAAGGTGCTTTTGATAATATATTCACTAACCAACAGGAATGTTCCACAAATGGTTTGTCGGTGGATACATAACATGCTCTCAAAGCGAACAGTAAACATAAGTATAGAAGATGTGAATATAAGAGGCTTGGTTGCGAGGGGATGTCCACAGGGAGGCGTGCTATCACCTCTACTGTGGAATATTGTCCTCGATACCCTCATCAGCCGCCTCAATAATGACAGTCACTACACAATAGCATATGCAGATGAACCTGGTCATTCTGCAAACAGGGAATTTTGATAACATACCCTGCGAAATAATGCAAGTAACTCTACAAATTATCGAACAGTGGTGCAAGGACCATTCACTGTCTATCAATCCTAAGAAGACAAAAATTGTCCTTTTCACAAGGAAAATAATGAAAATGGAATTAAAACCTCCAGAACTCCTAAACACAGAACTAAACTTTGCAACAGAGGTGAAGTACCTAGGTCTCACCTTTGACAGCAAGTTAACATAGAACTCGCAGTTAGAAAATAGAGTTAAAAGAGCATACATTGCTTATGAACAATGTCGCCGAACCGTGGGGCGCACCTGGGGTTTCTCTCCCAGAATCGTCGCATGGACTTATACGGCCTATGCTTACATACGGTGCAGTTGTCTGGGTACCGAAAACCCAAAAATTCTCAGCTATTCCCAAACTAGAACAAATTCAAAGAACAGCATGTCTCAACATAACAGGAGCTATGAAAACAACACCGACCAGAGCCATGGAAGTCATTCTTAGTCTCACTCCCCTTGATATTTACATCAAGGAGGTTACTCTGGCGACAATGATACGCCTCAGCACGGTTGGAATAGAACCTAATGTAGGATCTAGTGAAGCGAGACGTGGCTTTTGGCAGGAGGCGCTCGATACGCTCCCACTGCTTCAAGCGAACATGGACTCGATTTCACCGAGATATATCTTCCATAAGCTATATAAAGTTTTAATAGAACAAATAGAAGAGCCGGAAGTGGCAGGTATGATTCATATCTACACCGACGGTTCTAAAACAAAACAAGGCTCAGGATGTGGAACATACTCCAGAGTCTTAAACCTAAACAAAAAATAGACTGTGAATAGTGCCAGTGTAGTTCAAATAGAGCTAACGGGGATTAGCATAGCCGCAAAAGAAATAACCAGAAACAATATTACTGGAAGGAACATGCTCATCTATACAGATAACAGACAAGCACTAGTTACCCTGAACAGACCACGAATTTACTCAGGGTTAGTAGTAGAATGTCACGAAGCTTTGGCCGAAGTATTCGTCAACAATGTGGTCACCTTAAGATGGATCAAAGGTCACGCTACATCGAAAGGTAACCGTCTTGCTGATTCACTAGCCAAGAAAGCAGCCAACCAAATACTTTGTGGACCTGGCCCTTATATTGGTCTGACAAAATCGGTAGTGACAGACCTAATCAAAGAACATTCCCTTGTGAAATTCAAAGAAACATGGGATGAAACAAGGAACTGCAGAGTTGCCAGGGAGCTTTTAAGTTATCCTGACAACATTGCAGCAAACAAATACTTGACTATGACTAGACAGAATCTGCACCTAGTCACAGGCATTCTGACTGGTCATTGCCAAGTAGTAAAGCATCTCCATATCATGGGGCTGTCAGAATTCGCACTCTGCAGAGGGTGCGACAAGAAGATGAGACCATTGAGCATATCCTTTACAATTGCTCGACGTTCTCATTTATTAGAAGATTTGTGTTCGGCGAGTATCGGCTAACACCAGCCGATATAATAATAATAATAATAATAATAATAATACTCTCCCTAATTCACCACCTTACGAGTGAATTTTAACCCCAAAAGCTGAGCTTGTCCGGGGAAAGAGACGGCTATTATTATTATTTGCCGTGGCGCTCCGGGGCGACTTAAAGATGATTGATGGTGCCATTTGACTTACAGGTGAGGAAAACCCGGAAAACCTCACCCACCATCATCGAGACGGTAATGTATGGCGAATTTTTTTAATCTGCATGTCATATCAACAGAAATTGAATTTCTATTAATACGCCACACATCAAATCCTAAACCGAACCATGCAATTTAATTAAAAATCCACATGGTCTGGTCTGGGATTCGAAACCCAGCAGTCTCAGACTCATAAACTTGCCTATAAATGAATATAAGCGCGATAGACCGCTACACCACCGTGCCCGATATAAGAGAAGCGCCTCTTGGAAACGTTGTCAACTACATTAAATCTGTAGGCTGGCTCACGAGCTAGGAAGTGCCTATCATCTCAGGAGGATGTACAATGGGTCTAAGGAGGCCTAAGCCGTGGGGGTAACGCATCCTTCACACGTTACAGATACAGAGAGAGGTTCTTTAATTCTAAAAATGTTACAACTGCTTTTAATAATAGCTTGTAAAGAAGCAATTTGCTATTTGATTAACTTTGGAATGTGAATGAAAGACAAAAACGTATGAAGCAAATATAAAAAGACTGGATGATGAAAAAACTTCCAAATCGAAAAGCAAACAAATAAAATATTGAAAATCACCAGAGAAGAACTAGAAAAAGCATTAAGTAATATAAAGACTATAACATTTTTAAGACTTTCTTTTGTTAGTAGCTTAGAAAATCTCATGGTCTTTAATTTAAGTTTTTTCATATTATGTATCAATTTTATACTATTTTAAACTGTATTCTTCCGAATTCTACTATTCGGTATTTCTCTATGATTTTTGTAAAATACCTTGAATACGTGCCTGTATTTTCGTGTTCTGGTGCATTCCATGAAATTCTCCAAATTTTTGCTTGGGCAGTCGTCGCATTAAAACTAAAAGTAATTGCTTTGGATCGACCAACTTTTCGAAACTTATCAAATTAATTTCTTTTCAGGTTTAACCCTAGGCCGTCGCAGAAATTATGCTTATTCCTGAAACTAACTTCCTTTTTCTGATACTTTTATTAAAACTGATTTTTCACAACAGTCACGTTGTTAGCACGGAAAAGGAGACTTTAAGAAACTTTCCTGTTGGGTTTATTTTTAACGTTTAATTTGTACGTTTCTAAACTAAAATAATGTATTTCATAATTATTTTGACTTTGTCGATGGATGAAAAAAAAAAAACTTAAATTTTGTATTTATCGAACTAGTTACTAAATCTAAAATAAGACGCATGGATTATAAAAATTATAATTTGAATGATTTAATGTTGTGGTAAAAAGTTCATCAACATTGATAACTTAATTTACGAAAATATTCCAAATTTCCACTAAGTACTTCATTAAAAAGTGTTACTTAGTTTACATAATATAATCGAAGAGAGAATACAAATACTTTTACCAGACTGGTACAATTGTGGCGATAATTGCAAAATGCACGGCAGTATATTCTTGAATTATTAATTGTAACATAAATTTTTACAAATTGTAAAAATCGTTTTAAAACTGAAGTGATAGAAAACAACATAACAACAAAATAAATAACTATACCTATTACCTTTTACCTATTTTTTTATGATAAATATTGCGATGTGCAAATTTTAAATTAAAATTGTTTTTATATTCTGTTCGAATGCCTATCAATATGTAAACGGAATAAGTTTCTGTGCTTTATTTCACAAACAGTTTTGTTTCAGTTTTTATTCGAATAACCCTCTGGCGATGTACCTACAAATAAAAATTTAAATTAAAAATGTTATATGTTGTTTAAAAATAAATTTGTTTTTAATGTAAATTGAATACAGTTCGACATGGTTAGTTTATGATATAGGGACGAAAAGTTGAGTTTTTCAGGTGACTAAGAGAAGTTGGCAACTCGTAGGAGTCCGAAAATAGACTTTTCGCCCGTGTTTCATAGATTATTGTTTATTAAAATGTGCTTATAGTGTGACAGGCTTCTGGCTTCACCTGCTGTGAAGTAAGAAGTCGTGTTTGGTGCTGAAGTAGTGAAATTAGAACAAGGGTTGCTCAGGCGCCAGTTTTGCTACCGCAGTTTGCTTTGCGACCTTGTAGTACACCAGAGTGTACTCAAAGTAGACTCAGTGGGGTTAAAAATACCTTCAGGTGGTTACCGCTAATGGGATAGTGTAGTGACTTACATTTACTACATATTTTCTTCACACTTGCATTGCGTCACTTGCGTCACACGCGTCAAACACGTCAAATACGTCAAACGCCCCTTATCCCTTGATAAACTTTAATTGCATGGCAGTTCTATAAAGACAAAAGATGGAGCTCATCACCTCGTTGCTAGGAATCAAATATTATGATTTTCGATTTTGAGTTTTTTACACACGACATGTCGTTCACTTAACATACAATATACAGGGTGTTTCTAAATTCATGCGACATAATTCAGGTCATTGCTAGTATGAAATTAAGATGGGTCTTTCCTTAAACAAAATTTCCTCAGCCCACCCCTTTGCGAGATATCACCCTTAAAAGTGGTGACTAAAATTGAGTTTTTATTTTTTTTCTATCAGCTTTTCTGTCAGCTCATCAAGGATCAACCTGCGATCTTCCAGTTCAAACTCCTCAACTTTCTGTACTGTTTCGTCCGCGTGCGACAGCCTGCCACTGCCTTTCTCATCGTTGACGTTTAGGAGACCAGCAGAAAATTCTTTACACCATTTTTGATCGATTTTCACATCCATACACTTCCCACCATAAAGTTCTTCCGAATGAAGATGAATTTCCAGGGGAGGAATTTTTTTGGGTGTAAAAATTTAATGACAGACCGTAACTCGCACTTGGCGGGAACAACAACTAGAACCTCCATCTTGCCCGGCTGCTACGTCGACACTGAGGATTCCACGGAGTTCTGCTGGGTACTATTTTGTAGACCAAAAAGGCATTGAGAATTATCAGAAGACTAGTTGATCAGTGGACAGAGTAATAGTTGTACGCGCCGAATAATTTGAAATTCAACTGTTCCACTGGTTCTCGGACAATTTACATCAATTTTTAAAGAATCCTGAACAAACCCAGTATTGTCCAATTTCGCCTAGAATTGCGTGTGGCAATACGGCGGCTTTGGATACCTTGCTTTAAATACAAGCCTCGTAGATAATTTACATGAAATTTAATGTTTAAATCCGAATTTGAATTTCGGTAAATACGGATATATTTTAAACTACGAGAGCTCTTGCAACAGTTTGTAAACGGGAGTTTCTAGGAAACAAAAATACGGAGGCTCTTCGGAACGTTCCCAGGCGGAAATTAATTAAAACATACATTTTTATAATTAATTAAAAATAAAATTTAGTAACTTTGTCAAAATAGATGTTAAAAAAAATTAGAATATTAAATCCGAAATTATATTATTTCCAATTTTTCTTATAACTAAGATGGCTGTCAATTAACTATGTTGTTGTTTTATATGCATATTAAAGAGAAATAGGTAATTTGCTTTGAATATTGCCGGCATAATAGACCAACTATGTAACACAGTACCGAAAACTAATTAATTATACATCTGCACCACTAGTTTGCATTTGTTTGCAAGGGCATTCCCTCTATCTCGACTGAGCGCATCCTACAATCTACAACTTTCTTATTAGATGTTCCAAACCAAGTGAGGTTTTGACAGTTAAAATGGTTGCCTGATGGCACACAAATCACAAATTAACAATGACTTGTTTTGATTTTGTTTCAATGAAACATTAAATAATAAATAATTTGCAGAATGTCAGAGCGTCGGGCAATCGTAGAGGGTATGCTCAATTGTCTCACCTCCTATAGAGTGCAGATTTTGACAGACTTATCATATGGAGATGCTTTCCTACTTGGCAATGACCAGTCATAATGCCTGTGATCGGGCTCAAATTCTGTCTACTCATAGTCAAGTATTTCTTTGCTGTAGTGTTGTCGAGATAAATTAAAAGCTCCCTGGTAATTATTTAGCTTCTGGTTTCCTCCCATATTTCGTTGAATTTCACAAGGGAATGTTCTTTAATTAGGTTTGTCACCACCGATGTTGTCTCACCAATGGAAGGGCCAGGTCCAAAAAGTATTTGGTTGGCTGTCTTCTTGGTTAGTGAATCAGCAAGACGATTATCTTTCGATGTGGCGGCGTGACCTTGATCCATCTTAAGTTGACCACATTATTGATGGATACTTCGGCCAAAGCTTTGTGACATTCTTGTACTAACCCTGAGTAAATTCGTGGATTGTCCAGGGTCAGTAGTGTTTGTCTGCTATCTGTATAAATAAGAATGTTCCCCTAATGATGTTTCTGGTAATTTATTTTGCTGCTATGTATATTCCATATCCTGAACCTTGTTTTTTTTTTTTAGATTCTTAATGTAGATATTAATTGTACCTGCCACTTCTAGCTTTTCTATTTATTCCTTTATAACTCTAAATGGCTTATGGAAGATATATCTCGGTGAGATAGAGTCCGTGTTCGCTTAAAGCAGTGTATCGAGCGCCTCCCGTTAAAAGTGACGTCTCACCTCACAGATCTTATATCAGGTTCTATTCCAACCGTGCGTAGTCGTGTCATTTTCATCAGAGCAATCTAATTGATGTAGATGTCAAGGAGAGTGGAGACTAAGAATGACTTCCATGTCTCTGGTTGGTGTGGTTTTCATAGCTCCTGTTATGTTGAGATATGTTGTTCTAGTTTGCGGATAGGTGTCAATTGTTGGATTTTCGATACCCAGACAACTGCCCGTATGTTAGCGTAGGTCTTATGATGGCCGTGTAAATCCATGTGACGGCTCCGGGGGAGAAACCTCAGGTACGCCCCACGGTTCACAAACAACGTATGCTCTTTTGACTCTATTTTCAAGGTGCGAGTTCCATGTTAACTTGCTGTCAAAGGTGAGACCTAGGTACTTCACCTCTAGTGCAAAGTTTAGTTTTGTGTTTAGGAGGTTTTTGTTCCATTTTCATCCTTTTCCTTGTAAAAAGGTTTAATTTTTGTCTAGAATTGATAGATAGTGAATGGTCCTTACACTACTATTATGTATGTTTTCAAAATTCCCTGTTTCATATTGTTATTATTGATGCACTTGGTGGGGGAACCATGTTCTACAGTGGACATCCCCTCGCATCCAATCCTCTTATATTCACATTTTCTATACCTATCTTTACGGCTCGCTTGAAGAGTATGTTATGTATCCACCCACAAACCATCTATGGAACATTCCTTTTGGTTAGTGGGTGTATTATCTTGTAAAAGGTGGTTCTGTCAAAAGCACCGTCTATGTCTATGAAAACACCCAAGGCAGACTTTTTATTGTCCAGAGACCTTTCTATCCGACCAGCAACTAGGTGAAGAGCTGAATCAGTAGATCTGCTTGGTGTGTATGCATGTTGATTTGGATGTAGTGGTGTTATTATAATTATATCTCTAATGTACCTTGCGCACGGCCAATGTTTCATGGAAAACGATGTCAGACTAATTGGTCGGTATGTTATTGGGACAGTGTAATCCATCCTTACAGGTTTGGGTATGAAGACCACTTTTATCTCAGAACCAACGAAGATCTGAATATATCTACCAGGGGCAGTATTTATTTTGTCAATATGAAAGATCAAAGTTGCCAGATGATTTTAAAATTTGGGATACGGACTTTTATTTTGATTTCAAGAAACTTTTCTAAATAATTTTTTGACGTACCTGTCACCGAAAAGCCGCTATCTTGGCAAAATAAATTAAAAATCATAGTTGGCCGAGGTTGTTCATTCTAAACAACTTTTCTTTATAACTGTTGGTCATATCTGCAACATAAAAGTCACTTAACTAATAAAATAGTTTTTTTTGTAAATTTCCAAGACATCCTTGATTTTTCAAAACTGAAATTATGTTGAAAATTAGTCTTTAACCAAGCAGGGCTGATCTCTAAAAATGAGAAACGAAATCAAAAAGTTTGTACCTTTTCCAAGAGTATAAAAATCCATATTTTCAATTAATATTCAAGCTGATTACATTGGTCCCAAAATTATTTTGAATTACAGTCCTTACATTTTATCATATTTATGTCATATTTTTAATTTCATTATAAATAAATTATGTTTTTTATACCTTTTCCTAAAACTTTTTACCCGGAAAGGCTTTCTGAAGTCCGTCCAGTCAGCATCCTTTGTCATTTGTTTCTTGTCTAAGTTATTAAAAATATGATTAACAAACAATATTTAGATGTACTACTTCGTTGTTGAAAGTTACAGGTGATATTTTGCATATTACTGATAAGTTATTGACTGTACTAAGACTATTACAGCAAAGCCTTCAATCGCATATAAATTCTCTCATTTTATCACTTCTTCATCACTTACGTTTTTCCCACTCATTTACAGATCTATTATAAAGATATTTGTACAAAAGAAGCCAAGCTGATTCCTATGATAATAAAACTTTCTAAACATCCACTTCGCTGTACCGCAAGGGTCTATTCTATTTATTTGTCTTATACTCCTCAAAATGTCTTCATTTATTCCTTAAATCTTCTAGTATCGTATCCTATATATAATAAGATTAATATACTATTAAATGGTGAGCAATTATTTCCAGTTTCATTCGCTAGAAATTTAGCTCTACACAAAGATTATACGCACTTGAATTTTCAAACCATTTTTCCATTCAAGTGAAAGCTTGATAAATAAAAAAAACAAAATAATTACGTAACTTACTAGTTCTATCTCATGCTAACTATGCGGATGAGATCTGAGAACCTTGCATTCTAAAATGAAACCAGCAAAATTATATGTCCTTTAAAAAATATTTATAACAATAGAACTAATTCTGTAAACTTCTGTACACTTTTATTTGAAAATTTCATTTAACATAACTTAGATTGCAGAAGAAAAATTCTTTACGCGAAAGTTTGAAAATTCGAATTGTCAACTCAAGTTTTCTAAATATTTACCTAACGCCAAAGTAACTTCACTACCACCCTTTGTAATTACGTTAAAATTTAGTGTAAAGATTGTTGCGGTCTTTATCAAAGAAAATGGAATTTCAGTGCGATGAGTGGGGGTTGAAAGTGTAGATAGCAAATCTCCACCACAAGTTTGAAGTCTTATTAAAAGTATTGTACAACGCGGCAGAGATGTAGGTATACATGTTCATAACAATGAGGGTGCTCTTATTGTGGAGACATTTATTCAGAGCTTGCTGGCTTCCCTTTTCATTGCTTGGTGTATAGATAAAACATTTGTAGAACGAAAACACAGTCACTTTGTTTAAAGCATGTTTACATTATTTATCATTTACATGTTTTGAATTTTTAATCAAAGTCTATGTATACTCAAATCGATATGTCTACTTTAAGGAAGAGAAGCATCTTAATTATTTTGAATTATTAAATACAGGGTATTAAAAGCGTTCTGCACAGACTTAAATAGCATATTTCAAGCAAAAAATGCCCTACAAACAAATATCCAATTCTCCATGGTTACTGAGCTACAAACTCTTAGAAATATCAGCATTTTTTTCATTCGAAAACAGCACAGGCCTCTTTCGGAAAAAACGTGAAATCGTAGGTCCCGACCTCATAAATGTTGGGCTTATTAGATATCTCTAATTATAGTTCGAATATCTGAGGTTTCGGCATAATGATGCAGTGTAAATACAAGAAATTGGTTGACCCTAACAAATTTGGCTAAATTTTATTGAAACAAACCAATGATATACATCACAATTTGGCATTAGACAAAAATTTCAACCCAGGATGCAACTATTTGTTAACAAATATGTATAAAAAATTAGATAAAAATAAACCATCAATGAGATGATTTAGATGATGTAGGAGCAAGGGAACTGCTAATGATTTGTTTGCAATCAGCAGGAAAACAGAAAGTAAAAATAAAGTAGTAATGTGTGATATCTCTCAGGGAACAATGTTATTTATAATGTACCTAAACATTTGTTTTTGCTTACAGAGAACAACAATATATTTAACTTTGAAGATTGGTTCGATTACCGATTACTATCAATGAATTTTAAAAAAACTCCATTTATCATTTAGTCCTCTAGACTCATCACTTTCAAATTTTATATTTACAGTCCAAAATAAAATTCAAATTCAACCTGCAAACCAAATTAAATATTTTGGAATTGTCATAGATAGTATGCCAAAATGGGACGTAAATATTGATTAAAAAAAGAAACTGTTGCTAGAACTCACCTAAATTCAATTTATTATGCGTAGAGAGCTTGACCCATCAGCCAGTATATTCTTTGGTATTTAATTTTAATTTCTTTTGTTTTGACATGTATTCTCTAGAGGAGCCTAGTATCTAAAGTCATACCCAGGAATTTTGCTGAATCGTCAAAAGGGATATGAGTATCATTTGATTGGAATGTGTTGCTTCCGTTTATTTGTATAGTTGACGTGAATGTACTTGTTTTTATTCAATTTGATGCGCCATTTTTTAGTTAACACGTGGATCTGGTTTTTCTGGCCGCTCCTTTATGATGTTTTCTTGCAGTGTTGTCTTCTAATCTGGATATTTCATTGTGCTTAAGGTTAGGTATATCATTGGTGTATAGTAGGTAAGGTACGGGACCCAGAACACTACTTTGTGGTACTACTGCCTTGATTTTCTTTATTTCAGAATATGTTTCTCCCTGTTAAGCGCTAAAGAAGATTTAATCCCTGCATATTTATAAATAACTACAATTTTCTTATTAAATAACTATGCATAATATAAATTAGGTATTAATTATGAGGTATCTTTCAGTTAAATATGATTTTAATAGGTCTGAATATTGTCTTGGCAGTAGTGTTTCCAGCTTGTGGAACAATCCTTCATGCCATACTTTATCAAGAGCTTGCGCTACATCTAGGAATATTGCAGAACCAACTTTGTTTCCTACTAATGTCTGTTGTTCTGTGCACTTGTAGAATGGCTTTCTCTAAAGCCAAATTGATGAGAAGGAATTAAGTTATTCTCCTCTATTATTGATTTCAATCTTTTAACAAGTAATTTTTCATATAATTTCGATATTACAGGAAGTAAAGAAATTGGTCTGTATGATGAAACTTCGTTAGGTAATTTTCCTGGTTTTGGAGTCATCATGACTTCTGCTATTTTCCAGAGCTAAGGTACTTACTTCAGTTTAATTGATGCATTAATCAGATGCATTAATGCATTAATCAGATGCATTATTGCTTTCTTTGGAAGTTGTTTCAAAATTTCACCGGCAATTTAATCAAAATCAGGAGCTTTTTACGAATTAATGTTGTACCTTTTTATAGTACATATTCTATGTTTTTGTTATTAGTTGGTTCACTTAGGTAGTTGTAGTTACCGATTGACTTTTGTTTGATATAATTAATGTCTCGTTTGATATTATTAATGTCTCGTTTGAATCGCTCATTTATGAATGGGGGCTCTGGTTTGGTGCCATTTCCTTTTTTCTTTAATTTTTTCTTTAATTTCTTTCGGGAAATTGTTTTCTTTTACCGTCTAAATGATTTCTGGCATATTTTCCTATGCTACTAGTTGAATGTTCTTTATACTTTTATACAATATGTTAACTAACTTAACCAGTAGAATGAAGATGAGACGATTAATTTTATATTTATATGTGAGTGAAATAAAGAGTGAAGCTCCCGACTCGCCTATCTGCCTGCCGTGATTGGACACATGGTTACACCTATACCGGTAGTGGGATAGCAAGTATGCTCTTTCTGTCTATTCAATAGCTGTGTTAGTAGCATTTGTTTTCTGAACTGTTCTCTGGACTCTGGTTTGAAAAGTTAACATATTCTATAGTAAAAAGTAAAAAAGATTCAACGAAAAGTGAACACCAAATATTTTCACTACCGGTTCTGAATGTCACAGATGTGTCACCTAACTTTGGCATGCTAAACAAGATTGTCAATAAGAAACTTCAAATTGTAACCACCCTTTAAAGTATTATTATTTGTCATTAATAGTGGTCGGATACTATCGATAGTCGGCCTTATCAAGAGTTACTATCGATAGTATCGATAGTACTATCGAATCTATAACATCTTTGATAGAATGGTTGATGCGTATAGTAAAGTAATACATGTTACTTATAGTTGAAATATTAAGTACCTACCTATACCTACTTTTTATTAAAAAATAATTGAAGTAACAAAATGTACATATAAAGAAAACAACAAACAGTAGGTAAGCAGAGACATAAGAATACAGGAGGAAGCAGGAGGCACACTTGTAGCGTGCGTACTTATATGATAAAAAATTAGTTAAGGCAACCTTTAAAATGAATTTTTATAGTGCTGAATTGCGTTCTTATTTTGGTTGGTTTGTTTTTTTGATCGAATTCCGTGAAAATGCAAGTTTAAACTATCGATGATTCCTTAAAACAATCGATAGTTTTCGATAGTAACACAATTGATAGCATTCGATAGTAACACACTATCGATAGTATCCGACCACTAGTCATTAATAATGTTTTACAATGTTATTCATGATATGGTTCCGTATAAATACGTGATCATTCTTGGGCTATTAGTGTTTTTTTTCAAACAGGTCCTATTTTAATCCATTATTTCATTCAACCTTTTGGTTGTTACTTTTTTGTGTGTCTACGCACGTTCAATTATTACAAAAAATATTCCATCTCCCTCTTTGTATAATGTACAAATTAATGCGTCTTTCTATATGGAACTTTCTGCTTTTACCATAGTTTTGCACTTAACCCATTTTCCAGTTGAATCTTGCTTTAATTTGTCAAACTTTCCAACAGATAAAATTAAAAATAATTAAATAAGAATGCGGGTGCCTAATGAAAGCTAATATTAACAGGAGTTAGACTTGATAACTAATTTTATTTACGTGTAGAAATTATTTTGAATTAAATATAGAGTATAGTATATAGGGCATCTCAAAAGTTGGAAACGCTATTTTTAATGTCTTTTATTTGGATAGAGGTCTATAAAAATTTCGTATTTGTTTGAATATAATTTTAAATGAATTTATTATAAAACTATGTTCCTATTCAATATAGTACTTTTCTGTAGTATCTTACTAGTTACATCTTTTTTTATATTTACTGATCAATCCTTAAATCAAAGCTAGATCTTCTTTAATTTGATTTGAATCTAGCACATAGTTCCATATATTTTTTTAACAGTATTTTGCGGTTTTTTTTTATGAATCTATCTATAATATCCGTTATACATTTAATTTTTCATTAAGCCAGATACACATGTGGAGTAGAACGTTAGAATTAATTATTGTTACTATATAATAAATAAAAATTGAAATAATAAAGTAGTTATTAGACTAAACGTCCAATTTTGAGTTTTATCATTTAGCCAATCAAAAAACAGACGTAATGGTTCTTAAAAATTGGTTTGTCTGGTTTACTTAAGTGATCCACCCTGGGGTAGTTATCAGTGTAATCAAGAGTTGCTTAGATAGTGTGCTAATGCACGTGACTGAAATTAAAGGTTCTTATTTGTTTCCCATTGATGCAAAAAATTATCTCTCGATTTCTTGAAAAATTAGGTTTTTGTTTTAAAACACCCTGTATATATTATACTTCCGTTAGCTAAATCTTGAATTATTCCTTTCTTATATTTTTTTAGCTGTAATTATAGAGTAAATAAACGTTAGATGCAATTCCGGTTCATTTTCGCAATGCGATGCTCTGGACGTGAGTGTATTAAAAAATCGTTGAAGCTACAAGGTATTGAACAGCTCCAAACAACAGTTAATCCATGGCCAACTTAAGACAGTTTAATCCAATCTCGTGACAGGAATATCTGCAGGAATGCTCGTGCCTCACCTACCAACCTTCCGTTCACTTTTGCGACTTGAGAGGAATGAAACTTTTTTAGTCTTTTACTGAACGAAGACATGTATGATTTGTTAGAATTTTATTTATACGGACGTTGTCACTAAAATATATATTGTAGCGTTTGTTTATTTTAACAATTATTTATTTATAATTTATTTACATTAAAATACTAATTAATTAATTTTTACTCAAGCATTATTTTTATTTCATACGTATAAAACTAATTTATATATTAATTTAAATGTCTTCAACTGTATCTCGGCTTCCACTGACTGACTTCTACTGTAACACATCCCATTTATATATAAAATGGTGTATGCTCTAGATTTCTCTTACCATTTATTAGACTGGTGTTTCCGGCAATTTTTCGAATATGCATTTACCAAACATCGTTCTTGTGTATTCCGTGAATGGTTCACTACGACTAGCCATAGGCGTAGCACCAGAATGTTGACTTATTTCTTTAAATATTTTCGACAATCGGACAAGTGGGGTCCTAAAATCCCAAACAAGGCAGAGAGGAGCTTAAAGGATTGGAACATGACCGGATTGGTCGAAAATAACTCGCATTACAATATGTTTATATTTAGATTGAGAAATAATGTTAATATCAACACAATTTAAAAACTGGGATATAACTAACAGGAATTATTATTATTGTAAATGTATTTGTATTTAACAAAATCAGCCGTCTCAATACTGACAGTCACTACACAATAGCATATGCAGATGACCTGGTCATTCTGCAAACAGGGAATTTTTAGAACATACTCTGCGAAAGAATGCAAGTAGCTCACAAAATTATAGAACAGTAGTGCAAAGACCATTCACTGTCTATCAATCCTAAGAATACAGAAATCGTCCTTTTCATAAGGAAAAGATGAAAATGGAATTAAAACCCCCAGAACTCCTAAACACAAAACTAAACTGTGTAACCGAGGTCTCACTTTTGACAGCAAGTTAACATGGAACTCGCATTTAGAAAACAGTCAAAAGAGCATACATTGCTTATGGACAACGCCGCCGAACCGTGGGGCGCACCTGGGGTTTCTCCCCCAGAGTCGTCGCATGGACTTACAGGGCTATCATAAGACCTATGCTTACATACGGTGCAGTTGTCTGGGTACCGAAAACCCAAAAATTAACAGCTATCCTTAAACTAGAACAAATTCAAAGAACAGCATGTCTCAACATAACAGGAACCATGAAAAGAACACCGACCAGAGCCATAGAAGTCATTCTTAGTCTCACTCACCTTAAAATTTACATCAAGGAGGTTGCTCTGACAACAATGACACGCCTCCGCGCGGTTGGTATAGAACCTGATGAGGCGAGAAGTCGTTTTTGGCAGGAGGCGCTCGATACACTCCCACTGCTTCAAGCAAACGGAGATCCATAAGTCATATAAAGTTTTAACAGAATAAATAGAAGAGCTGGAAGTGGCAGGTACAATTCACATCTACACCGACGGTTCTAAAACAAAACAATTCTCAGGATATGGAATATACTCCAGATTCTTAAACTTAAACATATAATGAGCTGTGAGCAGTAGTGCCAGTGTAGTTCAAACAGAGCCAACGGGGATTCTCATAGCAACTAAGGAAATCACCAGAAACAATATCACTGGAAGAAACATGCCCATCTATACAGATAGCAGACAAGCACTACTCACCCTGAACAGACCACGAATTTACTCAGGGTTAGTACTAGAATGTCTCGAAGCTTTGGCCGAAGTATCCATCAACAATGTGGTCAGCTTAAGATGGATCAAAGATCACGCCACATCAAAGGGTAACCGTCTTGCTGATTCACTAGCCAAGAAAGCAGCCAACCAAATACTTTTTGGACCTAGCTCTTCTATTGGCCTGACAAAATCGGTAGTGACAGACCTAATTAAAGAACATTCTCTTGTGAAATTCAAAGAAAGATAAGATGAAACAAGAAACTGCAGTTATTCCAGGGAGCACTTAAGTTATCCTGACAACACTGCAGCAAACAAATGCTTGACTATGACTAGACAGAATCTGCCCCTAGTCACAGGCTAGTCATTGACAAGTACATAAGCATCTCCATATCATGGGGCTGTCAAGATCCACACTATGCAGAGGGTGCGAACAAGAAGATGAGACCATCGAGCATATCCATTACGATTGCTCGATGCTGTCATTTGTCTTCAGCGAGTATCGGCTAACACCGGCCGATATAAGCGACGTTGGAGGTGCCTATCATCTTGGAGAAGGCACAATAGGCCTAGTTATGTCTAAGTGCCGTGAAGGTAACCACCCTCCACACGTTACAGATACATACGAGTATAACAAAATATAAATATCAGTATTTCAAAAATATATTGTTATAATTACAAACTAAAACAGTATATGAGCAGTACAAAAAGATATACATTAATACAACAATTAATGGGAATATTATTAAATCCAAAAGCAAAAGAAGTTTATGAGCCGAACAAAATAGTTTGTTGTTATAGAACAGGGGTCTCCAAACTACGGCCCGCGAGCCAAATCCGACCCGCCAGTTCATTAATCCGGCCCGCGACAGCTGTGATAAGTTGGATAAAAAAATAGAATGATAATATCTCTGATTTATTTATTTTACTAGGTATAATTTAATGACAAGTATAATACTGAGAAAATTTAATATAAGCATAATAATTAAAAAATAATTGAACTAAATCCTACTATCATTATAAACTAGTGAACATCCCTCGAATTCATCCTCGGTAGTTATATTGGGGTAAAGAGTATCGTAAATGTATGTATATCGATGTTTGCAATGTATATATCCTAAATCACATATATGATTTTATCCTGAAAATCCATTAGGAACGGAAAAGCTAAATACGCGAATGAAACCACGGGGTGTCCACTTGTAAAAAATACTAACGAGATTTATGTAATTGTGATTTTCCACTGACAATAGTTTGTAGTTGTGGGCCAATTTTACTTGTATCAATTATTAAAAGAGATTTAAGATGCTTATCGGTTAACTTAGATCTGTAAACATTCTTTGTGTACTTCATTTTGGAAAATGTTTTCTCACACAAGTAGTACCAGAAACAGAAAACAGCCCATGAGCAAATTTATGCAAATTATCAAATTGTACCAGTGGAAGAGTCTTATAAAATTCCAACAAAGATAAGTTTTAATATTTGTTCTTAATTATATCACTGCACTTTAAATCAATCATTTTGATTTGAAGTTCCGGGGCTAGGGTTTCAATGTCAGTATCAAAAGGATTTTGAAAAATATTAATTTTATTCGCAATTACATTGTTGAAATTACATTCAACATGTCCTATCTGCAGGGCATATTAACCTAAATAAAAAAGAATAAAATACTAAATAGACACTCCCTGTATAAACCAATAATTTTCAAAGCTGTTCAATATCAACCTTTCTTAACTTTCAAATAACCTTCAACAACACTGGCAGTATCAAGATGCAGGTGCCAGCAGTTAAAAACAATCACGCGAGATATTTCACCCAATCAGAATGCAGACGTACTCGAAACAGAGGTCTCGCATGCAAAATCATACGAGTAAAGAGAGCCAATTAGAAAGAAGGGTAAAAAACCGTTGTGGGTTGACAATTAACGCGGAACGAAAGAAAGCTCACTTTCTTTTTCATTTTCTTCAGACGAACAAGCAATATGTAAAAAATCAAATTTAAAAAAAGCCGGTAATCGCAGTACCTAATCATTACAAGTGTTTGCGATTTCATTTTTCTTAAAATTTAAACTATGTAACTCTTTATCAATAATCCTATGTAAAAATAAAAGTTTGTAAATGTATTAAAATATGTGAACGTATCAATCAGTGAATATACCAAAATCAAATGTAGGGTTTTATTTTTAATACACCCAGTGCTTCAACTAGAACTTCAAGGGTCAACATAATCAGAATATCTTCCAGAGGCTACAGGGTGGAGCATAACGCCTTCATTCCAGGTAATCTAATTTGAATACAGTCCGCTATGATCGGAGGCAGTATACGTCAAGCCTACAGCTCAAATAAGGCTAGGGGTTTAACAGACATCAAAGTTTGAGAAAGGATTATCTAAATTTATCTTCAAAGCATTAAAAGCTTCGATTGCAAAATCGACGGAAAACTCAGTCTCAGTAGTGTGGCTCAATATTTATCATGTTTTAAAATATGTGAAGCATTTTTTACGTAATTGTTCTTGAAATACTATTATTTTCTGCCAAAACCATTTGGTAGTAGTATAAAAATCAGGGAAAAGCTCGGTTTCTCCTTGCAATCTCAAATTCAGTTCGTTCATATGTTTTGTCAAATCGACACAGAATGCTAACTTTCACAGCCATTCGCTATTTTGTAATTCGGTAAGAGAGCGATGCGTTTCATTCAAAAAAATTTCGATTACTGCTGGAAGTTCAAAAAAGAACTGACGGCCTTTTCCGTAACTAAGCCAGCGTACGGCAGTATGATATAGTAAGTCATTTTCTTCCATATTTTTAATAAACTCGCGGAAATGTCGGTGACATATCCAAACATTTTCTGATACTAATGGTTTTGAACCACCATTATTTTCTAGAGTCTTTCACACAAGTGCAACTACTCCTTTATTTTTACTACACATGTTTTTGCCTCCATCAGTTGTAATAGATACCAAGTTTTTCCATTGAAGATTCTTTTTATTAATGGCATTTTCAACTCCCTTAAAAATATCTTTCCCAGTAGTCGTGCCATAAATACTATCAATATCAATAAGTTCTTTATACACTTCATAGCTTTTATCTACTCCTCGAATACAAATCAACACCTTAGCAGTATCCGACACATCCGTTGATTTATCTAAAGCCAGAGAAAGCCACTCAAGATGTCCATTTTTGTCAGACAGATGAGATTATATATTTTCTGCGATGTCTTGTATCCTCCGAGCAACGGTGTTTGCTGACAAACTGACAGTTTTAAATAAATTTACCTTTTTGGGGTACATTTCTTAGGATACTGCATTCTTTGATCATTTTTCCATCGGTAAATGGTTTTCCACGTTTGGCGATTTCATTCCGCTCTTCAAAGCTTCAAACTTTTCTGTCCGCATACTTCCTGTATATTTTGAGTAATTTTGAAAATTGAGTGGAATACACCAGAACTTTTTCGAACCACTGAGGTTATTCACGAATTATGATTTGCTACTGCGATTTCGAAAGTACTCTAGCGCCATCTGTAAGCTATAGAGAGTACTACCACTACCTATTTCCGCTTTTGACCACCAGATTTCGTCAAGTGTCACGGTCGTAACAATACACAATAGTAATTCAACTAGCGGATTTAGCAAGCGTATGCTTGCTCAGGGAGTTATCAGTATGGCCCTAAGGCTGGAAAGTTTGGAGACCCCTGTTATAGAGCATCAAATATTATTCATATTTAATAAAAAAATCTGTTCGTTATATTTATACAAAAGTATCATAATTATTTAATTTTTTTATAATATTGGTTATTTTTTATTGAAATTAAAAGTATTTTGTTGCAGTACCAAAATATTTTATCGAAAGCATAACAACAGAACTTTTCTTAAGTTTACCGTTGTTTTTTCCTCTCTCATATATAATAAGAAAACCAAAGTAAATAATTTTGTTAATTCAATAATTGTTATTGGTCCAAAATTCCTTCTAAAGTCGTCTCTGTGAGCAGCAAAATTTATGTTCGGTCTGAAATTCATACGGAAGAAAACGAAATGAAAAAGCACTTTTAAACTTTCCTCGATCTAAATGGCTGCAGTTGGTAGAAACTCTTTGAGTAAGATAAAAAAAATGTTGCTTAAAAACGGACAGGAGACTTCATTCCAAAGAAAGTAATTGTATTTTTTATCTACCTACACGTGAATTTACTTTTTCGTAGATAAAATTTCTCGCTCTTTTCGTTTATATATTGTTATTGCTTTAAGATATGATCAGAACATGACACGGAAATATTAAGTCTTAATTTAAATTCATTTTTAGAGTTAATTTTTCAAATTAACTTTGAAACAGGAATATTTGGAGATAAAATAAACTAAATATAGTAAATGTATAAAAAAATTGACTAAATTCAAGTAGTACATACGCAATAATGTAGTTAAGTAATTATTGTAGCTACCAGACGCTAATACAAAGTAGGTTTCAGTAAACTAGAACTTTCCAACATAATGCAACGAAAAGGTAGTTGCGGGATCTAAATAGGAAGAAGATAGGAAGTTTCGTTTGCAAATATACACTTCCGTAAATAATCAATTCAAAGTTATTTCGTCAATAAGTATTATAAATACAAGCAATTCATGGTGAGGGTCCTCAGGTATGCCACAACTAATAGAAAGGGGTTTTGATTGGCAAGAGTTAACAAATTTCAACTGATTGCTGTCAAAAATATAGGAACTCAAGTAGGTACCAACTCTTCCTCTAAAACCATACTTAACAAATTTATTAAGTAAAGCATGATGCAATATACAATATCAAAAACTGTGTTTAAATTATTAAAAAATACCTGACATATAGTAGCAATACTGGAAACATAATATGTAGGCACATGAGACAGGGTGATTATTTAAAAAATAGTAGTTTGCGCAACAAGAGTTGAGGAGCTAGGTACCTTCCTAGATATAGAAGGCGCATTTAACAACGCCCTTCCTCAGTCTTCGTTCTCTTCTATTGAAAGAAGAGGAATCGACAAACTAACTTGTAACTGGATCAAAAGCATGCTGGCAAACCGGAACATCACTTCATCACTGCAAGGAGAGACTGTCACGTTCAGGCCTGCCAGAGGATGTCCACAAGGCGGCGTACTTTCACCCCTACTGTGGACTATTCTGGTGGATAACCTGTTAAACGATCTCTCCCGACAGGGGGTGGATTTCCAAAGCTATGCGGACGATCTGGTTATCATAATTAGGGGAAAGAGGTGATCTCCAACATCCTTCAACAAACCCTTAATACAATCAACAGATGGTGCGAAAGGGAGCAGATGTCTGTTAACCCCCGCAAAACTGTTATTGTCCTTTTCACCAAGAGAAGGAAGCTCGACAAGCTTCGACAACCTACTTTGGCTGGGGAAACCATTCCTTTTGCGGAGGAGGTAAAATATTTGGGAATCACCCTAGATAAGAAACTCACCTGGAACCCCCAATTGGAAAAAACCATTAACAAAGCCAGATTATCCCTCTGGACACTCAGAAGGATATGCGCCAAAGCATGGGGGATCAGTCCTCAACTGATCTATTGGATCTACCAAACAGTGGTAAAACCCATGGTTACGTACGTCTGGTGGGACAAGGGACTCCAACGGACGGCTAGAGCAAAGCTGGCTGGAATACAGCGGCTTGCGTGTCTCGCCATAACTGGAGCAATGTCAACTACACCTACGGGAGCCATGCAGACCATGCTGGACCTAACCCCTTTCCACATTGTGTTGGAAAGGGAGGCCAGAATGGTCTCCTACAGGCTCCTCAAAGTGGGTAGTTAATGTTACGAAGAACTGCGGTGGGACAAGACGGGGCTGGTGAGTGAAATTAATAATCACTCCATCCTCGGCATGGTCTCGGACTCGCTAGTTCCCCGACAGCACATAGAAAAGCCATACAGCGTCCCCATTCCAGAGAGAGACGCATGAAGCAAAGGGGAAAAAACCCTCTTCCAGGCAGACTATGCGCTGTACACGGACGGCTCCAAAACTGAAAAAGGAGTAGGAGCGGGAGTTTTCGGCCAGAGGCCTAGAGTTGATATATCAATAAACCTAGGCTCTCTGGCCAGGATCTTTCAAGCAGAAATGATTGCTATAGAATTGGGAGCGAGAGAGTTGATTAATTTTCTCCCCGCAAACAAGACTATAAAGATCTTTTCAGATAGCCAGGCAGCCCTTAAGGCCCTGAGCTCCAATCGAGTTGACTCAAAGCTGGTTTGGAACTGTATAAATACCCTAGAGTGTCTCGGTGCCCGGAACCTAGTTACTTTGATCTGGGTTCCGGGACACAGTGGTGTGGAGTGCAATGAAAAGGCCGACGCACTTGCTAAAATAGGAACCGAATCTGTGTTCATAGGACCAGAACCATTCCTGGGCATTGCAAAAAGCACTGCCAAAGGAATTATCTCAAAATGGACTGAGGGTGCAACACTCACGAACTGGAGAGATACCCCAGGGCTAACCTATTCGAAGGCGTCTATAAACAACCCTTCCATGAACGCCTCTGCTCAGATCCGAGAATGGAGTAGGAGAGATCTACGCATTTTCACTGGACTGATGACAGGACACTGCCGTCTGGGCAACCACATGAGAAGGATAGGTCTGCAACAAACATCGGACTGTCGATTCTGCAGCGTGGAGGACGAGTCTGCAGAGCACATTCTATGTACCTGCTCCGCTCTGGAAAGAACCAGGTTCCAGATCTTCGGATTTACCCGACTGGAGCCTACCGACTTTAGAGAAGTCTCACCCAATTCAACCATGACCTTCATCAAAAGGTGTGGCTTGTACGGTGAACTATAAGTTAGTTATGAGCCACAATAGACCCATCTGGGTCGCAGTGGAGGGCGTTAAGATCATTCCACTCATTTTCAACCTAACAAGAGTTAATATGATGGCCATATCGCATGAAGACGAAATTTAAGCACTACGCCGTAGGGGGAGTGCTCAATCGTCTGAGAGCGATGTGGACAATCCACTCGAGTTGTAACGTATATTTTTTCTACGACCCACCAACGAAAATTTACAAATAAAAAAATATTTTAGGTTATTAAGACAAAATAAGTAATTTTAAAATAATTTATGACCTTTAAAATAATTTCTTTGGTAGTGCTCTTTGTAATGCCCAGGGATGTTTCTAGTCCTATGAACTCTGATTCGGTTCCTAATTTAGCAAGCGCGTCGGCTTTTTCATTGCCCTCTACACTGTTATATCCCGGAACCCAGATCAAAGTAACTTTGTTCTGATCACCAAGACATTCAAGGGTATTTTTACAGTTCCAAACTATCTGTGACAAGGTATTAAACTTATAGTAACTTTTTTTTTGTAAGAGAACTTGCATTGATTTTGAGATACAAAACTAGTCTATAGGCAATGCAATGGGAGGTTGGAACGCAAGGGTAGATAAAGATTCCAATTGAGAAATGGGAAATTATGGAGAAAATACAATGAACAGAAACGGGCTTAAGATGATAGATTTTTGCAAGAGAAATTACTTAATAATAGGAAATACGATGTAGGAACACAAATTAGAAGATAAATATACGTTTGTGGCGGAAGAACGAAACGCAAAAATGCCTCTTTTCCAATTATCTCTTAATTTACAGATAATGGAATAATTCGTAGATTATTTCCATCTATATCTATCAATATTATAATATTGATTTTACTACAGTTTTTTAATGAACTACTGTTAAATACAGAATTGCGACTTAAGAATTATCTGATTATGCTCCAACTCTGGGTTGATTAAGTTTAAAGGAAAATATTTCCTATGCTAGAGCTTATTTTATTTAACTAGTTAAAAAATTGACAGCACCAGTTTAAGGTACGAAAATATAAATGGAAAAGAACCATATAATTATTTTATTCAAACCTTTACAAAAATATTAGATATCGAATGGAAATGGATCATTTTCAAAAAACACCCTCCCGATACTGTTATTGACTTTAAAGAGTCCTAACTTGTTTGAACATTTTCCGAATTCAGTTTTTATTAAAGGAAAAAACTATCAAAAGAAATGTTTTCAAAAAACTTTCTTACAATTTTTTCTCAAAATAAAGTTGAAAACATTTTGATTTCAGAAAATAAAATGTTTACCTCTTCTTATAGGTTAATATAATGAGATATTTTGTCACAACTAATCAATCTTTTGTCTATCGAATAATAAATATAAAATATTTTTGAAATAAATAATCAATTTTTGTTAAGTTTAACACTTGTAACAAATTTTTCCGTTACGTTACATCCGCTAAGTGACCGCTGTAAAAATATTTAAATGTTGTCGGACTTGGCGCAATATTCGGCAGCCATTTTGTCATTTATTTAATAGGAATTGGAATACAAGTAAGCAACACGTGGTTCAGTTTTTGGCAAGATATCGGCAAGTGCACGTCGTAGTAACGTAAATGTAAAAATTGTATGTCGGGTAAGTTAACAAGAATACAGATAAAATGTAAGTAAAAAAATAAATATTTTTATATATTTTAATTGGCTATTTAATTACATTAACGTGCCGATAATTAGTTAAATTTAATATTTAACAATAGCTGTTAAAAATGTATTATTGGTTAATATTTCCTTTTTGTTACAATGTCCAAAGTATTACTTTCTGGTAATGTGGAAGACATTTTTTTAAACAGATGTCACTTACCGTAGCAGAAAAGCAAAAGTGATATAGATAAAAATTGAAACTAAATAAAGAACAGTATGAAGAAACGACGAAGAAGGCTAGAGACAGATATCATGCAACGAAAGTGTTGATAAGTCAATTACAAAAAAAAAACAACAAAAAACACAGAAAGGAGGCGACATGGAAGAGAATGGGGAAGTGAAGGTTGTTTAAAAAAAAAACAGCCGATAGTGGTACCAAATTCATGTCGGATCAAGATGATGTATCTTACATTTCAAACTTACACATTTTGGAAATTCTTGAAAAACCTACAACAAAATTAAACCGAGATCAAATTTATTATGAGTTTAAAAGACCCATCGATTTTATCTAAATATATCTCTGTTATCTTCTAGATACTATTTACTTTTTAGTTTGTTCCTATTTTTTACAATTGTTGTTTATTTGTATCAAAGTTTTTTAAGTTTAATTTTACCGTTAGAGTATTTTGTAAACTTATTTAGTTTTTTTTTTATTTTAGGTGATTATTGTTTTACATTTTGATAATTAAAAAAAAAGTTGTTTGTGTGTAATTTTACTTATTATTTTTCCTATTTATTACCTTCCTGTCCACTGTGTTACATACAGTCCATTGAGTTACCTTATGTCTGTAAAATAAAATTAATTAACTAAAAGTAATACTTGGATATCTTTAATAACATTAAGATTAATGCCCTAAAATTATTATTTGTAAATATTTACATTAATGGTATAATTTTAAACAAATAAAGACTTTATTTTGGAGAAAAAGTAACAAAGTGGACACAAAAGTTGAAAAAAATGTTAAAAAAAGGAATCTATCAGTTTATCAATATGTCACTTTTAATAACCGTGGATTAATGGTGTCTTGATCAAACCTTTAAATATTTACTATTTGTCTTAGGCCTGGTAGGTATATTTGACGTGTTTCATAAAAGCAGTATTTATTTTGGTAAGCATTGACAAATTTTTTTAAAAAACTCATTAAAAAAAAAGTGCGCTGCTAATAATAGGTTCCTTGATTTAAATATATTAGTATTATATTTTAATAATTAAAACATTCATAATATGAAATAATAAAAATATCGATTTTTCCTAAAGAGGTGGTTTTCTGAAAATGATCCAAATATCAACAAGACACATCTGATTAAAATGGCAACAACAATTTCATAAGTCCAATGCATACCATATTTTTCACTGCTTCAGTCTAAACAACACTAAACGAGTAAGTCAGAAGTTGGAATGTCTTGCCCTTATTTTCTTGAATTTATCTATTAGTATCTCTGTATTAATGGTTAAAGATAACATGATTCTCCAGATAGTAACATATTAGAATATTTAGTACATTAAACTCCTAAGATAAAACTGAATAAATTCACTTTTTCTTGATCAAAATTAAAGAAACCATATATATATTTTTTTTAAATAACTTTCTTACGGCTTGTTTTTATGATTTATGTCTACTTTTGTGTCATGTTATGTATTGTTTCAATATTTGATTTACAAAATATTTTCGGTCAACGTTACAACTGGCAACGCTGCTCGCAATAATGCTAACTCTATGTAGTTTTCACATGGACAAGCGCATTGGAAATCTTTCAGGATCCTACACTGTATATTTTCCAGCTGAAATAATGTGTTTCATTCGAGTTAAAAAAATATTAAATATACGTAAATAACATAGTCACAATACAATAACTGACACGGGCGACATTGGTGTATTAGTTATAGGGGTGAAAACTCCCCAAATTCATTGCCGCCGAAGATAATAAAAAGTGAATAGACAGTATTAATAGACATTAAGTACATTGCTAAGATTGGCAATGGCGAACTACTTTTATTTCAACGACTGAGAGCATTTTATTGTATGAAGAAAAAAAAATTAAACAGAAGCTCTCAAATGAAATCCCTACTTGTAATCCATTAAAAGCAGCAGCGTTACCAATTACGTCTGAGATAAAACTTTATATTCTGCCACAATTATTAGTATTCAAGACAGTAAAACGACCGAATAAAAAAAATGAAAAGAAGAATGCTACAAAGACATTTATCAGTCTAAGTAGCTTTGCAAAGTCCGGCCATTAGCATTATAAAATATCACCGGTTTATTCAGTTATATTAAATTTCGTCAATGCCAATTTAATATTTCGAATACAAAGCGAGTGATAGTTAAGCTGGATCTTGTGTTATGTAAAGAAATCAATTTACAGGAAATTCTAATTAAAGAATTTAAATTATATATACGAGTTAAAAATTAATTGGACTTATAAAAAAAATCACCCTGTATAATCGACTACAGTGGTGTTGGTGTCTACGGCGCGGCATTCATTTGTCAGCCAATTTTCTGGTAAAACGAGACACGGTTTCAGATCCTACGAAAGATCATGTGAATTTATTTGCATGGTTCTCTATAGGATTTGATGGATGCCATATTAGCAGAAATGTAATTTCTGTTGATACCGTTTTCGATGATGGTGGGTGGGGTTTTCCTCATCTGTAAGTCAAATGGCACCCCGGAGCGCCATGGCAAATAATAATAATAGCCGTCCCTTTCCCTGGTCAGCTCAGCTTTTGTGGTTAAAATTCACTCGCAAGGGGGTGAATTAGGGAGAGTATTATTATTATTATTGTTATTAATATTATTACAATAAAAACATAAATAGCAACTAATGTCAAGAAGAATTTGACTGATATGCGACTGGCCGCTCAACTAACTCGATATGGCGGTAAATTCAAATATAATTTTAAGGCGAAATTAAAATTTTCTGCCAAAATCGTAAATTTGCATCAGCAGAAAGGCGGGAATTTTTAAATATATTCATTCGGCAATAATAATTGGGAAGTATATTGCATGTTCCATTAAACGAGCTGTAAATCTAGGCACTATTTTTATTTTGATAGCTAAAAATAATACGAATTCTCTAATTGCTAGCTATTACAATAAGAGCAACGTATGGATTAACAACACATTTAAAAGAACATGTAATATACTTTTCAATTTTACCTGAATCACTTATTTTTTACCTATAGAGGTTAGATCTGAAAAAAAAAACTTTGCTATGGTATAAAAAAAATATTGTATAAAATACTTTATTTGAAAAATTATAAAACTTATTTAATTTATTTTAAAGTTGTAACGGTTGAAACCGTTATTTCATTATTTCGACACAATCACCTCTTACTTAAATGTGATTTGTTACTCAAATGTCATTTGTCGTCTATGCCTTGTGAGATTTTTATTTGATTTGACTGACGATCACTTTGATTTTATTTTAATCTCGGTCATCCGAGGTATTAAATAATATTTATTTATGTTAAATGACCGTCTGATTTTATAAGGTATATTTTAATAATACTATGTTATCAAATATATATATTTTGTGCAAGGATTTCTTGAACAAATTGTCAAATTTTAAACATAACCTCAATATCAACAATGAATGACACATGTGTTAGTTTTATATAAAATTATATATTATTTTTTGAAATAAGAGAATATGCTTTACTTTATTTAAATATAATAAGATTTTTCCTTTTCATATTAATTTTTAGTCTGTGAAATTATTCATTTAATAGTTTGAAATTATTCATTTAATAGTTAAAGAATTTTAGCTACATCCTTTTCAAATTTCCTTTCTCCTATCATAACATTTTAACCCTTTTTAGCTAATGGCTATCTATAGACCGTTTTGGTTTCATCTCTAGACAGTTTCAAGTTCAAGTTCGAATACTGAAGATCATTCACGTTTCATCTCTAGACGGTTTTGAGTTCGAATACCATTTATGTTGAAGATGATTTACGTTTCATCTCTAGACAGTTTTGGGTTCAAATACAATAAGAACCATTTATCTTAAAGATTGAAGATCATTCACGATTCAGTCACTAGACGTTTTCGAATACAAATAGAATCATATATCTTGAAGATCATTCACGGTGCAGTCGCAAATGAAAATTGTGAATAGGGGCCCCGAATCCCTTGGTGGAAGTTGCCTGACCGAGATGTAATGTTGGGTACCTCTACAGTTTGGAACGAAGGAAAAATACCTGATTTTACCTTTAACTTACCTTATGTACCTACAGATAAGTGCAATTCATTTAATCAGTAAATTGTTTTAAATTTGAATTATGTGCAAACTTATGTGGATTAGAATTTAACTACCTTATCTAAAGCATGTTTTAAGTATAATTTGTTAGTGGTTAGTGATTTTCTATATTTTTATCACTAATCTAGAGTTAAGTGTATAAGCTTTAAATATAGTGGTGCCCAACTTCTTTTTCAAAGTTATTCAAGTTATTTAAAAACCTAACCCATGCCCTATAAATTGAGCTCAAACACAATCAAAATAGACAAAATAACCAACTATTCACGTTACAAAGTAGAAGATAACTCCAGCCATATCCATTTTCCTGAAAAAAAAAGAAACTATATTAAATTAAATCATTCGTTAGTTATTAAGAGATGTTCGTGATAATATAGTGTCGGGCTATCGAATGTTTTACAATACATTTTGCTAATGTCCAAGTAAAAACTACAAAGAGTTAGCATTAGTGCGGGAAGGAATGGAATACTAAGGACGTAGCTAGCCGGCTGCGTGGAGATGTATCGCACCGTGTGCCTGTTCATATTACACACAACACAAGGCAACATTCATATTATTCGTTTCCTGATCGCCCAAATTAAGTTTTCGCTTTGATACTAGCAAAGCATATTGCTAAACTCAAAAAGTGAATTAAAAAAATTGTAGTTTACTTCAAAAAAGGAGAAAAACTGAAACACTTAATTATTATACTTGAATTTTAAAGACTTGCCACTGGAAAACTATTATCTAGGGCTTGGATACCAGCCATAGGACACTCTCCTTGAATCGTGTCCATAGGAAAGCATAAGATCCTAGTAAAATTATATTATAGGTTATTAACTGAAAAATATGAAAAATTAATACAAACTTACGTCAAAATTGGCACCTACATTAAAAGAAGGGAAAACTGAAGCAGAAAATTGTTATACTTGTATTTTAAAAGCTTTCCCGCTGGAAAAGTATTATCTAGGGCTAGGGCGGAGACCCTTGGATGACAGCCATGGAAATTTCTTTTGATATATATGTAACTTTCCTTTCACATGTAATTTATTTGATGGTACGATAACAATATTACTTAGTATATCTCTTTAGTGTTAATTTAGCTTTTAAGGGTACCTACCAAAGGCAAAGTCAATTATACACAAAGTTTTGTAACCTATAAATGGCTTTTTTCTAGTGGAATAATATAGTTTATGCTGCATCATTTTGTTCCTTGTTCAATATCGGAAGGAAATTACTATTTACCTCTATACAAACAACGCTATTACAATTGGATATTATGAATTTATTACGAACAGGGCCCTGGGGGCCTATTCTTGTAACTATGTAAGTTTGGCCGGAATCATATGAAAAATGAGAGCAGTGTTGCCAGACTACGATAATTATCGTATTTGTACGATATACGTTAAAGTTGAAAATTGCCGAGTTTTTCGGAATTTATATTTTCTAACTTACGAGGTAAACTGTATTTCTATTGCATACCCACGTTTAATACATGTTTTAGTAATATATTATTACATACGTATAATTGAAAATATTTTTAAATACAGTGTGATTCAGAAAGATGTGACATCTTTAAAAATGTATAGACAAAAACAATTGAGAGATCAAAATCAGAAAGGATTACAAGAATAAAAAAATAGTTTTTAAACAAGAAAAGGTTAAGTGTTATTGTTTTATATATGCTAATTCAATAAAATTATTATCAAATTACCCCAACCATAACCCCATAAACTCCTTAATTAACCAGCCTTTGATAACGTCACACTAGTAAGGTCAGTTTGTACGATAAAATCATGAAAAAAACAGTAATAATAAACACCATGGTACAATTTGAATTTGGTCATCTGGCAACACTGGTGATGGAGCAGTGAGTGCGAGAGCACTCTCCTGAGTTTGAGAATAGGGTACCTGGTAAACACATGTTAAAGCATCACAATATTTGCTTAAGGTGATTATAGCACCTTCTTATAATTTTCAGACAAGGATATCTTAAAAAGTAATTTTTTAAAAAAATTAAAATTTTGGCAAAATATTAGGCAATAATATCTAGAATATGTATATATTTTAAAGTTTTAGTTCCTTCCAGTTTCCAAAAAAAAAAAAAATCAAAGGGGATTCAATTTTGAAATATCATAATGAAAATAAATGCATTCCTCCACAGCACTATTCTTAATATAATCCCAAAATTTGAGCTCTTAATGTCTTGTTAATGATTTTTTAAAATTCGCCAAAATTAGCGACCTCGATATTATTGCCTAATTTATTTTGCCAAAATTTAAATTTTTTTAAAAAATCTCTTTTTGAGATATCCTTGTCCGAAAATTATAAGGGGATGTTGTAGTGAATTTTAAATATAACACGTCTAACTAAAACTAAAATTAAATAAAAGTAAAAGTACTCACCATGTTTTATTCAGCAACCATAATCAGATTGTCTTATTATTGTATAGGTTAGATCGGGCGGCAGCCCCAAAATCAGATTTACATTGTACAAAAAATAGAACAATTTTTTTTTACATTGTACAAAAAATAGAACAATTTTTTTTTAAATAATACTTTCCGTGTGTTGTTATGTTATGTTGATAATGAGGTGTTAATACACTGCGACCTAAAAGATCTATTGTGCCCCCTTCTGTCGCCACTGCACTAAGGAAATGTCTCAATGCCTATAGCGACCCTTCCAATCCTATTTTTTGTCAAGGAAGTGTAGGATTTGAAGTGGCTTCAAGTTAGGTAAGTCTCCCTCTTCTATTTGATATCCTCCTAGATATAGTGCCCTTGGATTCTGGAGTGCTACACATTCAGTTAGGATGTAAATGGAGGTTTCGTCCTCCTCCTCACAGAATCTGCACTCACTATCCTCTACTACTCTCAGTTTACTTAGGCGTCCTTTTAGTCGGCAGTGCCCGGTAAGGATCCCTGTTACAATACGTAGCCTGTTCTTGCTCAGGCAGATGCAGGCTTCCGATCTTTTTTGGTTATATTCACCCAGAAGTATCTTGGCCTGTCTCAGCCCCAAGAGATTGTTCCAATTATCGGTTCTTCTACTACCCAATTCTTTTTTAATCTCTTCTAATATTATGTTACTGCTGATACCGCAGAACGGCTCAGGTCCTACAAAGGGTGTTTGAGCCCCTTTCCTTGCAAGACTATCTGCAATCTCGTTACCCTGTACCCCGTTATGTCCCGGGACCCAAGTGAGAGTAACTCTATTTTTCTCGCCTAGCTCATTCAATTGTTCTAGGCATCTCCATACCATTTTTGAGCTGATTACGTAAGAACTCAGCGCTTTGATGGCTGCTTGACTATCGGACATGATGATAATCTCTTGTCTATGATAGTTTCTCTCGATGTTAAACTGGATACACTTCTCGATGGCGTGAATTTCCGCCTGGAAGATGCTTGGGTATTTTCCCAAGCTTTCGGAGTGCTTGGTTCTCGGCCCATACACTCCTATTCCAGTTCCTTCTATGGTTTTGGAACCGTCCGTGTACCACTGAATAGCACGCCGTGTGTTGTTACTAAGGGTGTAATATTTTTGAATTATTCAATTATTTAAATTTAAATATCGTTTTGTTATTGTAAAATGGACTGGTATGCGTGGATTTGTTGCGCACTAACCTGTTGATATAACGCGCATATGTTATTCGCGATTCAAATTAAGTGATAAGCCCTCTGGAGGAAATTTGTAGAAGGTCCCTATAAGTAGGATATCGTTCAGTGTTGCCAGAAGCAGCAAAATTTCGCTACGTCGTCGGATTTTAGTTCTTGAAGAAGTGGATAAAACCTTTTTTTATTTAAGAATTAAAATTTGTGTCTAGTAATATGTAATCATACTCTATATTTATTTAAGGATTTTTTATAAAACCGATTTATTATATTAATTTTGTTTTAAAATCAGTTCATCATTTGGCAACATTGGCGTTCGTGTTCATTGTTTACATTTTAATTTGTATCAATTACTATTCAGTTTTTTCTTACTTTTTGGCTTTCAATTTGTTTATTTCTTATAGTATGTGATAGTGTTTATATTAAAAATGAAATCTGCGAAAAAGTCCACAGCAAATTGCAATCTATATAGTGTTAATGTCAAAAGCAAAACTGAAGTATTCATTATTTTCTAAGTGCAAGTCGTAAAATTTTGTTTCTTACGATAAATGGATATCTACAAATTCACAATATTTAAAATTTTCCAAAACTTTGTTTAGAATCAAACTGTAATCTGATTTGTGATGGTTTTATTACCACTTACATGTATACAAAGTAATATAAGAATAAGGATAGTAATATTTTAAAATAAGTTCATCAATAATAAACGTTTGATACCTGAAATGTCCTTTAAACCACATAATAAAACATGTTCTGGGTTTAGTAAATACATATTTCTAGATGTTCTTGTAGCAACCAATAGGTGAATATTTCCAACAAATTAATTCATACACATGATAAATATTATATTTATGACAAAAGCACGAGAACTAAACTTAAATTAATACTAAATGAAACTCAAAAACACTATTACAATAAGAATATTATCTAAAAATAGTTAAAAATATCACAAATACAAAATCCGCACAAAACAAACACATGTAAATAAACACACATCCTACTTATAGGTGACAAATGACAAGCGCGCGAAAATTAATGTGAATCGCCAATAAGCCAAGTGACTCGTCAGTGAAAAGAATTATGAATTCGGTACATATAGGGACAATTTATAGTAACAAGTTCCATATTTGTAGAAAATGTAATGTAGGGTTATTCTTTACTATATAAATATAATAAAATTATCCCTATGCATCATACGAAATCTTTTACAAATTTGTACAAATTCAGACAAATTGTAGTATCGTTTAATAACATTTGAAGTCATATTTCACATAATTAAAACCTATAAATTTTTTTTTTGGCAAAACATTTCAAATTGCAAGAATTTAATAAAAACTCTCCTATTTTATTTTTTAATGAAAAAAATACGAATTCTTAATTACATTTAATATGCTTCGGTATATATAAGAAATGCATTGATGAAACGGCGCATGGCACGAATTAGCACATGAAACTGCCATCTAAAAATCTCGACATTCAATGTCGTGATGGTCTAAAGGTAGGGCTTTTATGTACAGAACAAATATGTCTTGGTTTGAATCCCATTCTTCTTTCAAATCTTTAAGTATTTGTTTTCACCTTTGAGGTTCGGGGATGGTCTTAATAATTCGTAGGGCGATTTTTGAGATTTGTTTCTGAATTTTAAAATTATTTCTACAACTTTATCTTAAAGTTATCCTTTTAAAAAATAATTCAGTTTATTCAAGTCCTCGCAAAGGTGCGTAATATTGAAATTTTGATTCGCATCTTCGTGCACTGCACCACTTTGCTCTGCTTTTTGCCATAATTTCACTTTATTGATCATATGTTAAAAGTATCCTGTATATACCGAAATTCGTTAAAAAATTAAAACATTGAATATGTTGAAATCTTATCCACATCATATCAAGATAGAAAATATAAAAAAAGATTTTAACGTATAAATATCGTTCAGGCCGACGTTTATTGAATAAATCAGTATCAATCGACTATAAATTATTTGAATCCCGACAAATATTCCTGTTCCTTTGAAGTAAAATTTGCTTGACCAAAAGACCTACGACCCGTTGGAATTCATCATTTCTTTATATGTGATGCTCAAGAACGCCTCAAATGTGTGAGAGGACTACCAAATATATCAATTCAGAGATATTCTCTCTATAGAAATGAATATCTATTCAAAATTGATATAAACTCAAATCGGATGAATAATCAGTGTTAAAAATTATCAATGCAGGTTACAAAAAGTAAAAAATAATCAAACATGACACATAATATAGTTTTTCTATAACTATGTGGATACAAATGATTTTTGAAGATAATTCTATAGTTTATTTTTTAAAAAGTACAGGAAACGAATGGAAGATGCTAGAGAATAATCGTATTAGGACTAATGTTAATTTAATTCTTATATGTTCTTCTATGTGAATAGTTTCTTTAGTTTTGTAAGTAATTTTATCTGTTTCAATTTGACAGTGATTCAATTTTTCCACCTAATTATGAATGTAAATTTTTAAAACTTAATGAAAATATTTACGGACATTATACAGACCCCAATTTAAAAAGTTTTCTAGAGCTAGACCAGACCTATCTATCGCATTTCCATATTATAATGCTTGCTCTGTTCTATTTATTGAATAAAATTAAGTTAAAGTTAGTCGTTATTATTTAACTTTAAAAGCATTTTTTTGACATCTTAAGTAGGTACCGTTTAATAAATAATTGGTACATTGTTTTGTATTCTTTAGTGACATATTGCCTCTGAAGGCAAGTACATTCATCGATCTCTGTCAGCATTCACTGATAACATAAACGGTAGTTTTACCTTTAGTTTTACACAACTCAACCATTTTCTATGGTCAATATCTCTATTAATTTTGATTCTTAAAAATGTTGCGCAGTTAAAAGATACTTCAATTCAAACCCTACTCTATTTATAATCCACATAAATTATTATAAATAATACAAACTAAATATAAGAACAACAATATATTTTATTATCCTTCAGTACATTATATCACTGAATTTTAAAATCTTTTACAAAATTGGAAGACGGCTCTGGCACATATAGACCGGGAGGTAACGACAGAAATTTTCACAAGTTAAATGTAAAGATACTACGTTCTAGCTGTTAGCACGCCGCATGTTAAAAACACCTTTATCAGCTTGGAAAGAGACCTTCGTTGTGTTTTATTGGTGGAAGACTATTATTTTTATTTTACTTACTATAAAAATAGGCACCACACTTGGTTTCACATTTGCGACTATAATTTTTTTTTATTATTTTTTTACGCCTATTTATGTGGATGGAAGATGTACTTTGTTGTACAATTTAGGTGGAAGACGACATTTTCTAATATTTTTATGTTCATATCAACGTGTACACCAAGTTTCATCCATGCGAAAATGATTTTTTTTATAATTTTTTTACTGGAATTGCAACCCTCCCGCAACCCCCTGTCGTACAACTGGAATGGAAGACGATGATTTTACTGTTAGATGCTATTTAAATAACTCATATTTAAAAAAAAGCTTGCGAAAATGGTTTATTGAAATCTGTCATTACCTCCCGGACTAATAGTAACAGTAAACACAATTTAATGGCTTCTCGAATTCTAGGAAAAAACATATTTGTACAACTTTGAACACCTTCATTTTGACCGCCAAAATACATCTATCTCCCTGATGGAAAATTACCAGTAATTTAAGCTTCGTTACACTCATAAATCTGTTTTACTCGCGCTAACATAATTATATTAAAAAATAGACCGTTAAAATACATCCACAGCTACAAATGACAACATTCTATCCTTTTCTGCAGAGTAAATCACGGAAACATCTTCTGATACTTTTTCAACTAATCACAACGAAACACGCCCTTAATCCAACTCCATATTGCCCTTGTGACTACACATCAATTGGAGACTTAAATCACATATCGTCGGCCTAATTTTTAAACCTCGTAAGTCAACAATTTTGTGAAATTTAGATTTTGTCATAATGCAACGTAATAATTATGATATCTACGATATTTTAAAACCTTGTAACTCTCGCCCGAATATTGCGACATCTATGTGTTATTATTTGAAGCTCGTATGTCGGCAATGTAATTCGATCATATTAAATCCTCGTAAGTCATTAGTTCAGTGTTGCGTACAACCGCCTGTTTGAGTGCTCCGTGAAAAACTTGCAAATCAGGTAAGAAATTGTACTTATATAAGCCAGATTTGTACTATTTTAAGTTATTTTTTAAGTAAGTTCTGTTTATGGTAATTATTTAATGGGTTTACAATAATATTACAATGATAATAAACCGATTAATTTCTCTTTTGAGATACGAGTTTTTAAAATTCATGAAAAGTTATAAACACATTAAAAACATCAGACCTCGCATTAGACTTACGGGTATTTAACAATTTTTTCCATACATTAAAGTACCTATTTGTCTTTTAGCAAAATGTCTTTACGCACGCAAAAAATAATGCAAATGGCATCAAACGATAATATGGCTAGTACGAATTTTAATAAACCGTCTCAACATTTAAACATGTTCATCTCTAATGAAAACACTGCAACCTCAAATAACATTGAAGAAAGCTTACCGGTTTCCGATGCATCACTACTTCAATATGCAATGAATGTAGAAAACCAACTTCAGCATGCTTTAAATACGCCCAGTCCCAGTTTTGATAGCAATGTAATGTCTAGTACAATTATTTTTGAAAATGTTAATAAAAACAGTGTCGATGTTGAAGAAGAATGCAATGATATAGCAGATCCTAACGAACAATTAAAAGACCCAGACTGGACAGAACCGGAAGATCAGCTCAACGCCATAGCTAATGAAAGTGACAGCGATTTAGAACAGTTTGAAGACGAAACTGACATTGATGTAACACCTAACACAAGAAATAAAAGCAGTATTGAAAACGCAGAAAATATGGATGAACCTGACACTGCAATCAAAGATGCCCCAAGAAAAGCGAGGAAAAAAAGAAGACATGTGAATAATAAAGAATGGGACGTTAATGTGCAAAAATTTAAACGTAGCAAAGGAGAAGAATACAAAGGGCTGAATAGGGAGGAAGGAAAATGGACTTTCAACAAAAAACGAAATGCAAGACAATTGAAGCCATCATGTCTTTGTAAACAGAGTAGACAAAAATCAAAGTTAAATTGTAATTTATTAACAGAGAAAGACAGACAAGTTATTTTTCAAAATTTTTGGAGTAAATCTTGGGCTGAAAAGAAAGAGTATGTTAGAAGTTTAGTTGATCTTGGGCCAGTAAAACAAAGAAAAACAGAAGCGCAAGTATCTCGTAGGAAAAATTCTCTATATTTTTTCTTAAAGGTAAGTTAGTTAAACCTTAAGCAAAGCAAAATTCTAATTCGTTTTGGTTTTTACAGGTTGCTAGAGGTGCTAGGTTTCGGGTCTGTAAAACTCAATTTTTGAATACCCTTTGCATAGGGGAGTGGTCAGTATTAAGTTGGGTGAAAAGTAACCAAGGCAATCCAGATGAAGAAGTAGAGAAATTGACGAATGAAATGAACAAAGAAGCAAAAAATGATGTAGTCGAAAGAAAAAATAATTTGACTGTTAAACCAAAAAGAAATCATGTCAAGAAAATCGAAATAGACTATTTGCGTGATTTTTTAAACAGTCTTCCGAATCTAGAATCACACTATTGTCGCGCGACATCTAGCAAGAAAGATCAGTGCGACACATGCATTGGTTTTAAAATTGGTAACATCGATGAAATAGTTTTTAATGCACATATGAAACGAAAGGATGCTGCTCGAAATACCAAAAACCAAGATAAGGAAGAAAAAAAATGGGTGTTTACTATGGATTTGCAAAGTGTACTCATGGCTCCATTAACTAAGGCATCAGCAATGTATTATAAAAGTAAGCTTGTGGTGCATAACTTCACGATTTTCAATTTAAAGAATCTCGATGGCCACTGCTATTTGTGGCACGAATGTCAAGGTGGTTTGACTGCAAATGAGTTCGCTTCCATTCTTCACTCTTTTATTTTCGATCTTCATACTGAGGACGGAGATGAAGTGACATTTTATAGCGACGGTTGTACTTACCAAAACCGCAATGCGATTATAAGTAACACCCTTTTGTTCTGCAGTATGAAAAAGAAAATTACGATTATTCAAAACTACTTAGAAAAAGGACATACTCAGATGGAGTGTGACTCCATGCACTCAGTTATTGAACGAAAACTTCGCAATACGGATATTTACACTCCAGCTGGGTATGTTTCTATTTGTAAATCTGCTAGAAATAAACCCAGACCCTATAATGTGAATTATCTTAGTTATGATTTTTTTAAAAAGATGTCTGATCTTTCTTTTTACACTACCATACGACCTGGGTTTAAAAAAGGTGACCCCGTGGTTACCGATATTAGTTGTCTAAAATATAATACATCTGGAATAATCGAATATAAGCTTAATTATAGTGACGAATGGACAGTATTGCCTAAAAGGAGAAAGGATAAAGAATGCTCAGTAAATGTTAATATGCCTAATCTTTATAAAGAGCCTTTAAAAATAGATAGAAAAAAATTTGATAATTTGCAGAAATTAAAGGGTGTTCTTGACCAAGATTATCATTTTTTTTATGACCAGCTTCCACATAAAGACACATAATTTGTACCATTTTGAAAACCTTTTCTTTTGTTAACATTTTAGAAAAAATATATTATTTTAATTATATTTTTCATTAGTTTATAGTGTAAGTGTATGTAACCTGTTTTAAGATTCATTTCTATTAAAAACTCGTATGTCTAAGAAATTTAGCATTTTGTATTCTAAAACCTCGTAAGTCCTTTATTAAAAACATTTTTCAAAATTTTTGCAAAACCTATTAATTTAAAGTTTTTTTGAACATTAATAAATTTATTTTAAGGTATAGTGTCTGACGATTTGACTTAAATTTTGTAAGGAGCGGTTTTTTCGCTCCCCTGTAAAATTATGCAAATTTGAGTTACGGGGATTTAAAATTAGGCCGACGATATGTTTTCTGGTTAAAATCACCTAAATGAAACTAGAAACTTTAAATAATTACTTACAAAGAATAGTATCCCCTATCCACAAGCATTAGTGTGTTTTTAGTTCACAAAATAAAATAATATATGACGGTCTAGTTAAATTCATAAACAGTATTAAGGACAGAGTATCCTTGTGCATTAGAATGGCGTCTGCAGACCAAAAGTTAATTGTAACTATTTCCGTAATTATACCATATATCGTACTACTTTTTTTTTTAATTGTAGATAAAGGTCCAACTTAGGTGGTTCAGGCATTGATTTTTTTAAATTAATTGTTTTTAATTAAAAACGTGTGGTAGAAAATGGCCTATTTTTAGACCTTTTTTATTGTAAGAATAAACTACAAATTCAATAAATTTTCTGAAAATGAAACCTTGAACCACCTAAGTTAAACATTTTCCTATCAAATTGTTCAATCGGAAAATACGAAAAGGCCCAGACCTCTGAAATAGTTATAAATGAAAAGTGGGTTGCATTTTATGTGTAATCCATTATTAAAAAAAATTTGGACTAAAAATAGCGTCCTCACTTTCCAAAAATAATCAATAATTAGTTCATCCCTGCTTCCATAGATGGATCGAAAAGATATTACATTTCGTTTATGCCTTTACAGTATAAAAACGAATTAAAATTTGATAACATCAAATGTTTTCTTTTTTTAAATATATTGTAGTATTTAAAAAAAATAATTACTCTAAAACGAGTTAATAAAATGACAAAAAGAATATAGAATGTGTGATATTAATTTACAGTCGAGCAATGATCGCCTGGTTGAATTCGGTTACGTTGTTGAGTGATGATATTTAGATGAGCAGCTGGGTTAGATACGTGGGTTTTAAAAATAAGTTAAATTTTAATAATAATTACGATGTACTCTTTTTTTAATTTTTGAATATTTTAACTTTAAAGTAGTTTATATTACAGTATCGAAAATGAATAGAGTTACTATTATAAGCAGATACAACAGCGATAGTAACAATAGTAGTCTTTTTATGTTGTGGTAGTTAAGATTCGGTATAGACGAAGAGTTAATGCATTAGTCACTCTATTCATTTTCGTTACTGTGGTATATAGATATTATAATAGAGATAAAATAAAAACACCTATAAATAAGATCAATTGCTTCTAAAAAAATAATCCCCATATGATAGTTTATATAACTATTATTTTTTTACTTTCCTATCCCAACGGGATAGTGTATGAGTAAATAACAAAAATTTACATCAACGATATAGAAAAAGATAATCTTCACGTACCTAGGTAACTTTTAATCGAATGTGTTAAAATTTTAAAGTGTTGAAAATAAATAAAACCTTTATAAATATACACCTTTAATAAAAGTACCACTTTTTAGTTTTAATGAGTTAAATATATACAATTTCAAAACAACTCAAAATAAAATAGATATACAATATTAGCAGATTAGCAAGGTACCTGTATTTCACGAATTTTTTTATAAATAAGTAAATTAAATAAAATCAAAAAACTTGAAACAAAAACAGTTTTATTAATTTTAAAAAAATAATACATAATTTATTTATTCTTCGGCGGATCTCTGCACTTTAATTTTCTACCTCTTCTATTCAAATTTATTTCCGGGTCCACACAATCCTCATAAAACACTCTGTTTCTCCATTAGATTTAAAAAAAATCATCAAAATATATTTTTTCGATAAAAAGAGGATTCTCATCTACTACATAAACTATAAAATGGCACATTCTTCTTCGTGAGATACCGAGTTGTTCTTGAATCTAAAAACATAATAATTTTTAATTTGTTAGAAAATATAGCTTTCTTTAAATTACTTTGAAATGTAGTCAGCAATCTCACCTGATAATAGTAATTGTGATTTACCTTTAAATGAATTTCACCATTTTCAATTCTTAAACAGGGAACCATTTTTTTCTCTACGGCCTCTCTCAATGAAAGATTAGATGTGGCTACTTTTAAAGAACATTTAACTTTGACAAGTACATCAGAAAAAATTAAACCTAAAAAATAGAAGAAGTTATTAAACTATTGTTATAATACGTAAATAATTATCGCTTACCATCAGGTGATGCACCTAGGGACCCATATTGCACATCAACAAATAACCCTGATGGTATAACTGTTTTTCCAGTTTTTTCTTGAAATTGGTTTATAGCCACACCTTCATTTTGTATGCCGTACTCAATTGCTGGGGTAGTTATTCCTTGTTTGTCTGTCAAGATTTTTTTTACCAAACAATCGCAGGGAGTACGGGCCCTTCTTTTGGCAACTTCCCCAAAATGAGAAGCCTTTAGCCGAAATCTTCTTTCTTCCAAGTATCTTGGGTTACTGAACTGTCCTATAGTTTCTTCTGATATTTGTTGTTGTTGCTTACTCGTCACCTAAAAATATTTAAATATAAAATCATGTAATATTCATGTTAATACTTTTAGTCGGTCAATTAATTTATTAACTTCTTCTTTAAGACATTCATCACTGATGTCTACTTCAGCAATATTAGATCCGTACTCCGTTGTTTCTGATGGTTTTGGTTTTTTTATAGCCTTCCTTTTTCTAACAGTTGGTTTTCTTTTAATTTTGTCACGCTCCTCATTATTTACCCATCTTCTTAGAAAATGGGGTGCTTCTCTATTAAAGCATTGCTTCCAAATTTTGATGTGCCAATTAACTCCATTATTGTAACGAAGAGCGCTGAAAACACACCTACTTTGGAAACCGTTCCTTTGAATGAGATTTAATCGTTTTCCCATATTGAAACGAACAATAATATTCATAAATGATTCTGCTTTGTTGGTTGTTTCGTTGGCTAAAAGAAGGTGTGCTTTTGTTAAAAGTAAATTTAATGCTGCGTATACATGGTGGTGAGCTCCTGATGACGTGAATTCGGAATATTTGTTAATATCGTTGTTAACATCGCAAATTTCTCTTCGGCAGTTAACATGATTACCAGAAACTACTACACTATTTCTTAAATCTTGTTTAAGTTATACAACGCTTCCATCTTTATTAGTGTAAATTGTGCTGCCTTTACCAAATTTTGTATGATATCATTTGTTAAATATTTCCTTGCCTTTAAAGAAACGGTTCTAGTGTTCTGCTTTATGTTGTAAAGATGTTTGCTATAAATTAAATTAAAAATACAATAACGTAAACTAGTTTAATAGATATTAAAATGTGTACCTACCTTTACACGGAAAAATTGTTTATTATCCACCACTCAATATGAAATAGAAATATTCAAGAACCAAATAGTTTTTTTAACTCCCCCTACTACCTTTCAACGTAATGGAAATAAATCAAAATATTAAAAGTTTAATCTTTTGTTACTGTGATGTTCATAATTATTTTCTCTAATGAGATGAAACTCACTTTTCTTAGAATGCAGGTAGTCAAAATTAAATTATTTTTATTTCTTAATACTTTAATAAGATTTACAACCTTAATCTATGAACATTATGAATTTTAAAATCAAATAACTACTTCTTTGATCCTCTAAGTCTTATAATAAGTATTATAATAATAAATTGTACAGACTGAAATCATTTTAATTTAATCCCAGTATTTTTTAAATTTGTATCTTATATTTCTTATATTGTAAAACAATGAAAATGAGAGCAATTTGTTTTTCTATCTTATTGATTTAAAAATTCTTTTAAAATCAATATAAGAGGTAAATATTTATTTCCACAGTTATCAACGATATACGCCATCAAATACTATGGGATTTAAACCCAAATCGCCGAATCCAAAGTCCCAAGCTCTGCCCATTCCTTTATTAATGGTATTAATTTATATACATCATTTTTATAAATCTAAATATTTCGTTTTCAGCTAAAGCAAAAATCGGTCATTTAATTATAGGTGATTATAAATTTTCTCCGTATTTTAAAAAATGAAATTTATCTTTTTTTGAAAACATGGATCTAGCAATCAGTATGTAGGCATATATAATTAATAAATACAAATAAAAAATTCGTTTTTAAAAAATTTAAAAAATAAATAATTATACCATTACTTATTTCTTTGTAATTACTATTTAAATAAAATAAATAATATAACTATATTATTTTTTTTTGGTACTAAAATATTGATCTTCCCTTGTTTCCGTATCCAGATAAAAATGATTATTCGCTCCGTGAGTAGCAAATAACAAATTCAACGGATCGATAATTCATTTTAGCGAGTAGATTATTTTACCAAATATTTGACTACAGGCACTACTGGTTAGGCAGTCCCGCAGTACAGAATTCGACAGCAAATCCTTTGGAGACTGTGTCCTTAAACTCTACAATTAACAGTTATATTCTTGTATCTAACTTATGAATAAAAAAAGTTAATTTGATTATAACAATCTGTGGCAAATGGATTTAGCCCGATGCCAAAAGCCCTCCTTTCTAATGAAAATTTCTCACACATACGCCCACAATCGCAACTACTCACCCTTGACTCGACAAGACAAACATTGAGAATACTTTTGATCATCGACACATTAACATCTTAACATCGTAGCTTTCTCCCGTCGTGAACTCAACGCTAATCATCAATGAGATGTATTAAACCTGCTAACCTGCTAATTATTTATAAATAGTAAATTTAAGTACTTGTATCATTTTACTGTGTAAAATTGTTGTAAGCTGAAGAAAGTGTATAGTGTAAATAAAGTTGTTGACTGAAAAACACATTTAATTTTATTATTCAAACAAGAATCTGGCAATTTATCTACAAACATCATACTTTTCTACTGGTAGCATTACTACTGTCCACTCCTTCCAACTCATGGGAAGAAACCCTTCTTCCTACGACGGCGATTGAGAAGAAAACAAAGTCGCAGAGAAAATATTGGTTGATAATTATTTTTCCTACGACCACTTAGGAAAGTGACACATATCACACTATATAGTCCTATGGAAAGTGCCCTATATCACACGCTTATGAATAAGAATTTACTTTCCACCTGTGTACTACCCACAATTACTCTAATTTTTATTGCAATCCCTTCTTTACGATTAATTTATATAATGCTACTTTCCGCAGTAGCTGTCACAAAATGTCAAACATATCATTTCTATTTTGATCTATGTAATGTCCATATTAATACTAAAATCGATATGATTGTTAAATTATTGAATTTGTTGTAAATTAGATCCTAAATATTTATCTTTAACAATTATTATTAAAATAATTTTAAAATAACTAAGATATATTTGCTTTTTATTCTGGTTAAACACATAAGCGATTAGATCAATCAATTACCGTAAGGCCTGTTAGCTCAGTTGGTTAGAGCGTCAACTTTGCCAATTTGAAACCGTCGAGCGACCGTGTTCAAATCCTGGTTGTGCCAGAAGTTTTTTTTTAAATTTTTTTTTTTTTAATTTTTTTTATTTGTTTAGAAAATATGAAAATTAATTCAATACGATTATTGTTGATTATATTTTTAAATACATTTTAATTATTATAATAATAACCTGGTTTTACATTTTTTGATGAAATTATTTTGTGGTCGTAGGAAAAATATTGTACATTACTTGTGTAAAAAGTGATTTTCCACACTCGTAATATAATATACTATATAAAACATTTATAGATTGGTCACACATACTTCTTATTAAAAGCATTACCCATTTCAAATAAAAATTTCAGACGTTAACCTTCTCTTTCACTTAATAATAATATGGTTGTGGACTATAAACACATAAAATAGTTGTGAACCTTTCACTAATAATAAGAATTTCTAGATTCTGGAGGTAAAGTTAATTCATTTATTTTGTGTCGTCTCTCTATCAATGTGCACCACTCAATCCATAAACCAATATTCTACGTTAAATAGGGTTCTTAAAGAGCCAATTGATGCAAGGCAACGGTCGGATACAAGATTTATAACCTAGGAGCGTTGATGTATTGGTAGCACTAGTAAATTTCGATTTAAATGCACTTTGATATGCGGAGCTTGAAACCCAGGAATCGTTTGAAGTCTATTAGTGTATGATTCTAAGACAATCTATATGGTATGTAAGTACAAATCTGTAAAAATTAAATTACATTAGTATATATAGGTTCTGCACCTTATAGGATATTTTTCAGAATCCCACCCTTAATCTATGTTTAAGTAATATCCAAATGTTCATTGATATTAATAAGTAATGAGAATAATTAGTTTGAAAGTGTTTTATTGAATGTATCTACAAAATAATAATGTCCGCTCAAAACTGCCTTCATAATTGATTATTTTTGATGCTTAAGAAGGCATAATACAACGCAAATCCGATTTTAATATACTGCCAAAGTAACCCCAATATTTTGCTTATTTTGAGTTATCAACTGCTAATAAGGCACAAGGACGACGCAATTTTAAAAGGTTTCATTTTCCAAATGACTTATAGTGCGTTGCATAATAGAAGATTACATTTTAAATCCAAGATTACATTTTATTCATGGATATTTATTATCTCTAGATTTTGTTTTTGTTATCGAAGATAAAATCATGTTATTGACAACAAATGACAATCATAGGACTATCTAATCCATATAATGTAGATATATGTTGGAAATAAGGTGTTTATACACTGCGACCTCAAAGATCTATTGTTCCCTCTTCTGTCGCTAGTGCAGCAAGGAAATGTCTCGATGCCTATAACGATCCTTCCAATCCTATCTTCTGCAGGAAGTGTAACATTTCGACTCGCTTTAACTTAGGTAAATCTCTCTTTTCTATTTGATATGCTCCTAGGTATAGTGTCCTTGACTTTTGGTGTACTATACACATTCAGTCAGAATGTGAATGGAGGTTTGGTCCTCCTTCTTCTCACAGAATCTGCACTCACTATCTTCTGCTACTCTTACTTTACTAAGGTGTCCTTTGAGTCGTCAATACCCGGTAAGGATCCCTCTGACAATGTTCTTGCTCAGGCAGATACAGGCTTCCGATCTTTTCTGGTTATATTCACCAAGAAGTATCTTAGCCTGTCTTAGGCCCAAGAGATTGTTCCAATTACCGGTTCTGCTACTGCCCAATTCTTTTTTAATCTCCTAATATTGTTTTACTGCTGATACCGTAGAACGGTAAAGGGTGTTTAAGCTCCTTTCTTTGCGAGACTATCTTCAATCTAGTTATCCTTTACCCCGTTATATCCCGGGACCCAAGTGAGAATAACTGTATTTTCCTCGCCCATCTCATTTAGTTTTTCTAGGCATCTCCAATGCATTTTCGAGCTGATCACGCAGGAGCTTAGCGCTTTGATGACTGCTTGGCTATTAGACATGATGATATTCACTTGTCTACGATAGTTTCTGTCGTTGTTAAACTGGATGAACTTCTCAATCTCGTGAATTTCCGCCTGAAAGATGCTTGGGTATTTTCCCAAACTTTTAGAGTGTCTGGTTCTAAGCCCCTACACTCCTATTCCAGTTCCTTCTATGGTTTTGGAACCATCCGTATACCACTGAATAGCATGTCTTTCGGTTGCAAACGTGATGGATTCGTGGCTTCATTCTTTTATGCAGCCCAGCTTAATTGGTTTGAAGTTTTTCACAAAACTGTACTTCTTTGGTCCTGAAGCTAGTAGACTTTTTTCTGATTACTCTGTTCCTGATCATTCTATATTGTGTCCTTTAAGATCATCTCAGGTTCTCATTGCACCAGTGATGCACATACTGGTTATTCTTTGTACTTTTGAGATATTGGCTCTCGAAGTAGCTAAACTAGTTCTGTTACTTCAGGCTATAGCCCCGTAAGTGTGATTAGTTTCACTATTGCAGTAAACTCCATCGCAGTGTGTTCGGGTTACATCCCCATGGTTTACCTGCATACCATTCGGGCTTTTGTTGACTTATTTACTACTTTCTTTTCATGTAAGTTCCAGAGAAGTTTGTTATTTAGAGTTAGGCCTAGATTCTACATCTATCCAGTCTAATTTGACGGTTTTGAGATTGTTTTCTTTTCTTTGAGAAGGCTACTAGTGTAGTTTTCGTGGGATTTATACTCTCCAGGACTTCTGTTGTGATATAATTTTCAACAGCCTTCTCCATTGTTTTAATGCAAAGGATATGAGGCTGATTGGTCAAAAGGATTTAAGATGTGTGGTATCCTTTTTCCCTACTTTTGAAATAAAGGTGACTCTGGCCCTTCTCCATGATTCTGATATATACCCCTATTTCAGACTGTTCCGAGATATCCGGATTATGTGTGGTAGTAATTCCTTCTGTATCCGCTGAAGCAGGGCAGAAAATATTCCATCCACATCTGGAGAGTTAAACGGTTCAAAAGTGTTCACGGCCCACTTTAACCGATTGCAGCTGCATATGTGTTTAGCCGCTACAGCGGCCTCTATTGAGAGTCTGCTTACCTTTATTGTGTCCCTTATAAGAAAGGGTGTGCTACCAGGAAAGTAACTAACTCTTTCCTCCTCACTCTCTGTGAAGCTTCCATTTGGTTTCTTTAACGCCATAACTGTATCAACTTTCCCTTTTGCCAGGGCCTTGTGCAGTCTTGGTGCCGCAGGTGTAGAGTTAATCTCCTCGGAGAATTTCCTGAAGCTTTTGCCTTTAGCTTTCCTGATTGTCTTGTTGTAGGTGGTAAGTGCCTCGTGCCTTGGTGTAACTGTGCCACTCTCCGCTCTCCTTGGCCCTATGTTTTAATCATTTTTATGCAAACCACTATTAGAGTACAAAAATAAGTCAATATTTGACACAGTAACTTTGTTTTATAGTACTCTAAATTCTAAAACACTAGAACGTAAAAGTTATGGTAGGACTTGCTTGGCAAATCTATAACCTTTACAAAGTTGCTTTGTTTGTTTATAAATTTAAGAAATACCACTGATACTTTTCTGACCCTGTATTTTAGATTATCTCTGCCTGTACTTGCAGATATCTTTTTCTTTTCTACTATTATTTTATATTCTACACCAATGTATTTGAATTATCGTTAATCTCCCTTCACACATGCAACTTTCCGAAACATCTCATGAATGATTCCCGATTCATCGATTTCCTATAAATAAATTAGATATTGGGTAACGAGCCCCCAAAGAAATTTTATTTTGCTTTTATTTTATTTTTATCTACCCTCATTTCCTCAAACAGTACCCCAACCAATATGTCCTGAATAAAGCAATTGATATTGCCAGCGTACAACGCACATTCAAAAAGGAATGTCGTCGGTGGTTTTAGTCTGGCCTAGTACATTGTTAAACTTATGCAGAATGCCTCAAAAGGTTTTGGATTTTTTTACATTGATTGTGATTCCTGATAATAAGAATATTGTTAGGCATTCGTTACAGAATTTTTCTACTGTTACAGTTCTGACCAGTCTTAAACATGATATTAGGCTGAAAGTTTATTGTTTTATTAATGCACTAATCACTGATGTTTTTAAAATTAAGTGTACAGCAAATATACCTCATGGTCTCAGCAAAACAATTTATTCATTTTCTACAGGTGATCTTGATAACTGCAATTTCTTTCTTAATTTTCTCTTTTCTGTTACCAATCCTCTTATCTCGACAGGGTAGTTTTTCCAGTTGTAAATCTTCTTCATCTAGCTGATTTTTCGTTTTTAGAGTAATGGTCAGTTGAATAGTATTCAAGAGTTTATTTGAAAATTATTAATTAAAAAATAACCCGTGATATTTAAATTTATTATTGGGAACTATAAAGTGGGTAACAACTTCAGATACATGCAAAAAAGCGCTAGCTGTCTCAAGTTTTATGTTTAACTGATCCAGGTAATTTGGTTTTATTCATTGCATTTTAAATGTACAATATATCTATTTTAGTTAAACAGTTAACTAAGTGTACTAATTTTTTACAAACTCTCTGTCTCGTATAAACTCTTCTTGAACAAAACATTCAGATCAGGTAATTGTGACTCTGTTCTAAGCAGTGGCGCATCAAGAGTTTAGCCTGAGGGGTAGTGGTAATATTTAAGACTTATATTTAATAATAATTATAAAAACAAAAACATTAAAATCGCAAAGTACAGATAGGAAAATAAAAAATTCAGTGTGATGGGTGAACCTGGTAACTTTTTATCAATCTACCTAAATCTGGTTCAATATTGGTAAGAGTTGCAGCCCTAAATCTCCACGTTCGTTGATCTTCAAACGGTTTTTTTGTTTTGTCAAAATGTTTGTAATAACACTGAAGCCTTTTTCGACTAGGTATGAAGATGGAAAACTGATAAAGTATTTTTCAGCAATGTTTTACAATACAGGATAGTGTTGTTTCAATGTTGCGCTGCAACCAAAACTCATAGCCTTGGTTGAACTTCTGTTTAAGCTCCTCGTCTGTGTTGATGGTGATCAAATCTGCTTGCATTGTCACATTGGCTTCTTCCAGGGCTATGATATTGTACGAATTTATTATCCTTTGAGGAATTTATACATTTAAGATCCTCAAATCTCTTAGTAAAATCCTTATTTAATGGGTCTGATCCAAGTGCGCGACATATGATACAATAACATCGTCTTGACGCAGTTCTGGTAATTTTGACAAAAGCGAAAACTGTGAATATTCTTTTCTGCTTAAATTTTGTTTATAAAAGATAAGTTTAACCACAAAGGCTGATGTTATTAATTTTGTTTTAATCAATTTGAGATCGTCACCCTGCAGCTGCAAATGAACATTGTTAAACATACCAAAGATAAATAACTGTTTTACAATTGTTCAGATTTTCTTTGAGATTTGGATCTTTTTCTTGTAAAAACTCCAACACAGATTCAAAAATAGCTAAAAATCTTGCTTAGCAGGAGCCTCTTGATAGTCTTGATTGCCAGTGAACTTTAGTGCACAGAAGTAACCGAGTAAAGACTTTGTCGTTTTCTTCACATATCTGAGCAAATAACCAAGAGTTCAAAGAATTGTTTCGAATCTTGTTGACACCATTTATAACATATTGTAAAGACTGGTGCAATCTAGTACTCAGATTTTTGCTGCTAAATGTTGTCTGTGAATCACACATTGAATGACCAGTACCTCAGGAAGTTGTCGCTTTAAGTGATCTATAAAACCACAATGACGACCAACCATAGATGGTGCACCATCAGTCGCAACAGAAACAATGTTCTTTCATGGAATAGCTTTGTCGTTGTAACGTTTTATTAACCTAAGATTTTAAAGATACATAAATATAATAACATATTGGATTATTTAAATTTACTAGTACGATTATTTTCAACAATTCACAATACATCTTAATTGTATTAGGTGTAGCCTAAATTCAGTAAATTACATTTGGCAATATTTTGGTTGTGACTACTATCATGTACATCAGGAATTATAAAATTAAAAATAAATTCTCTTTTAAACTCTTTATTAATAGAAATTAACATGGAAATACTTAGATAAACAAATATACAGTGGATTTACACTAAATTGAATTATTGTCATTTCTCTAAAATACGGATTTCGAATTAGTTATGGATCCACAAAGTTTGATTGGTTCAATAGCCACGGCCGTTTCTTCAGGTACTTACACCTGACTGGATACCTATTCTCTAACTCATGGGAGCACTCCCATATTCCCATACTCCCATACTCCCATGTTCCCATACTCCCATGCCAACGTTGTCAAGTCGACAGAATAACTTTTGATCTACTATTTAAGTATGTAGTTCAAATTTGTTTTGTGATAAATACGGACCTAAGGTCCGTATTTATAAACAAAACTCAGCTGAGTCGGACTTCGGTTATATCGCGTGTATTTAGATAACAATTACAGATTTGCTAATATTCATCTCTAAATTACAGTCTAACACCAGAACCACCTAGAACTTTAGAGACGTTGTAACCGAACTTCGATTTTAGTTCACGGACGACTTACCCAAGTCCGACTTAGGTAAGTTCTGTTTATAAATACGGACCAAAATCTGGAAGCCCGCAATTCTCCCTCCCATGGTATAAAATCTGACTTTACTACGCATGTACCTGGGCTTAAAGCGAGTAAGCACGATATACCCACCTAAGAGTAAGAGAGCAAAATATATGGGAGCACTTCCATGGGAGCGCTCCCATGACTTAGTGAATAGCTATCCAGGTCGCTCATCGAAAATTGACGAAAGGGATAAATTCTCTCTGTTTCCGATTTGAAAGAAGGCAGGTGAAGACGGTTAAAAGTCAGGTGTCGTGAACCGAGTTTTTATGTGCCTTACCGATAATCTAAGTTGGATGGTGCCCCTCAGCGAAGGGTAGGTTTTTAACAAATCTTCTTTTATACTCATTAATAAATGAACCTTATAAGGGTCCTAGTTTTACCTGTACCGGTGACTTTACTGTCCATGAAGGACAAACCCATGTGGGCGTTGGTGTCCTCCATCTTGCTGTTAGCGTTTGTCCAGGTCCAGGACGTGGCCACGAAGCAAATAACTGCTTTTAAAGATGTTTGGTTCCGATTGTGTGTTTCCCTTTAATATTCCAGGAGTAATGCCCTGTGGAATTTTAAGTTTTATTGTGGTTCCTAGAGGTTTAAACAGGAACTTGTAGAATTCCCGCACCAGCTTATTCAGGCAAGGACAGATGAGTGATGTGGAACAGCTAGAACCATCGAGTCTACAAATTGCGATCATCCTTTGTTGGTGAACAGTCCCCACTACTATTCAATTGGATGGACAATTTCTTATGCCCTATCCAGGCATAGGTAAATCAAGGCAACCTTCAGTGTGGTCCGTAAGAACTTTTAATTTCCTTTTAATAATATGTAATGCAGGTTTAATTTATTTTAACCTTGTTATGATTTTTCTACTACAATTTTAAAATTTAGATCGTAGCATATGTATTTTTCATTTCATAAATATTTTCTTTCTTATATGAAGGAGGTCCTTTCGCCGCCAATGTTAAATAAAAAATATTAGATTATGACTAAAATTAATTTTTTTCTAATAGTTGAAGTCCTTATTTATCTAATAGTGAACTTTTAACTATACCTTACCGAGCAAATTTTTGAGAACTTTTTTTACCGATATAGCATTAAACTTTACTAAAAAGAGTTATGTGTCGCTAGACTTTTCTTACAGCTAGTTTAGCACACGACTACTCGGACGATGGGTGCGCTAATAGCTGGACGTTAAGTGGCAGACACTGTAAGGGCGCCACTGCATCGATTAAAGGAAATAGGGGATACAGAAACCTATATAAAAGTATATCTGCTTAGGAGAAATATAAACACTTCTATCTAAAGAGATGTCTTAACTGTAAACAACTAAATCAGTAACTAGAGAGGAGAAAAATCTAACTTTTATTCAATAAACCCAATTTATTAATAAAGAAATCTATATACAAAATAAGTTTTTTAAAGATACATAAAAATTTAAAGATATAACTGCATCAGTTATGCATATGAAAGAATATGAGTTCTATATTAAATTGTTTAACAAGTCTCAGTATTTCAATGACTGAAGGACATTGATAAATCTGAAATAAATATGCTTGTTAAATACAAAAAGAAAGTCAAGTTTTGATACCTAATACTAGATAAACATATCTATCTCCTGGGTTATAGAAAATTCACAAGAACCTTGAGTTGAGATTCAATCTTACAAGTTAATATTAATAAACAAATTAAGTTAACTAAAATATTAGTCATTCTTATATCAAGTTGGTACACGTAACACAACTTATACAGTATTTTGAAAGTTTCAAATAAGATTTTGTGTTAATAAATAGGGGTCGATTTTTAGACCTTGTCGAACCCCAAAATCAGTTTTCGTTTATGTCGACCCCTGGGAAACCGTTTTCGACCCCAACGGATCGGTATCGACCACTTTGGGAATCCCTGATTTAGACATTGGTTAAAAGTTTATTGATTATTAAATAAAATAAGTTTGGTGTTAATACTTCTTATGTTATTAGCTTTTGATAGTTTTACTATTGCTGGAACTGTCACAGTTGTACCAAAATCAGTTTTTGTTAGTGACCGTACAGATGGACCCACACTAAAAAAAAATAAGATAATCACGTCTATTAAAAATGATAAGGAAACCAATGTAATGTTAAATTTATATAAAATAATTAAAATTGTATAACTTCCTTTTTTTATAACTCTTAAATTCCTGATGCCACTGAAGAACTGCATTCTTTTAGTGATTCTGATAAACTAGAAACAATAGCAAATTTTAAAATATAATAAAGATATCATTATGTAATAAACAAAATTATATTTTATGTCCAATAATTATACACATTGGTTTTTGTCACTGGCCGGATGTAATATTCTTTAAGGCAGAGAAATGTTAAAAATTCTACCTCGAAGGTCATCGTTATTGAAATGGTTCAAATAAATCCCCGTAAATTTTGATAGAATTTGCTCCGGTGGAAATTCTAAGCAATTTAGCCAAAATAAATCTGGAAAACAAATAACAAACATTTACACAAGAACATTTGAAATTTGCATTATATGAAAGAGGTGAATTTTACTGCCCTAGTTGTTTACACTTGTTACTATTCAATTATTATACTGAAAATATATAAGTAGATTTATTTGTTTTTGTGATATTATAGTTTATTTTCGTAAAATATATCGAACAGTTAAAAAACGTAGAGATATTTTAGATAATATGACTAATATTTAAAAAAAGCATTACATTGACGCCACTTTTGTTACAACAATTATATTTTTAAAGCAAATCATTAACTTTTAAAGCAACAAATAATTTTCAGTATTTCTATTTATTTTTATTACGCAAGCTTATGACGCCTATTATGACCTACAAAATATACAAATCTAAATTGCCTTTGGAACGAAGGATCAAGATTTAAATAGTCTGGTTTTTGCCTACAAAACACTGCTGAAACATGTTGGTACTAGTATGTCCTACTTATTCACATAAAGTCAATTTGTTAACTCAAAAACATACTTTTACAAAACAAAAATGGCTGCGACAAATAATTTTCGAAGGTAAACATAAATGAAATGGTTTTACTAGATTTACAAATATATATATTTGAAGTTTCGATGTTGTCAACCCCAAAATTTTCTTGAGATAATTTCACAACTAATTTTAAAAATAACGTAAACTTGCCATCATGTCTGATCACACCATTGCATTTCTGACAAGAACAATTAGAATGTAAACTTGTATTGGCTTTAAAAAATATGTAAATAATCATCTGACTTGGTTATATATCTATGATGTTATCTACATTTTCCATAATTTACCCCAATTTACCCCAATTTAATAATACACTTCCCTAATTCTGTTTCTCAATGATTGTTTAATTTTAATAACTGCTTTACTTTTGTTCATGAATTTTGAATATTAGAAATTGGCAAGTTAATCTACTTTTTGACTTTATCTTACCTGCTTCGAGAGCAACGTGAAAATTCAATTTTTTTTTAAATTTACGAAAACTTCTAAATACATTTTCCGTAACTTATATTGCTGCCCAACGAGATGAAATTAAATGTTCTACTTGTTTCAAACTTTTTCGCTTTAATACAGATATGTGATTATTTACGTAGGTATACAGGAATTTATGTCTACGAGTATATTGAATTTAAAAGTCAACTAGATATTCCTTTTTGTATTCACACTTTATTTCGACATAAAAGTGAATTTTAAAGTAAAAATTCGCATTAATTTTTTTAGAAAGTCATATTATCCAACCACCTCATTTAGAAATGTGGCGTCATTCCTTGACTTATTGATCCTTGACTTTTCCACATGTGATTTTTTTCTATGGTGGTACCTACAACAAGTCATATTTTTACAACGACAAACTATACCGACACAGGAGGAATTACTACCACACATAATCCGGCTATCCCGGAGCAGTCTGGAGCTGGGATATATATCAGAAGCATGGAGAAGAGCCAGAGTCACCTTTATTCCAAAAGTAGGAAAAAAGGATACCACACATCCTAAATCCTTCCGAACAATCAGCCTCACATCCTTTGTATTAAAAACAATGGAGAAGGCTGTTGATAATTATATCAGAACGGAAGTCCAGCTACTCCACCACAGCCAACACGCGTACCGAGCAGGAAGATCTACAGAAACTTCCCTGGTACAGTTGACTGACGTAATTCGGGATGCACTGAAAAACAAAGAACCGGTCGTGTGTGCCTTCCTAGACATAGAAGGAGCTTTTGACAACACGCCACACGAATCTGTAAAAAGAGCACTTGCATACAGAGGAATAGATAATATCACATCCAGATGGATGGCTCAGCTGTTATGTACGAGAACTGCAGAGACACAGATAGGGCAAGACACCATCTCCATCTGTGAAACATGCTTACCTAATTTATATTGATTATTTTAAGATTTTCCAGATTTTGATTAATTCAATGAATATTTTTTATTTTAACAATCTTATTTATATACTATTTTTACTTTCCTATCTGTATACAGATATAAGGAAAGTATAGGAATCATGATTTTTTTCGACCTCGAGTTTTCGACGGATTTTTACGTTTTGAGGTCCCCTGAATCCGTTTTGACTATTTTCGCGATGATGTCTGTGTGTGTGTGTGTGTGTGTCTGTGTGTGTGTGTGTGTGTGTGTGTGTGTCTGTATAACGCATAACTCATGAACCGATACACGGAAAAACACCAAATTTCAAACTTAGGCTTTATTCCAGCGTCTAATGAGCTGATTAGATTTTGGGCAGAGTCGGAACATCTGGGGGGGTACTTTATAGGTGGTCTTTTTTATATTTTATGGAATATATCTGTTATTTACGTTTGGGGAAGAACATTTTTTAAATAAAAGTTACTTCTTATTTTATTATCTATAATTTTTGTTATTTACAAAATTTTCCTAAAATGGTCCGTATTCGAGAAATTTGACAAAATGTAAAAAAATATTTTTTTTTATAAAAATTGTTCAAACAAAAGTTGTTTGTAATATAATTCTCTATAATTTTTGTCCCATAAATAATTTCTCTAAAATGGACCGTATTCGAGATATTTGAGAAAACGTGTAAATTTCGAAATTTGAAGAAAACTTAAAAACGGATAAAGAAAAAATCAATAAATTTTAAACTTAAGTTTTATTTCGGCCTGACGTGAAATGATTAGATTATGGACAAAGTCGGAACATCTGGGGGGGGTACTTTATGGGAGGCCGTTTATATATTTTATGGAATATATCTGTTATTTATGTTTGGAGAAGAAAATTGTTCAAATAAAAGTTACTTCTAATATTATTATCTATAATTTTGGCCTTATGTAAAAATTTCCTGAAATGGTCCGTATTCGAGAAATTTGACAAAATGTGCAAAATTCTGATTTTTATGAAAATTGTTGAAATAAAAGTTGTTTGCGATATCGATCTCTATAATATTTGTTCATACATGATTTTTTTTAAATGGACCGTAATGGAAAAATTGTAGGAAAAGTGCTAAATTTAAATTTTTCAGTATTTTCATTTTCAATGACTATCTATAGAAAAATGTTTCGCGGTAGATGTATGTGGACAATGTATATATTTAGTTTATCCTCTAAACATTTATAGAGATGCTGCAATAGGTTGTACACAATAAACGGAAAAAGCCTGTAATAACTAGATAGGAAAGTCATGTGTTGGACACATCAGATTTTTAATTCTAATGGAGCATTGGTAGATGCAAGTAGTTATAAGTTTCGTAAATTATTTTTGTTTTTGTACTTATACTCGTATATATTTTTTATTTCTTTCTTCTTTTATATTAACTTTATTGGGAGCATTGGTAAATGTATTTAGTTGTAGTTTCATTTTTCTTAGGAGAACATGTAATGAGGTTATAAAACCTGTTTGTTTTCTGTTAAATAAATAAATCTGCACAGCCAGAGGATGTCCACAAGGAGGAGTTCTATCCCCACTATTGTGGAGCCTAACCGTAGATGAACTTCTATGCAGATTGATTGACCTCGGCATACCCTGTCAAGGTTATGCCGACGACATAGTCATATTTGCTAGAGACAAGTTTAGTAATATCCTGTGTGATATAGTCCAACGAGGACTAGAACATACCAAAAGATGGTGCCGTAAAGTGGGACTTAGTATAAACCCTACAAAAACAACACTAGTAGCCTTTTCAAGGAAAAGAAAACTTAATCTCAAAACCGTTAAATTAGACGGGATAGATATAGAATGGAAAAATGAAGTCAGATATCTAGGCCTAACCCTGGACAACAAACTTCTCTGGAATACACATTAGAAGGAAGTAGTAAATAAGGCCACAAAAGCCCTAATGGTATGTAGAAACATTGCAGGCAAACGATGGGAATGTAACCCAAATATACTGTGATAAATGTATACTGCAATAGTGAGATTAATCTTCACTTACGGGGCTATAGCCTGGAGTAACAGAAGTAGTTTAGCTACTACGAGATTAATATCTCAAAAGTACAAAGACTAGCCTGTGTCTGCATTACTGGTGTAATGAGAACCTGTCCTACAGCCGCAATGGAGGTGATCTTAAACCTCACCCCTCTACATTTTTAATGATAGAGAATGTGGCAAAAAGGGCACGATATAGAATGATCAGGAACAGAGTAATTAGGAAAGTCTACTTGCTTCAGGAATAAAGATGCCTGGGACATTCCCCAGGGTGAAATGCTAAAGAAGTACAGTTTTGTGAAAGACTTCAAAACCACAGAGCTGGGCTGCAAGAAAGAATGGAGCCAAGAATCCATCGCGCTTGCAACCGAAAGACGTGCTGTTCAGTGGTATACGGACGGTTCCAAAACCATAGAAGGAACTGAAATAGGAGTGTATGGGCTGAGAACCCAGCAGTCCGAAAGCTTGGGAAAATACCCAAGCATCTTCCAGGCGGAAATTCACGCCTACGAGAAGTGTATCCAGTTCAAAATCGAGAGAAACTATCATAGATAAGAGATTATCATCATGTCCGATAGTCAAGCAGCCATCAAAGCGCTGAGCTCTTACGTAATTAGCTCAAAAATGGTCTGGAGATGCCTAGAACAATTGAATGAGCTATGCGAGAAAAATAAAGTTACTCTCACTTGGGTCCCGGGTTATAACGGGGTACAGGGTAACGAGATTGCAGATAGTCTTGCAAGGAAAGGGGCTCAAACACCCTTTGTAGGACCTGAACCGTTCTGCGGCATCAGTAGTAACATAATATTAGGAGAGATTAAAATTGGGCAGTAGAAGAACGGATAATTGGAACAATCTCTTGGGGCTGAGACAGGCCAAGATACTTCTGGGTGAATATAACCAGAAAAGATCGGAAGCCTGCATCTGCCTGAGCAAGAACAGGCTACGTATTGTAACAGGAATCCTTACCGGACATTGCCGACTAACAGGACACCTAAGTAAACTGAGAGTAGTAGAGGATAGTGAGTGCAGATTATGTGAGGAGGAAGACGAAACCTCAATTCACATTCTAACTGAATGTGTAGCACTCAAGAATCCAAGGGAACTATATCTAGGAGGATATCAAATAGAAGAGGGAGATTTACCTAACTTGAAGTCACTTCAAATCCTACACTTCCTTCAGAATATAGGATTGGAAGGGTCGCTATAGGTATTGAGACATTTCCTTGGTGTATTGGCGACAGAAGGGAGCACAATAGATCCTTTAGGTCGCAGTGTATTAACACCCCATTCCCAACATAACATATAACATATACCGGGTGTTCAAATTAAAGTGTTACAGTTAAATACCGCCTTTTATAAAAAAAAAAAAAAAACGTTTCAGACGAAAGTTTTATAGTTTTCTGGGAATTTTTTTTTGTCTAAAACCGTTCTTTATAGCTTATCATAATATGGCCAACTTTTTTTTCGCGCAGCAAAATTTTCAAGTAGATGTTACTCAATAAGTAAAAGTCCAATAAAAAAAAATGTTTCCCCTAGAAGTTACTTATTTTTTTATGAACTTTAAGAATATGTAAAAAAAAATCCAATTTGAAAAAAAAAAGTTTACCTCGATATGGCCATATTATGGTCAGCTATAAAAAAATGTATTTAGCCCAAATGTTTCCCCCAAAAAACTATAAAATTTTTGTCTAAAACTTTTTTTTATAAAATGCATATTTTCGGCGGTATTTAACTGTAACAATTTGAACACCCGGTTTACATTAGATATTAAATGAATAGAAGGAAATAATCCCATAACAAATCACCCAAATCGACAAATGCATGCTGAAAAGAGTAAAGAACAATTTTCTAAAACTGACATCACATGTCAAACATAATTTTCTGTTTTATATTCTTACTTCATACGAGTACAAATGTTTTTTTATCCAAAACAATTAGTTTTTAGGCAATCAAATTAAGACTATTTTAATACAAAGTTTACTTTCTTCTCTCAAGAGATATTTCACGTCTCGTCTCTCTGTCTGTTTGAGACAGTTTAATCAAATATTTGTTTTTTTTTTTATAAATCGTGGGCAAATTTAGTCTCTGGCGTATAAGAAAATATTGTTTCCAGGATTTTAATTAATAAAATTGAACTTTTTGATAATATAAATGTGGCAATATCTAAGTTAATTTTCTATAGACGAGGAAAGATAAATGAAAAATGTTGATGAAAATTAGCGATAAATTGTTAAAGTGAAGAAATATTTTATTTTTTAATAGAATACCGCATCAATCATTTGGTTATTAGCGGACATAAACAGTTTTACAAATGAGTATGGGTATACTATTATATTATTTATGTTTTAAATTTTATGTAGATTTGTTTCTTGTTGAAAGTTAACAATGTTTCTTGAACTGCATTTCTGGAAGATGTCCGGTAAGTTAGATGGAATATTGCTGCTGACTCTTTAGTTTTGATATAACGGACAATCCACTAAGATGTGTTTAACACTTAATGACACTTCACACGCGAAACATCAGGTTCTGATGTGTTTTGGAGCAAATGTTTGTGAATTAAGCGAGTGTGACCCAGACGTAGTCTTGTAAGACAAACTTGTGGAGAGCGGGTAGGTGACGCGGTAGCCCACGAACTAAAACTAGGTTTAATTTCCAATAATTTAGAGTTCTGGTTCTGCCAAATTTCATTCCATTGACCTGTGATTTTTACTTTCCTATCTGTATACAGATATAAGGAAAGTATAGGAATCATGATTTTTTTCGACCTCGAGTTTTCGACGGATTTTTACGTTTTGAGGTCCCCTGAATCCGTTTTGACTATTTTCGCGATGATGTCTGTGTGTGTGTGTGTGTGTGTCTGTGTGTGTGTGTGTGTGTGTCTGTATAACGCATAACTCATGAACCGATACACGGAAAAACACCAAATTTCAAACTTAAGCTTTGTTCCAGCGTCTAATGAGCTGATTAGATTTTGGGCAGAGTCGGAACATCTGGGGGGGTACTTTATAGGTGGTCATTTTTATATTTTATGGAATATATCTGTTATTTACGTTTGGAGAAGAAAATTCTTCAAATAAAAGTTACTTCTAATATAATTATCTATAATTTTTGTTATATACAAAATTTTCCTAAAATGGTCCGTATTCGCGAAATTTGACAAAATGTAAAAAAAAATAATTTTTTATAAAAATTGTTCAAATAAAAGTTGTTTGTAATATAATTCTCTATAATTTTTATCCTATAGATAATTTCTCTAAAATGGACCGTATTCGAGATATTTGAGAAAATGTGTAAATTTCGAAATTTGAAGAAAACTCAAAAACGGATAAAGAAAAAAACATTAAATTTTAAACTTAAGTTTTATTTCGGCCTGACGTGAAATGATTAGATTTTGGACAAAGTCGGAACATCTGGGGGGGTACTTTATGGGAGGCCGTTTTTATATTTTAGGGAATATATCTGTTATTTATGTTTGGAGAAAAAAATTGTTCAAATAAAAGTTACTTCTAATATTATTATCTATAATTTTTGCTTTATGTAAAAATTTCCTGAAATGGTCCGTATTCGAAAAATTTGACAAAATGTGCAAAATTCTGATTTTTATGAAAATTGTTGAAATAAAAGTTGTTTGCGATATCGATCTCTATAATATTTGTTCATACATGATTTTTTTAAAATGGACCGTAATGGAAAAATTGTAGGAAAAGTGCTAAATTTAAATTTTTCAGTATTTTCATTTTCAATGAATATCTATAGAAAAATGTTTCGAGGTAGATGTATGTGGACAATGTATATATTTAGTTTATCCTCTAAACATTTATAGAGATGCTGCAATAGGTTGTACAAAATAACCGGAAGAAGCCTGTAATAACTAGATAGGAAAGTCATGTGTTGGACACATCAGATTTTTAAATTAAAGAATGATTTTAGATCACTTGCTGGATTTCATTGAGAGGTTTGAGTGTGGAGTCTTCTGTGGCGTGTTTTGCATACTTGTCAGCCAATTCAATGCCCTTGATGTGAAAAAACTCAGAGAAAGTTTTTTGTTCTGGGCTTTAGAAGGTTAATTTCTAGTTTGATTAGTTTGGCTATGGGATTTTTAGAGTATAATTGGAATATGATATAAAGCGAGTTAATGGAATCAGTAATAATTACAAATTGATGTGAAGAAGATGTTTTGGCATAGAGAAGTGATCTGTAGATGACATGTAACTCGCCAGAGAGAATTGTGATTAAGTGATTTTTTGTAAATGTTTGAATTTCTTCATCTGCTACAAACGCTGCGATGGTTGACGTTTTTGTTTTGGATGCGTCAGTGTAGATTGCTTGAGAGGATATAACCAGAGATAATGTTTTAGAAGGCTTTTCGGATTAATGGGGGGTTGATATTTGTTTTGCTGAAGGAGAGTAGCTGGGTGTTTATATTTACAAATGGAGTTAGCCACGGTGGAGTACAGCTAGAGTATATAATTAAGGATAATTTTGAAGAGCGCCTGTAAGTGAGAAATTCATGTGATGTTTCAAGATGTTGTCTTCTTGAATTTAAAGGAATTTTTTTTTAATTTTATGTCGCACTGAAGGCTCATATTAGGAGTTGTTCTAAATGCTCCTGAGGTGGTTTGTAAAGCAGTATTCTGTATTAAGTCTAATTTCTTCAATGTAGTCAAGGAGGCTAAGACATATACTATGCAGCTATAATCTATTTTAAAGCAAATCAGTGTTCTATAGAGTGTTAGCAGTGTTTTCCCATCTGCACCCCGCTTTTTATTTGCTAGGCATTTAAGAAGGTTCATCCTTTTTTGACATGACATGACTAGTTCACGAATATGAGATTTCCAAGTTAATGGTTGATCGAATATCAAGCCTAAATATTTTATTTCTTTGGTATAGGAAAACATTTCATTATTAAGTTTTAGAACAAGTGATCTAGGAAGTGAATTAGGTCTATTGGTTTTACAGAGGAAAAGCGGAATCCACTTTGTTTCGAGCAAATGCTTAGCCAATTTAATTCCCGCTACATAAGCTGTGCCATGTTTTTCAAGTTTTTACCTTTTGTGAAAATGATCAGATCATCAGCAAATGTATCGGCTTATGCAGAAATATCAGATGTCCAAAATTTAAAATTTTGGGAAAATGGAAAAAACATTCTATTTTTTTTAAGCAAATTTATCTTTGATGTAATAACTTTAAAACATATATAGCTTAAATGGAAACATATTGAAACACTAAGTTTGATTATTAAGTAAAAAATTTGGTTTATATGATCTTTTGAAAAAATGGACATGTGCGGTTACTGCAGAGTCTAAGGCAAAAATAATTGACTTTTTTTAAAATACAAACGATTTTCTTTATTAAAAAACATAAATAACTAGTTTGCACACTTAATCAGTGGTTGTTGACCATTGAAGTATAGAACTATAAAACTCTTGGTATTCCTCTTCTACAAAAGCTGCACATTTTCTTATATGTTCCAACTTGTTTGCTTTTATTGGAACACCACCCAATGGATAAGCAGATTCAATGGGTAATTCTGCAGCAGGTTTTCCTGGCTGTTGAAGTATGAACGTGTGTCTGAAAGCCCCTTCTATAAACTTTGATGCTTTAACACATCCTTTTTTTTAGTGTCATAAGTGTATTGTGAAAAGGTACTTATATTGAAATGGACCTTTTGGTTACGTGGAGTACTTCTGGAGTTGGTTTCTTCTGATATGCAGTTTTTTTTGTACAGCTTAGGCCACCAATCTTTAAAATTCATTATTTTTTCTGTTGATACTTCTTTAACTGTAAATTAGTTTGACTACTCGTTACAATCAACTCCGTAATTTGATAAACTGTGTAAAATCTGTCACATTTTTTAAGCTTTCTTTTTACAACAGGAAAGTCCCGATCGCAGGGTAGAAAAGAATGACCTTACCTGCAAGGAGGGCCCAATGTTCTGCCAGGAATATCATCTCCCTTGTAGCTTTTATAAGGTTCGCCCTTGACACGAGATTTTTTAATATTTCGTGAGTAGCTCTCAGGATTTGCTTTCCTTTTTCCCTGAGAAGTATTTTCCCGTCCCGTCCCGTCCCGTCCCGTCCCGTCCCGTCCCGTCCCGTCCCGTCCCGTCCCGTCCCGTCCCGTCCCGTCCCGTCCCGTCCCGTCCCGTCCCGTCCCGTCCCGTCCCGTCCCGTCCCGTCCCGTCCCGTCCCGTCCCGTCCCGTCCCGTCCCGTCCCGTCCCGTCCCGTCCCGTCCCGTCCCGTCCCGTCCCGTCCCGTCCCGTCCCGTCCCGTCCCGTCCCGTCCCGTCCCGTCCCGTCCCGTCCCGTCCCGTCCCGTCCCGTCCCGTCCCGTCCCGTCCCGTCCCGTCCCGTCCCGTCCCGTCCCGTCCCGTCCCGTCCCGTCCCGTCCCGTCCCGTCCCGTCCCGTCCCGTCCCGTCCCGTCCCGTCCCGTCCCGTCCCGTCCCGTCCCGTCCCGTCCCGTCCCGTCCCGTCCCGTCCCGTCCCGTCCCGTCCCGTCCCGTCCCGTCCCGTCCCGTCCCGTCCCGTCCCGTCCCGTCCCGTCCCGTCCCGTCCCGTCCCGTCCCGTCCCGTCCCGTCCCGTCCCGTCCCGTCCCGTCCCGTCCCGTCCCGTCCCGTCCCGTCCCGTCCCGTCCCGTCCCGTCCCGTCCCGTCCCGTCCCGTCATGTCCCGTCCCGCTCCGTCTTGTCCCGTCAGAGTACGGATTTGATAAAAACAATGGAAATTAATTATGGACTGCTCATTAGTCCGGCACGTCACGGCCCAGAAAGACCGTCGACGAAAGGGACTCTCTCCGGCAAACGATAGTATGTGCCGTGATGGACCGGCCAAGTGAGCGCGTTACCAGCCGGCGCATCGGTGGTCAGCATCTTGTGATCCTGTCGCGCACATATCTGTTTAGCAATATTTCGGAAGTTGTTTTTAAGTCTTGATAAATAAATGCAGTTATTATTATGTTAACAATGGGCGAGGAAACATTAATTTGCTAAGCCCAAAAGTAAATGAAAATTTACTACTTAAGGGACAACGCCTACCACAATTATCATCAGAAGCACAACAACATATGGGAGAAAATTGCTACATGTACTAAGCTAAAAACATCTTTCGCGGTCAGGATTGCTTGTTGGTTTCGTTTCGACCGCAAAGTGGGCGACGGAGTTGCCGTCTGCAGACGGACTGAGACGGGTCGTGTTGTGACGGGCAAATGAGCGACAGACTTGGTGCGTATAGATATAACAGGCCAAGCCTGTGCCAACAACAGGCTCAGATTCGACAGATTTGTACGGTGTAGTATATCTACCGTTGCTTTCCATCACGCGGTAGATATACGACTACAAATCTGATGAACCTGGACCCGTTGTTGGCCCGGACCTGGCATGTTATACGCACCTTTAGGAATATGTTCATTTTTATATTTTATCTATCACAAAATTATGGCAAAAAATGTAAACAATACACATGGTTAACAATCATTTTCATATTGGACGTTTTTAATTTAAATTTGACTTTGTCGACTGTTTTTTCGTTTCTATTCTGAGAAATCAGTTTTGGCTCTATAATTTTAATATTATGCTTTCACAGGTAATAAAAAATATATTTATTTGGATCCAAATAATATATATTTTTGTTTTTAGGTGCTATTGATAAAACCAAAGTACCTAATATATCCAACATAAAAAAGGCAATGAATAAAATGACATCGTAGATCAATTATTACGTGTTTCACAAGGTATTTAACATTTCCAGTACTCATCACTGTATTGTCCAAAGACTAATTTAAATGTATGAAACATTTTCTAACCAATCGTTACAACCACTTTTCTAAAATATAATGATCTGATGAAATATATATTACCTTATAGACAATAAGCTATTTATAAGGTGACGTAGGCCGTTTTGAGCATTATTTAAAAATGCAAGAATATATGTATAATGTAGTGTTCTAGTACCATTTGATATTGTAGTACTTTTTCTTTTTACTTTCCTATCTGTATACAGATATAAGGAAAGTATAGGAATCATGATTTTTTTCGACCTCGAGTTTTCGACGGATTTTTACGTTTTGAGGTCCCCTGAATCCGTTTTGACTATTTTCGCGATGATGTCTGTGTGTGTGTGTGTGTGTGTGTGTGTGTGTGTGTGTGTGTGTGTGTGTGTGTGTGTGTGTGTGTGTGTGTGTGTGTGTGTGTCTGTGTGTGTGTGTGTGTCTGTGTGTGTGTGTGTGTCTGTGTGTGTGTGTGTCTGTATAACGCATAACTCATGAACCGATACACAGAAAAACACCAAATTTTAAACTTAAGCTTTGTTTCAGCGTCTAATGAGCTGATTAGATTTTGGACAGAGTCGGAACATTTGGGGGGTACTTTATAGGTGGTCATTTTTATATTTTATGGAATATATCTGTTATTTACGTTTGGAGAAGAAAATTCTTTAAATAAAAGTTACTTCTAATATTATTATCTATAATTTTTGTTCTTTACAAAATTTTCCTAAAATGGTCCGTATTCGAGAAATTTGACAAAATGTAAAAAAAATATTTTTTTATTAAAATTGTTCAAATAAAAGTTGTTTGTAATATAATTCTCTATAATTTTTATTCTCTACATAATTTCTCTAAAATGGACCGTATTCGAGATATTTGAGAAAATGTGTAAATTTCGAATTTTGAAGAAAACTCAAAAACGGATAAAGAAAAAAACATTAAATTTTAAACTTAAGGTTTATTTCGGCCTGACGTGAAATGATTAGATTTTGGACAAAGTCGGAACATCTGGGGGGGTACTTTATGGGAGGCCGTTTTTATATTTTATGGAATATATCTGTTATTTATGTTTGGAGAAGAAAATTGTTCAGATAAAAATTACTTACAATATTATTATCTATAATTTTGGTTTGATACAATTTTTTTTTAAATGGTCCGTATTCGAGAAATTTGACAAAATGTAATAAAATTCAAATTTTTAGGGAAATTGTTTAAATAAAAGTTATTTATGATATCGATCTCTATAATTTTTGTTTTTTATATGATTTTTCTAAAATGGACCGTATTGGAAAAATTGAAGGAAAAGTGCTATATTTAAATTTTTCAGTATTTTCGTTATCTAGAGAAAAAAAAATATGTTTCGAGTTAAATGTATGTGGAAAATGTATATGTATATTTAGTTTATCCTTTAAATATTTATAGAGGTGCTGCAATAGGTTGTACAAAATAACCGGAAAAGCCTATAATAACTAGATAGGAAAGTCATGTGTTGGACACATCAGATTTTTTGTGCTGTTAGGAGACTGACTAATGTGTCACTGCAAACATAAACACCTAAACAGGGATATTTTGCGAATGCATTAGAAACGTCCGCATCCTCGGTAGGAATTTCTCTCCAGCAGGACATTGTTGTACACGGTGGATGGTTATGTGTAGAGTGTAATTGTATATAGACGCGTTGGAGTACAGAATCCGAGTACGATGCCCAACAACTTAATCGACCTAATGAACACGACTGTCGAATGGAACACCGAACAAATCGTTTAATTATGGCATAGTCCGCCGGATATGGTCTCTCGACATTACTGAAAATTTTCCGATATTTCTTACACTCGACAGTCTTACCACAGAGAGGGTGGAATGGCATCTAAATTAAATTTTATCACTTCACTTCAAATTAATACCATTCGGGCTCTTCACACATTGACCCTAACCACGGCCGTGATAATGACATAAATGTTACGTGATGGTGAAAAATTTAACATTAGAACATAGCAGATTCCCTCTAAACATGAACATTACAATTTTTTATAGAAACTCCTCTTGATATGTTTTTAAATTTCATATAATGTCATTCACCTTTAGAAGAGTACAGTAATGTGTATACATGTGCATACATTTTTAAGATGATTATCTTTAGTTACAGTTGTTATTTTATATTTAATAATTAGCTACAAAATACAAAGTGTTTGTTTATTATTTATACTGTTGTCACTTCTCGTTAGGAGGGAAGGTTATAACAGTTATTAAAACACAATTATTTCGGTCAGTGTTCTGTTTTTTTTTTTTTGGATAAACAGAAAACATCATATTATGCCTTTATTGTGTAAAAATAGCTAAACAATTAACTATAAGGCGCCTCCCACACCGGATCAACAGGCAATAAGCAACTAGCAACTGAAAATACGCAATAGGCAATACTATTACAACCAGTAATATACAATGTGTAAATAAAGTATGGAATAAATTTATTTTAAGCTAAAAACAATTTTGAGGAAAAATCTTGAGACAGGTCGATTTTTGATTTAATTTTAATACATTTTTACATAACAATGAAATATACAGGGTGAACTATTTATGAGTAACAATGTCGTCGACAATTTTTTTAAATTACACTCCCTGTATATACCTATACAGGGTGTCCCGAAATTAGACGGTCATTTTTTAACAGCGTAATCTACATCCTAAAATAGGAATAAAAGTTTATATAAACATAGGTCCGAAAACGTTTCGTTTTCGATATACAGGGTGTTACAAGTGAAGTCCTGATGGCACATTTTTGTAAATATTTTCTAAAAATTCTTTAGTCACTGGTTTTCCAAAGTAAAAAAAAATAAAATTTCTGATTTCAAAGGCTTACTAATTATTGTTTACATTTTCGAATAAGATAACATCAACTTATCATGAAATTTTCCAATGCTTTTTTCTTGAAAATGGTGCGTCCTAGCGAGATGCAACAAAAGTAGCTTTATTATAAAGAAAACATTGGTTTTCCAAATTTTATGGTCAAAAATGTTAAAAACTGTCAACAAAAAAAACTTAGGGCAATTTTACCCTAAGCCCCCCCTAATTTACCGACCTATGAAGCTGAAAAGGTAAGCATTTGTACTAAATTTCAATTCGTTATCTTTTAACGTTTAGAAAATATTTACAAAAGAGTGTCTTCAGGACTTCACTTTTAACATCCTGTATCTCGAAAAAGACGTTTTCGGACCTATGTTTATATGAACTTTTACTCCTAATTTAGGATGTAGATTATGCTGTTAAAATATGACCGTTTAATTTCTGGACACCCTGTATACATGTAATTAGATATTTAATAAGCCCAAAACGTTACATTTGAAATGATATATGAAGCCCACTAGTCACTTATAACGCCCGATTTCGGGCTTCCTAAAAATACAGTGTGTAAATTCGTTTTAGAGGCAAGTAACTCCATCTGTATCGTTTAAGCAAAAAATGGGGGACTTCAAAAAGTCGGAAAATACCTCTAAATATACGCGTGTAGTTCAGTTGTTTCAGCAGCAGGGGACAGAAGAGTCAAACGCGATTATATACAGATCATGTTAAACGAACCACCATTACGAAGCCCATCATATCCGACAACACTGTAGTCTCGGGAATAATGAATTATTTACCCATTTCAGATTTATTTTAACGTTTGACACATTCGCTGCGAGCACGTCATCAGATATGCGTGTTACGGTGCGTCGATTTTTTCACTTAAGTGATAAAAATTTATATTATTTTAAATTTTTAGATAAATTTATTTAGTTGTGAAAAGAGGGTATTTATGAAAGTACCTGAAATATTTATTATAGGGAAGCGTATAATATTTCATTTCATTAGGATCACCAAAAATCTAAATAACAAGTATTAAAAGTAATTTTAAAAAACCGACTTCAAAATCGTGCAGATGCCATCACCACATCTTAACCAAATTTATATGGGACCACCTGTGCTTGACACTGTCTATGGTCAGGCACATATTCTGTCTAGTCATAATCAAATATTTGTTTGCTGTTATGTTGTTGGGATAACTTTAAAGCACCCTGATTACTCTACATCTTCTTGTTGTTTCCTATCTTTCCTTGAATTTCACAAGGGAATGTAATTTAAACAGCTTTGCCACTACCGATGAATAAGTCCAATTAAAGAGCCATGTCCAAAAAGTATTTGGTTGTGTGTCTTCTTGCCTAGTGAATCAGCAAAACGGTTAAGTTTTGATGTGGTGACCTCTGATCCATCTTAAATTGACCACATTATTGATAGATGACTTTCTAGTACTAACCCTGAGTAAATTATTAATGGTGTGTCCAGGGTGAGTAGTGCTTGTCTGCTATCTCTATGTTTGATACTGTTTCTTTTAACTTCTTTTGATGCTATTAGTATCCCGTGAGCTCTATTTGCTCAGAGTACATTTTATATTTAGGTTTAACGATGGGTACTGTCACATCCTAAGCCTATTTTTCTTTTAGAATCGTCGGTGTAGATATAAATTTTACCCTGCGAACAAGAAGATGAGACCATTGAGCATATCTTCTACGATTGCTTGGCGCTCTCATTTATTAGAAGATTTGTGTTCGGGGAGTATCGGCTAACACCGGCCGATATAAGAGAAGCACATCTTGGCGACATTGTCAACTACATTAAATCTGTAGACTGGCTCACGAGCTAGGAGGTGCCTATCATCTTAGGGGATGCACAATGGGCCTAGAGAGGCCTAAGTGCCGTGGGGTAACCCACACGTTACAGATTCATCGCCCATGACGACGGTGTTGTTTTGTTTTGGTGGAGTTTGAGAAAAATAAATTTTGGATCAAATTATGTAAAATTAGAAAATAAAATACACAAACCTGAGAATTTGAATATACGATGAAGTGTTCCAATAGAAGACAAGACAAGGTTGACGGATGATTGATGTACAGTTTACATTGTTTCGTGTACGTGACTTTTTCCTGTACTCAAAGCGGTTTTTTATTTCCTGTAAACATTTTCATTCCTCGTAATTCCTTTGAATTTGAAGGGACACATATGGCAATTGTGTTTGTAAAAGCACTGAGTTTGATGCAAATTTTTGCTCCAGTGCACTTGCTAACTGGTCGTCTAGTTATATACAACCAGTTAGAGTAGTAACATCGGCATATGGCCACTTTAATAATTTAAATTGCAGAGATAAACATTTCGTATTTCGAGGAAAACAAAAGTTATTGTAAATAAAGGACCGTTCCTATGTTACTTAATTTATTTGTGGTGTAAGTGCTTAATTAAAATTGTTATAGTATATTAAAGTAGGCTTTCCTGAAAATAAATACTTTACAAACATAATGTGTCACTCTATCTTAAATGACTCAAAATCAATCCAAAATATTTTTTTTATACTGGTTTTGTTCGTAGGACTTCATCAGATCTAAAGAATAACTAACTGGTATAACAATTGTTGAGACGTCTTAAAATAGTACATTATATACCTAGGGTGAGAAGTGAGCTATTATTTACTGAGCACTTTTATATCCTGAGGCGCGTAGCGCCGAGGGATATAATGTGCGAGGTATATATAGAATTTTTTTTACTACTAACATTAATGTATTAGCAATTTTAATTTTGACATAAGTAATTTCCTAACAATTTGTTAAATATTTCGAAATATCAAGCAGACTGGAGCGTGTTTCTAATCAGATTGGCTTTATTTATGTAAAAATTTGGCATGTGTCAAATTTTGGTATGATTCTAGGAAATATCCCATTGCATTTTTGATATTTTAATGACATGGATTTATTGTTATTAATTAATAATTTTTAAAGCCGGTGTTGAATTTCCTAGTTAATATATATTTTTACTATTAACACTGATATATATTATCATATTTGATTTGATTAGATTTTAATAAACCCAGCTTTAGTTATTTCCTACTTATTTTTCAAATATTTCAAAATATCAAGTAGTCTGGGAGTTTAGTTGTCAAATTAACAAAATGAAACTAATGAAATTTAGTTTCATTATTTACCTAGGTTTTTTTTTATTATCATTATTTACCTAGGGAGAGAAATATTACTTCTCATTAGAGGAATGGAGTAAATAATGGTGATTTCTCATGTTAGTAGTAAAAAAAATATAATATAAAACATTAATTGTAAAATGGTTCTACTAGCAAATCTTTCAGAGACTTATTATTGGTACTATGTTTATATTATTAGGTACGGACTTTAATTGCAGGATTTTAGATCAAGGTACTGTGCCTATTGAAATGATAAAAAAGATATTCGCAAATATCTAAAAATTTTGTTTTTTAGTTATTTTTTTTCTAGTCCTGCTAGTAAGTAAATGTCATGACATGACATTGACAACTCTACATTGGTTTCTAAGAAAATAGTATTCCAATAAATAGTTTTATGCAGTTTCATCAGTTGTACCATTATATTCTCTGTATTTGCATTTGTAACGTGTAAAGGGTGGGTTAACCCACGGCACTTAGGCGTAACTAGGCCCATTGTGCATCCTTCTAGCTCATGAGCCAGCCTACAAATTTAATGTAATTTATAACGACGCCAAGAGGTGCTTCTCTTATATCGGCCGGTATAAGCCAATTCTCGCCGAACACAAATCTTCTAATAAATAAGAGCGTCGGGCAATCGTAGGGGATATGCTCGATGGTCTCATTTTTTTGTTCGCATTGTCTGCAGAGTTTGGATTCTGCCAGCCCCATGATATGGAAATGCTTCCGTAGTTGGCAATGTCCAGTCAGAATGACTCTGATCAGGCGCAGATTCAGTCTAGTCAAGTATTTATTTGATTAAAAGCTCCCTGGCAAGTCTGCAATTTCTTGTGTCATCCCTTGAATTTCACAAGGGAATGTTCTTTAATTAGGTTTGTTACTACCGATGTTGTCAGTCCAATAGAGGGGCCAAATTCAAAAAGTATTTGGTTGGCTGCCTTCTTGGAAAGTGAATCAGTAAGATGATTACCTTTAGATGTGGCGTGACTTCTGTTCCATCTTAAGTTGACCACATTGTTGATGGATAATTCTGCCAAAGCTTTGTGACATTCTAGTACTAACCCTGATTAAATTCGTGGTATGTCTAGGGTGTGTAGTGCTTGTTTGCTATATCTGTATAGATGCAATTATTTCTGGTGATTTCTTTTGCTGCTATGAGAATCCCGTGAGCTCGGTTTGAACTACACTGATGGTGGGTAAGGTTTTCATGATGGTGGGTGAGGTTTTCTGGGTTTTCCTAACCTGTAAGTCAAATGGCACCATCAATCATCTCTAAGTCACCCCGGAGCGCCACGGCAAATAATAATAATAATAATAGCCGTCCATTTCCCCGCACAAGCTCAGCTTTTGGGGTCAAAATTCACTCGTAAGGGAGTGAATTAGGGAGAGTATTATTATTACTACTGCTCATAGCTCATTTTATGTTTAGGTTTAAGGATCTGGAGTATATTCCACATCCTGAGCCTTGTTTTGTTTTAGAGCCGTCGGTGTAGATATGAATCGTACCTGCCACTTCCGGCTCTTCTATTTGATCTATTATAACTTTATATGGCTTATGGAAGATATATCTCGTTGACATGGAGTCCATGTTCGCTTGAAGCAGTGGGAGCGTATCGAGCGCCTCCTGCCAAAAGCGACATCTCACCTCCCAAATCCTACATCAGGTTCTACTCTAACCGTGCCGAGGCATGTCATTGTCATCAGAACAACCTCCTTGTAAATATCAAGGGGAGTGAGACTAAGAATGACTTCCATGGCTCTAGCCGGTGTGGATTTCATGGCTCCTGTTATATTGAGACATGCTGTTCTTTGAATTTGTTCAAGTTGGATAGCTGTCAACTTCTGTGTTTTCGGTACCCAGACAACTGTATGTTAGCATAGGTCTTATGATGGCCGTGTAAGTCCATGCAACGACTCTGTGGGGAAATCCTCAGGTGTTCCCCACGGTTCGGCGGCATTTTTCATAAGCAACGTATGCTCTTTTTACTCTGTTTTCTAAGTGTGAGTTCCATGGTAACTTGCTCTCAAAGGTGAGACCTAGCTACTTCACCTCTGTTGCAAAGTTTAGCTTTGTGTTTAGGAGCTCTGGAGCTTTCCATTTTCATCATTTTCCTTCTGAAAGGACCATTTCTATCTTCTTGGGATTGATAGACACTGAATGGTCCTTGAACCACTATCTTCTAATTTTTAGAGCTACTTGTATTCTTTCGCAGCGTACGTTCTCAAAATTCCCATTATATTTAAGTTGTACTAAACCAAACTCTCAAATTTAGAAACATCCATGTCACAACTGAGTTGATTAATTAAAATTACTTAAATGTTAAACTTCATTATTATGTGAAGCACATAATTATGCCAGTCAGCAGTTTTGTCTCTTGAAATTCTAGTGATTGGATACATTCGTTTTCAAATTTTAGTAGTTTGTAATTAAAACATGTAAAAGAGAATTGAATATCTATTGCTCTTGAGCGTGCCTAAAATCAGAATTTTGTAGTTAATAATCATAGCGCTACCATACTCATTATTACTTTGTTATCAGTCTCGTCCCTAATTAAGCATAAATTTCTACAAAATTATTAGTATCATAGTGTGAACTGTAAATTAAATCAATTTAAAAAAATATACAGTTTGTATATTAATAAATATACTGCTTATAAAAAATAAAATGTCATTAAGTTTTAGCACAATTGCATCAGTGGTTATATTGGTCAACGAAACAGACCAGAGGCAACTAGAGCAGAGAGCAGAACTAGCTCTGCACTATGTAATAAGATGGATAGAAAACCACAAGCTGCATTTAGCTCCAGAGAAGACGGAAGTGGCAGTTCTAAGAGGCCCCTGGAAGAAGACAGACAGAGAAGTCGCGTTTTTACCTAAAAGTAATATTACTTAAACTACAAAGACAACTTAGGTACCTCGGCATACTGATAGATGGAAAACATTACCACTAACAAAGGAAAGAGTTGGATCCCTCGTTAGGCTAACGAAAAACATCGGTGACCCCGAAATCAGTAAACGGGAACATCTGAGTGGAGTAGTACAATCCATTCTCCTCTTTGGAACACCCATATGGGCACCAGAGATAGAGAGGACCCTACGTTGCGGTCCCTAGCGCCTGCAAGACAACATCACTAAAGGCCGTATAAGTGATAACTGGCACAATATCGATACATCTTCAGGTATTCGAGAGAGCTAAGCTTCACGGAAGAGAAAACGGCAGAGGACAAAGATGTTCGAAAGGGACTAGCCTTACTAAATGGCAACAAGAGTTGCAGGATATTACGGTTAAAGCGCAGTGGACTAAGCTAATAATTGGTAATATAATATATTGGTAGAATGTGCGAACACAGACAACTCGATTACTACACGTCACAGATACTGCAGCAGTGGGTCCTCCTCGTAAATTTACACATCAAGCTACTTGTCTTGGCATGCTGTGAATGAGATTATCAATGTCTTCCTGATGTAAAGCATCCTATATCAACCGAATCTCTTACCTCATTTGTTATCTGTGACCTCCGGAGAAGGTTACAGAGTATCTCTATGATATCTTATACATGTGCAATGAGGAATAAACCTGGAAAACGTGGAAGCTGGTGTAAGAGAGCCACATTAACTTGTTCGTGACACTCAACTGAAACACGAGCAATATTAGACCGAGTGTTATCTTGATGGAATAGGGTGTCAGGGATGCCTTAAACATATCGGATGACAACATATTCCATGTGACAGGGTGTTCACAATTTTTAATTTGTTGCTCTTTAGAAGAAAAAAAATATAATTTATATACAATATTAATACCTCTATTAGTACAGTGCAAGAAAGAAACGTCAAATTTTAAATATAGAAATATTGTAAAAATATGCTTACATAATATAATCAATTAGTTCGCAAACTATAAACTACCCATCTCTAGCCAGAGCCTAATAAATCTTCCAGTTTAAAAATTGGAAGGTATTAAACAATTTTAAAATATTTTTAATATAGTTTTAGTAATGTAACAACCATAATATTTCAGGTTTGCACACAAAACACAATCCACTCTAGGAGGTAACATGATTGATGTAATTATCAATCAATCAAGTGCACCATAAAGACGCGATTAGCCAGAGTGCAGTGGCATATTTTAAAATAATGTGTTTTTATGAAATGTAACTGGGTGTTCACTGCACAAATGAATTAATGGTTAAACCGCCCCTGTTAACAAAACTAATTATTGTATTAATTATATGAAATAACTAAATGTTTAGATATCATATGATTTTATTGTTATACTCATTACAGATTCAAAATAAATGAGGAAATGAAAAGAATCTGCAAACATGGTTACCAATTTTGAAAGACTTTATAGTAATTATGAATATCATTTGGCATGAAACACACTGCACTCTAAATAGTTGAAATCCTGTGGAATAACTGAAATAAATAAAAGGTTTTGTTCCGCGGTGAAACTTTAACACCTTTATACCTTTAAGGATTTAGTAGCAAGTTGAGAAAGTTTAGAATAGCGTGCTCAGCATACTCATACGTAACGTTTCCTTTTTTACATAAAATATAGAGGCAATAGTAAATTTATGTTTTTATCACCTTAGGGGAAGTAAGGACAGTAAATTTTCATACAACATTTCACGTTTTGACACTAAAATCTTTATACTTCAAAGAGATTTGTTGTACCTACTATAAAATTGTATTTTTACATTGAAATGAAAATATATTTCTAGTTTATGTACTTACATAATTTTTTCAATAATAGGGTGCATTTATCTTTGCGTATTTAAATTCTTGAAAAACTGAATTTTAAATTCTTTTACAATAGGAAAATGACAATTATTTAATTATATTAAAATTATTAATAATAGAACGAATAATATAATAAAATCTAAATGAAAACTAGATTTTGTAGATAAAATATGTACCTTCAAATTTAAAAGAGGACCTATTGTCTAGAAAAATTCTAGTACATAAAATTGAATAGTATATAAGTTCAAGGTGATTGTTTGACAATTGAAACTTCAAAACGACTGCATAAAAGTGATGATGTTTCCGCGGTTTCGAAAGTCAAAGTAATTTCAATCCGAATTTTTATAAAAAATTTACTACAATAAATCGAAATGCAACAAATTTTGGATTACCAATCTCATGCGCTTTTAAAAAAAGCTTCATGTCGCGAACTATTTGCAGTTTCATATACGATATACGACTGACGAACCTTATCCTATTTTACATCAGATACTTTTGAAATTTTACATAAAATACAACAAAGCAAAATGAAAATAGACCATACAATTTTTGGTTCTATATTTATCCTTTTTATGTGGCAGTTACGTTGATATAACGACGAAAAGTGGCAAAGTCATGCCGTTTCTGGCAAGATTTATGAGAATTGTCTTAAAACGGTAAGGCGTCACTCTCTTATTTCGTTCCTGCCTACTAAGATTTAAAGTAATTAGTAAGTTTTGGAATATTAGAAGACATATACGAAATTATTATTATTACTACAACAAATAATAATAAAAAAATTAATTTTGAAGTAAATATTAATTTAAAATCTAAAATATTCATGTATTATTTGTAATTTAATTACATACAAAGGTTCTAAATCTATTACACTAATCTGCCAAAATAAAATTGTTAAAATATAAGAATATAGTTAATACCTAATATTTAACATTTTTAATGTTAAAATTAAAGGTAAAAGAAATGTAATTTCAGCATTAAAAATTAAAACAAAATAATGGCAATTAAGTCTACACTTATTTCAAATTATTTATGCATAATATTATTTATAGATTATGTGTATACAGGAATGTCATGTTTTTAATTTAATTCAGCGTTGTCATAACAGCTGGTATATGAAACTAAAAGAATAATTCTCGGTTTGATCGCGGGTAAAATCTAAAGGATGGATACAAATACGAGACTATTACTATTTGAACATACAATATGTTAACTTTTCCTTAATGGTACAAGTATATTAGTATAGAATAAGCGACGCTATTTATTAGACAGACGTAGAACAGTGCGCGCCAGCCTACTAGCGGTAGAGGTATATCCAACGTTCCAATCACGGCAGGCACTCAGTCAGGAGATTTACGAGAATCTCTCCTTATTTTTCTCACATGCAATTATAATTAGGCGTCTTATCTTTAAATCGAAGGATCTATAGGTTACCGCACTATATAAACATGAACGTCAATAGATTGACGACAAAAGTATTTATACACTCGCAAATCATGCAATGCAAAATTATGCCAATTAAAATAGACCTAAAGTGGATTGAGATGTGACAAAATAAGAACATTATTTTTAGAACTGTTTAGAATAAATATAACGTATTGATTTATTTTGCTATGCTTCTATAAGAAAGTCAATATTAATTATGCACGGTAATATATTTCGTTTTTTAAACATGCTCTAAGTAGCAAGAAGAATCGAAGAATAGCCATTTATCATATTTGGCTATCTCTTGCCAAGTAGGTGTGACTTTATTTTTGAGCCATTCTCGGACAACCTTTAAGTCATTGTCTTTCTTCCGTCCCTTTCTAAGACTTTCAAGGGCGATTTCTTCTTCGTCGCCGTCTGGCTGGATAGTGGTAGCCCAAAGAGTAACTTAATCAACCAGTTCCTCTCGTTTTTCGAGCCTTTTACCATACAAGCAGTGTCCCTCTAAACAGGGTCGCCCTAAGAGAATGAGTACGATGCTATGGAGACCTCTTCTATGCTCTACTTCCTGATTATTGCTAGAAAGCCGGCTCGGTATGGGTGATTGGATTCTTCGGGACGTATAGCTGCTGTATTTATTTCTTGTTGGACTTAGTGACGGGCTTGGGAAGATTGATCTATATGATTTTCCGGTCTCATTACCTGATTCTCGATTTATAGAATAAGCCATACTTCTACAGGTTCTTTGAAGATGCCCGATTCCTTCGCAATTGAAGCATCTCCTGCTTCCATTTTGGCTGTTTCGTTGCATATTTCGTAGGATATTTAAGATCTGTGAGAGGATAGGTTAGGGAATAGCATTAGTATTGGCCTCCTCACTTTCTTGGGAATTAATTTTCCTCACTTTTGCGCGAGAAGATCTGGATAGAAGTTTTCACGCTTCATATTCGTGGGCTGCAATAAGTTTCTCCCTCAGTGTCTTGTGATGTCGTAGATGCATTTCCGCATCTTGTAGTCCATCAATGAATTCCTGTATTTCGATTTGTTCTTGGAAATCTTTGGGCGCCTGTGGATAGGCCAGATGAATCAATCTTCTTATGTCGGCCCCGAATTCCTGTAGATTCTCATTATGTTTCTGACTACGAATCTTTAGCTGGCTTTGAAATACCTGTTTTAAATGCTGCTGGCCATATCTTGTCCCCAAAGCTTGGACGAGAGGTGAATAACTGGGTTCTTCTTGGATAAGTAACTGTAAAATGGTTGCTGCCTGTCCTCGCAGCGACACTATCAATGAAGCCGCCATCTCTTCCTCGGTCAAGCCATTGGCTCTAGCTGCAGCTTCAAATTGGAGTCGATACGTTTCTCATGTTGTCTGACTGTCAAACGTGGGTGGCTTAATGGTCTTGCTAATATGAATTTCTGAAACTGGGTTTTGGATATGGCTTGGTTTGGTTGTAGATTAGGACAAGGTAGTATTTGCAGTTTCTTTGTTGCTTGTTAAAGCTAGGCTACGAATTATTCTCTCTAATTCAACTATTTATATCTATATAATGTTTGAGTAACTTTTATTTTATATATCCCATCGCTGTCACCAATGTTACGCTGGTTTTTGGTATCTCAATTTATTTAAACTCAACTTTTACTTATACATTTACTTATGGCTACCGCAGCACGCTGCAGAGTGCTGCGTAACAATATTATATACTTTGGTTGATAATTTATTTATCTATTTTAACATTTAATATTTTCTACCTATAGGATTCTCCTTTTTGGTTCTTTTGACTTCAACAGCTTCCTATTGAAGATTTTAAGTTACAGATAAAAATAGATAATTGGAAGTAAATTAATAATAGATACCAATATAAAAAAAGAACTATGGGATATTTTATAAGCCAACATATACTGATATTACAATACATAATAGTTCGTCTCATCCATATTAACAAAAATTAGCAGCATATATTTTAGTTCATTTATTTTATTCTTTACTGTTTAGTTCATCTTTTACCTTTTCAGTGGCTTTATCTGCATTTGTTCCTATTGCTAAAATAGCAATTATTTCTGGTAGATACAAGAAAACTAGTACACATAATTCGTTTTTTATTAAAAATATGACGTTAGTCCGACACTGGGAGGGAGGATTGACGCCGCCATCGGCGGCGAGGACTGCCACCTCTAAAACCCTCGTGTCTTTTCATCCCTTATCGCCCTCTCCGCCATTTACGGCCTGGTCACGACCCTAATAGGGTGTTTTACACCCACCAGCCCATTAGATAATTACCTCACAACACTACTGACCCACAGTTAATGTTGAGGTCATACGTAGGTATATGAAAATTATTAATGAAGTGGTGACTAGAGTAAAAAATGTGTTTTTTTAAGTGCTCACCATTTTTTCCCATCATGCATGTTGTCAAAGTGGATTTTCTCGCAAAAATGAATTTTCGACGAGTAAAAGAAATTGAAATATGCGTGTCAGAGAGTGGAAACCCCCAAAAAATTGAGTAAATTGAACTTAAAATTAGTCATATTTAAGACATGTTTCAAAACAGTCTGTATAAAATAAACCAGTTCCTTAGGATAGTATCTTATAAGTTTATGTATTAAACAATTTTGAAATCAATGTAAATCTACGTAAATTATGATAATTTAATTTGAGGTTTGCATCATTCTCTAATTTCATAAAAAATTAATTGCTTGGCAAACCTGTAATGTTTTTTAAAAAAATCTGGGATTGAATATAGTATTACTAAAAATAAAATAAAATACAGGGTTTTATATTTAAAAAATATACATTTTTATTTGCCAGGCGAAAATGCAACACCCTGTATATCCAAAAATAACTTTTATTTGTAATTTGTTTGCGTGTCTATAACACAAATTGAAATATTGAATAATTACGCACTAATGGGACACCCTGTATAAAAATAAATAAATTTTACTATATTGGTGTAAATAAATTTTACTATATTGGTGGTTTTAGGACCTAAAAGTGATGTTAGAATACAGATTATATCAAATGATTATGATAGGTCTTCTGTTTTTTATAATCTTCTAAAATATGATTGTTTTTCTAATTTCAAAAGTATAATAATTGATGAAATAAAAAGTTGAATTTTAAAGTTAAATCACCACTAATAATTGCCAATTTCATTTTCTTACGGTTTTTATTATATTCTGAGAATGTTCTTAATGCCAATAAAATATATTCTCAGCATATGTTTATTTTTAAAAAGTATATAGTAAGAATATGCTAAGAATATATAATGTTATCTGGGTATGCTCTTCTTATTGTAACAAGTATATATATTTTACATGTTCACCGATTCGATTACGATGCTCTTCGATATGTTACGAATATTGGTCTGCAATTAATAGAGATGGGCTTACCTATCCCGTATGGCTCGTATACTTTTTCCCTAAATTGTATGTATGTTTTAATTAACTTATTTTATAAAGGATTAGAAACTATTTGGACATAACAATAGTGGTCAACTACATTTTTGGAAAAATATTACAATACAATTTATGATAGTTATTATATATTTTATGCTTTGATTATTAAAATCTTACAATATTTTGAACACACAATAAATCAAATCTAAATATTTACTTAATATTTAACTATTTTTCGTTATTCCAGTTCTAAATCGTGTCACATTTTAAAAATTAAACCAAAATCACATATTTTGTAATTTTTTCAGGAAATGCCAACTTTTGCTACGTCGATTATCAGATTGTTAAAGCTAAAATAGTTATTATTATGTTCTTTTAAAAATAAAATTAATTAACATAATTTAGTAACCAATAGTGTTTTAAATCATTTTGTTCCAACTTTTAATCTTATAAAGGCTTTATCTCGATGAGAATGTGAGTTATTTACCAATTCCAGTAAACCGGGTCGGTGGTGTAGCGGTCTAACGCGCTTATATTCATTTATAAGCAAGTTTATGTGTCATAGACTGCTGGGCTTCGAATCCCAGACCAGACCATGTGGAAATTTGGACCAACAAATATTTTGACCAAAAAAATTTTGACCAAAAAAAATTTGGACCAAAAAAATTTGGACCAAAAAAATTTGGAACAAAAAAATTTGGACCAAAAAAATTTGGACCAAAAAATTTGGACCAAAAAATTTGGACCAAAAAATTTGGACCAAAAAATATTTTGACCAAAAAAAATTTGGACCAAAAAAATTTGGACCAAAAAAATTTGGCCCAAAAAATATTTTGAACAAAAAAATTTAAAAGAAAAAAAGTTGGAAGAAAAAAATTTGGACCGAAAAATTTAAATTAAAAAATTTGGACGCACGCACGCGCACGCACGCACGCACGCACCCATGCACGCACGCACGCACGCACGTATGCACGCACGCACGCACGTACGCACGCACGCACGCACGCACGCACGCACGCACGCACGCACGCACGCACGCACGCACGCACGCACGCACGCACGCACGCACGCACGCACGCACGCACGCACGCACGCACGCACGCACGCACGCACGCACGCACGCACGCACGCACGCACGCACGCACGCACGCACGCACGCACGCACGCACGCACGCACGCACGCACGCACGCACGCACGCACGCACGCACGCACGCACGCACGCACGCACGCACGCACGCACGCACGCACGCACGCACGCACGCACGCACGCACGCACGCACGCACGCACGCACGCACGCACGCACGCACGCACGCACGCACGCACGCACGCACGCACGCACGCACGCACGCACGCACGCACGCACGCACGCACGCACGCACGCACGCACGCACGCACGCACGCACGCACGCACGCACGCACGCACGCACGCACGCACGCACGCACGCACGCACGCACGCACGCACGCACGCACGCACGCACGCACGCACGCACGCACGCACGCACGCACGCACGCACGCACGCACGCACGCACGCACGCACGCACGCACGCACGCACGAACGCACGCACGCACGCACGCGCACGCACGAACGCACGAACGCACCCACGCACGCACGCACGCACGCATGCACGCACGCACGTACGCACGCACGACCAAAAAAATTCGGACCAAAAAATATTTCGATCAAAAAATATTTTGACTAAAAAATATTTTGACCAAAAAATATTTTGACCAAAAAATATTTTGACCAAAAATTATTTGGACCAAAAAAAATTTGGACAAAAAAAAATTTGGACAAAAAAATATTTTGACCAAAAATTATTTTGACCAAAAATTATTTTGACCAAAAATTATTTTGACCAAAAATTATTTTGACCAAAACAAAAAAATTTGGAACAAAAAAATTTGGAACAAAAAAATTTGGCAGAAAAAAATTTGGAATAAAAAAATTTGGACGCACGCACGCACGCACGCACGCACACACGCACGCACGCACGCACGCACGCACGCACGCACGCACGCACGCACGCACGCACGTACGTACGTACGCACGCACGCACGCACGCACGCACGCACGCGCACACACGAACGCACGCACGAACGCACCCACGCACGCACGCACGCATGCACGCACGCACGTACGCACGCACAACCAAAAAAATTTGGACCAAAAAAATTTGGACCAAAAAATATTTTGATCAAAAAATATTTTGACTAAAAAATATTTTGACCAAAAAATATTTTGACCAAAAATTATTTGGACCAAAAAAAATTTGGACAAAAAAATATTTTGACCAAAAAATATTTTGACCAAAAAATATTTTGACCAAAAAATATTTTGACCAAAAAATATTTTGACCAAAAAATATTTTGACCAAAAAATATTTTGACCAAAAAATATTTTGACCAAAAAATATTTGACCAAAAAATATTTTGACCAAAAAAAATTTGGACAAAAAAATTTGGACCAAATAAATTTGGACCAAAAAAGTTTGGACCAAAAAAATTTGGACCAAATAAATTTGGACCAAAAAAATTTGGACCAAAAAATATTTTGACCAAAAATTATTTTGACCAAAAATTATTTTGATCAAAAATTATTTTGACCAAAAATTATTTTGACCAAAAATTATTTTGACCAAAAATTATTTTGACCAAAAATTATTTTGACCAAAAATTATTTTGACCAAAAATTATTTTGACCAAAAAAAATTTGGACAAAAAAAATTTGGAACAAAAAAATTTGGAACAAAAAAATTTGGAACAAATAAATTTGGAACAAATAAATTTGGAACAAAAAAATTTGGCAGAAAAAATTTGGGAGAAAAAAATTTGGACGCACGCACGCACGCACGCACGTACGTACGCACGCACGCACGCACGCACGCACGCACGCACGCACGCACGCACGCACGCACGCACGCACGCACGCACGCACGCACGCACGCACGCACGCACGCACGCACGCACGCACGCACGCACGCACGCACGCACGCACGCACGCACGCACGCACGCACGCACGCACGCACGCACGCACGCACGCACGCACGCACGCACGCACGCGCACGCACGCACGAACGCACCCACGCACGCACGCACGCACGCATGCACGCACGCACGTACGCACGCACGACCAAAAAAATTCGGACCAAAAAATATTTCGATCAAAAAATATTTTGACTAAAAAATATTTTGACCAAAAAATATTTTGACCAAAAAATATTTTGACCAAAAATTATTTGGACCAAAAAAAATTTGGACAAAAAAAAATTTGGACAAAAAAATATTTTGACCAAAAATTATTTTGACCAAAAATTATTTTGACCAAAAATTATTTTGACCAAAAATTATTTTGACCAAAACAAAAAAATTTGGAACAAAAAAATTTGGAACAAAAAAATTTGGCAGAAAAAAATTTGGAATAAAAAAATTTGGACGCACACACGCACGCACGCACGCACGCACGCACGCACGCACGCACGCACGCACGATTAAAAAAATTTGGACCAAAAAAATTTGGACCAAAAAATATTTTGACCAAAAAATATTTTGACCAAAAAATATTTTGACCAAAAATTATTTGGACCAAAAAAAATTTTGACCAAAAATTATTTTGACCAAAAAATATTTTGACCAAAAAATATTTTGACCAAAAATATTTTGACCAAAAAATATTTTGACCAAAAATTATTTTGACCAAAAATTATTTTGACCAAAAATTATTTTGACCAAAAATTATTTTGACCAAAAATTATTTTGACCAAAAATTATTTTGACCAAAAATTATTTTGACCAAAAAAAATTTGGACAAAAAAAATTTGGAACAAAAAAATTTGGAACAAAAAAATTTGGAACAAAAAAATTTGGAACAAAAAAATTTGGAACAAAAAAATTTGGCAGAAAAAATTTGGGAGAAAAAAATTTGGACGCACGCACGCACGCACGCACGCACGTACGTACGCACGCACGCACGCACGCACGCACGCACGCACGCACACACGCACGCACGCACGCACGCACGCACGCACGCACGCACGCACGCACGCACGCACGCACGATTAAAAAAATTTGGACCAAAAAAATTTGGAACAAAAAAATTTGGCAGAAAAAATTTGGGAGAAAAAAATTTGGACGCACGCACGCACGCACGTACGTACGTACGTACGCACGCACGCACGCACGCACGCACGCACGCACGCACGCACGCACGCACGCACGCACGCACGCGCACACACGAACGCACGCACGAACGCACCCACGCACGCACGCACGCATGCACGCACGCACGTACGCACGCACGACCAAAAAAATTTGGACCAAAAAAATTTGGACCAAAAAATATTTTGATCAAAAAATATTTTGACTAAAAAATATTTTGACCAAAAAATATTTTGACCAAAAATTATTTATACCAAAAAAAATTTGGACAAAAAAATATTTTGACCAAAAAATATTTTGACCAAAAAATATTTTGACCAAAAAATATTTTGACCAAAAAATATTTTGACCAAAAAATATTTTGACCAAAAAATATTTTGACCAAAAAATATTTTGACCAAAAAATATTTTGACCAAAAAATATTTTGACCAAAAAAAATTTGGACAAAAAAATTTGGACCAAATAAATTTGGACCAAAAAAGTTTGGACCAAAAAAATTTGGACCAAATAAATTTGGACCAAAAAAATTTGGACCAAAAAATATTTTGACCAAAAATTATTTTGACCAAAAATTATTTTGATCAAAAATTATTTTGACCAAAAATTATTTTGACCAAAAATTATTTTGACCAAAAATTATTTTGACCAAAAATTATTTTGACCAAAAATTATTTTGACCAAAAATTATTTTGACCAAAAAAAATTTGGACAAAAAAAATTTGGAACAAAAAAATTTGGAACAAAAAAATTTGGAACAAATAAATTTGGAACAAAAAAATTTGGCAGAAAAAATTTGGGAGAAAAAAATTTGGACGCACGCACGCACGCACGCACGTACGTACGCACGCACGCACGCACGCACGCACGCACGCACGCACGCACGCACGCACGCACGCACGCACGCACGCACGCACGCGCACGCACGAACGCACGCACGCACGAACGCACCCACGCACGCACGCACGCACGCACGCACGCACGCACGCATGCACGCACGCACGTACGCACGCACGACCAAAAAAATTTGGACCAAAAAAATTTGGACCAAAAAAATTTGGACCAAAAAATATTTTGATCAAAAAATATTTTGACTAAAAAATATTTTGACCAAAAAATATTTTGACCAAAAATTATTTGGACCAAAAAAAATTTGGACAAAAAAATATTTTGACAAAAAAATATTTTGACCAAAAAATATTTTGACCAAAAAATATTTTGACCAAAAAATATTTTGACCAAAAAATATTTTGACCAAAAAATATTTTGACCAAAAAATATTTTGACCAAAAAAAATTTGGACAAAAAAATGGACCAAAAAAATTTGGACCAAAAAAGTTTGGACCAAAAAAATTTGGACCAAAAAAATTTGGACCAAAAAAATTTGGACCAACAAAATTTGGACAAAAAAATTTGGACCAAATAAATTTGGACCAAAAAATATTTTGACCAAAAAATATTTTGACCAAAAATTATTTCGACCAAAAATTATTTTGACCAAAAATTATTTTGACCAAAAATTATTTTGACCAAAAATTATTTTGACCAAAAATTATTTTGACCAAAAAAAATTTGGACAAAAAAAATTGGAACAAAAAAATTTGGAACAAAAAAATTTGGAACAAAAAAATTTGGAACAAAAAAATTTGGAACAAAAAAATTTGGAACAAAAAAATTTGGAACAAAAAAATTTGGAACAAAAAAATTTGGAACAAAAAAATTTGGAACAAAAAAATTTGGAACAAAAAAATTTGGAACAAAAAAATTTGGAACAAAAAAATTTGGAACAAAAAAATTTGGAACAAAAAAATTTGGAACAAAAAAATTTGGAACAAAAAAATTTGGAACAAAAAAATTTGGAACAAAAAATTTTGGAAGAAAAAAATTTGGACGCACGCACGCACGCACGCACGCACGTACGTACGTACGCACGCACGCACGCACGGACGCATGCACGCACGCACGCACGCACGCGCACGCACGCACGCGCACGCACGCACGCACGAACTCACCCACGCACGCACGCACGCGCACGCACGCACGAACGCACCCACGCACGCACGACCAAAAAAATTTGGACCAAAAAATATTTTGACCAAAAAAATATTTTGACCAAAAAATATTTTGACCAAAAAATATTTTGACCAAAAAATATTTTGACCAAAAATTATTTGGACCAAAAAAAATTTGGACAAAAAAATATTTTGACCAAAAAATATTTTGACCAAAAAATATTTTGACCAAAAAATATTTTGAACTACAAATATTTTGACGAAAAAATATTTTGACCAAAAAATATTTTGACCAAAAAAAATTTGGACAAAAAAAAATTTGGACAAAAAAATATTTTGACCAAAAATTATTTTGACCAAAAATTATTTTGACCAAAAATTATTTTGACCAAAAATTATTTTGACCAAAAAAAATTTGGACAAAAAAAATTTGGAACAAAAAAATTTGGAACAAAAAAATTTGGAACAAATAAATTTGGAACAAAAAAATTTGGCAGAAAAAATTTGGGAGAAAAAAATTTGGACGCACGCACGCACGCACGCACGTACGCACGCACGCACGCACGCACGCACGCACCAAAAATTATGTTGACCAAAAAAAATTTGGACAAAAAAAATTTGGACAAAAAAAATTTGGAACAAAAAAATTTGGAACAAAAAAATTTGGAACAAAAAAATTTGGAACAAAAAAATTTGGAACAAAAAAATTTGGAACAAAAAAATTTGGAACAAAAAAATTTGGACAAAAAAAATTTGGAACAAAAAAATTTGGAACAAAAAAATTTGGAACAAATAAATTTGGAACAAAAAAATTTGGCAGAAAAAATTTGGGAGAAAAAAATTTGGACGCACGCACGCACGCACGCACGTACGTACGCACGCACGCACGCACGCACGCACGCACGCACGCACCAAAAATTATGTTGACCAAAAAAAATTTGGACAAAAAAAATTTGGACAAAAAAAATTTGGAACAAAAAAATTTGGAACAAAAAAATTTGGAACAAAAAAATTTGGAACAAAAAAATTTGGAACAAAAAAATTTGGAACAAAAAAATTTGGAACAAAAAAATTTGGAACAAAAAAATTTGGAACAAAAAAATTTGGAACAAAAAAATTTGGCAGAAAAAAATTTGGAAGAAAAAAATTTGGACGCACGCACGCACGCACGCACGCACGCACGCACGCACGCACGCACGCACGCACGCACGCACGCACGCACGCACGCACGCACGCACGCACGCACGCACGCACGCACGCACGCACGCACGCACGCACGCACGCACGCACGCACGCACGCACGCACGCACGCACGCACGCACGCACGCACGCACGCACGCACGCACGCGCACGCACGCACGAACGCACCCACGCACGCACGCACGCACGCATGCACGCACGCACGTACGCACGCACGACCAAAAAAATTCGGACCAAAAAATATTTCGATCAAAAAATATTTTGACTAAAAAATATTTTGACCAAAAAATATTTTGACCAAAAAATATTTTGACCAAAAATTATTTGGACCAAAAAAAATTTGGACAAAAAAAAATTTGGACAAAAAAATATTTTGACCAAAAATTATTTTGACCAAAAATTATTTTGACCAAAAATTATTTTGACCAAAAATTATTTTGACCAAAACAAAAAAATTTGGAACAAAAAAATTTGGAACAAAAAAATTTGGCAGAAAAAATTTGGGAGAAAAAAATTTGGACGCACGCACGCACGCACGCACGTACGTACGCACGCACGCACGCACGCACGCACGCACGCACGCACGCACGCACGCACGCACGCACGCACGCACGCACGCACGCACGCACGCACGCACGCACGCACGCACGCACGCACGCACGCACGCACGCACGCACGCACGCACGCACGCACGCACGCACGCACGCACGCACGCACGCACGCACGCACGCACGCACGCACGCACGCGCACGCACGCACGAACGCACCCACGCACGCACGCACGCACGCATGCACGCACGCACGTACGCACGCACGACCAAAAAAATTCGGACCAAAAAATATTTCGATCAAAAAATATTTTGACTAAAAAATATTTTGACCAAAAAATATTTTGACCAAAAAATATTTTGACCAAAAATTATTTGGACCAAAAAAAATTTGGACAAAAAAAAATTTGGACAAAAAAATATTTTGACCAAAAATTATTTTGACCAAAAATTATTTTGACCAAAAATTATTTTGACCAAAAATTATTTTGACCAAAACAAAAAAATTTGGAACAAAAAAATTTGGAACAAAAAAATTTGGCAGAAAAAAATTTGGAATAAAAAAATTTGGACGCACACACGCACGCACGCACGCACGCACGCACGCACGCACGCACGCACGCACGCACGCACGCACGCACGCACGCACGCACGCACGCACGCACGATTAAAAAAATTTGGACCAAAAAAATTTGGACCAAAAAATATTTTGACCAAAAAATATTTTGACCAAAAAATATTTTGACCAAAAATTATTTGGACCAAAAAAAATTTTGACCAAAAATTATTTTGACCAAAAAATATTTTGACCAAAAAATATTTTGACCAAAAATATTTTGACCAAAAAATATTTTGACCAAAAATTATTTTGACCAAAAATTATTTTGACCAAAAATTATTTTGACCAAAAATTATTTTGACCAAAAATTATTTTGACCAAAAAAAATTTGGACAAAAAAAATTTGGAACAAAAAAATTTGGAACAAAAAAATTTGGAACAAAAAAATTTGGAACAAAAAAATTTGGAACAAAAAAATTTGGCAGAAAAAATTTGGGAGAAAAAAATTTGGACGCACGCACGCACGCACGCACGCACGTACGTACGCACGCACGCACGCACGCACGCACGCACGCAGCACGCACGCACGCACGCACGCACGCACGCACGCACGCACGCACGCACGCACGCACGCACGCACGCACGCACGCACGCACGATTAAAAAAATTTGGACCAAAAAAATTTGGAACAAAAAAATTTGGCAGAAAAAATTTGGGAGAAAAAAATTTGGACGCACGCACGCACGCACGTACGTACGTACGTACGCACGCACGCACGCACGCACGCACGCACGCACGCACGCACGCACGCACGCACGCACGCACGCGCACACACGAACGCACGCACGAACGCACCCACGCACGCACGCACGCATGCACGCACGCACGTACGCACGCACGACCAAAAAAATTTGGACCAAAAAAATTTGGACCAAAAAATATTTTGATCAAAAAATATTTTGACTAAAAAATATTTTGACCAAAAAATATTTTGACCAAAAATTATTTATACCAAAAAAAATTTGGACAAAAAAATATTTTGACCAAAAAATATTTTGACCAAAAAATATTTTGACCAAAAAATATTTTGACCAAAAAATATTTTGACCAAAAAATATTTTGACCAAAAAATATTTTGACCAAAAAATATTTTGACCAAAAAATATTTTGACCAAAAAATATTTTGACCAAAAAAAATTTGGACAAAAAAATTTGGACCAAATAAATTTGGACCAAAAAAGTTTGGACCAAAAAAATTTGGACCAAATAAATTTGGACCAAAAAAATTTGGACCAAAAAATATTTTGACCAAAAATTATTTTGACCAAAAATTATTTTGATCAAAAATTATTTTGACCAAAAATTATTTTGACCAAAAATTATTTTGACCAAAAATTATTTTGACCAAAAATTATTTTGACCAAAAATTATTTTGACCAAAAATTATTTTGACCAAAAAAAATTTGGACAAAAAAAATTTGGAACAAAAAAATTTGGAACAAAAAAATTTGGAACAAATAAATTTGGAACAAAAAAATTTGGCAGAAAAAATTTGGGAGAAAAAAATTTGGACGCACGCACGCACGCACGCACGTACGTACGCACGCACGCACGCACGCACGCACGCACGCACGCACGCACGCACGCACGCACGCACGCACGCACGCACGCACGCGCACGCACGAACGCACGCACGCACGAACGCACCCACGCACGCACGCACGCACGCACGCACGCACGCACGCATGCACGCACGCACGTACGCACGCACGACCAAAAAAATTTGGACCAAAAAAATTTGGACCAAAAAAATTTGGACCAAAAAATATTTTGATCAAAAAATATTTTGACTAAAAAATATTTTGACCAAAAAATATTTTGACCAAAAATTATTTGGACCAAAAAAAATTTGGACAAAAAAATATTTTGACAAAAAAATATTTTGACCAAAAAATATTTTGACCAAAAAATATTTTGACCAAAAAATATTTTGACCAAAAAATATTTTGACCAAAAAATATTTTGACCAAAAAATATTTTGACCAAAAAAAATTTGGACAAAAAAATGGACCAAAAAAATTTGGACCAAAAAAGTTTGGACCAAAAAAATTTGGACCAAAAAAATTTGGACCAAAAAAATTTGGACCAACAAAATTTGGACAAAAAAATTTGGACCAAATAAATTTGGACCAAAAAATATTTTGACCAAAAATTATTTCGACCAAAAATTATTTTGACCAAAAATTATTTTGACCAAAAATTATTTTGACCAAAAATTATTTTGACCAAAAATTATTTTGACCAAAAAAAATTTGGACAAAAAAAATTGGAACAAAAAAATTTGGAACAAAAAAATTTGGAACAAAAAAATTTGGAACAAAAAAATTTGGAACAAAAAAATTTGGAACAAAAAAATTTGGAACAAAAAAATTTGGAACAAAAAAATTTGGAACAAAAAAATTTGGAACAAAAAAATTTGGAACAAAAAAATTTGGAACAAAAAAATTTGGAACAAAAAAATTTGGAACAAAAAAATTTGGAACAAAAAAATTTGGAACAAAAAAATTTGGAACAAAAAAATTTGGAACAAAAAAATTTGGAACAAAAAAATTTGGAACAAAAAAATTTGGAACAAAAAATTTTGGAAGAAAAAAATTTGGACGCACGCACGCACGCACGCACGCACGTACGTACGTACGCACGCACGCACGCACGGACGCATGCACGCACGCACGCACGCGCACGCACGCACGCGCACGCACGCACGCACGAACTCACCCACGCACGCACGCACGCGCACGCACGCACGAACGCACCCACGCACGCACGACCAAAAAAATTTGGACCAAAAAATATTTTGACCAAAAAAATATTTTGACCAAAAAATATTTTGACCAAAAAATATTTTGACCAAAAAATATTTTGACCAAAAATTATTTGGACCAAAAAAAATTTGGACAAAAAAATATTTTGACCAAAAAATATTTTGACCAAAAAATATTTTGACCAAAAAATATTTTGAACTACAAATATTTTGACGAAAAAATATTTTGACCAAAAAATATTTTGACCAAAAAAAATTTGGACAAAAAAAAATTTGGACAAAAAAATATTTTGACCAAAAATTATTTTGACCAAAAATTATTTTGACCAAAAATTATTTTGACCAAAAATTATTTTGACCAAAAAAAATTTGGACAAAAAAAATTTGGAACAAAAAAATTTGGAACAAAAAAATTTGGAACAAATAAATTTGGAACAAAAAAATTTGGCAGAAAAAATTTGGGAGAAAAAAATTTGGACGCACGCACGCACGCACGCACGCACGTACGCACGCACGCACGCACGCACGCACGCACCAAAAATTATGTTGACCAAAAAAAATTTGGACAAAAAAAATTTGGACAAAAAAAATTTGGAACAAAAAAATTTGGAACAAAAAAATTTGGAACAAAAAAATTTGGAACAAAAAAATTTGGAACAAAAAAATTTGGAACAAAAAAATTTGGAACAAAAAAATTTGGAACAAAAAAATTTGGACAAAAAAAATTTGGAACAAAAAAATTTGGAACAAAAAAATTTGGAACAAATAAATTTGGAACAAAAAAATTTGGCAGAAAAAATTTGGGAGAAAAAAATTTGGACGCACGCACGCACGCACGCACGTACGTACGCACGCACGCACGCACGCACGCACGCACGCACCAAAAATTATGTTGACCAAAAAAAATTTGGACAAAAAAAATTTGGACAAAAAAAATTTGGAACAAAAAAATTTGGAACAAAAAAATTTGGAACAAAAAAATTTGGAACAAAAAAATTTGGAACAAAAAAATTTGGAACAAAAAAATTTGGAACAAAAAAATTTGGAACAAAAAAATTTGGAACAAAAAAATTTGGAACAAAAAAATTTGGAACAAAAAAATTTGGCAGAAAAAAATTTGGAAGAAAAAAATTTGGACGCACGCACGCACGCACGCACGCACGCACGCACGCACGCACGCACGCACGCACGCACGCACGCACGCACGCACGCACGCACGCACGCACGCACGCACGCACGCACGCACGCACGCACGCACGCACGCACGCACGATTAAAAAAATTTGGACCAAAAAAATTTGGACCAAAAAATATTTTGACCAAAAAATATTTTGACCAAAAAATATTTTGACCAAAAATTATTTGGACCAAAAAAAATTTTGACCAAAAATTATTTTGACCAAAAAATATTTTGACCAAAAAATATTTTGACCAAAAATATTTTGACCAAAAAATATTTTGACCAAAAATTATTTTGACCAAAAATTATTTTGACCAAAAATTATTTTGACCAAAAAATTATTTTGACCAAAAATTATTTTGACCAAAAAAAATTTGGACAAAAAAAATTTGGAACAAAAAAATTTGGAACAAAAAAATTTGGAACAAAAAAATTTGGAACAAAAAAATTTGGAACAAAAAAATTTGGAACAAAAAAATTTGGAACAAAAAAATTTGGAACAAAAAAATTTGGAACAAAAAAATTTGGCAGAAAAAATTTGGGAGAAAAAAATTTGGACGCACGCACGCACGCACGCACGCACGTACGTACGCACGCACGCACGCACGCACGCACGCACGCACGCACGCACGCACGCACGCACGCACGCACGCACGCACGCACGCACGCACGCACGCACGCACGCACGCACGCACGCACGCACGCACGCACGCACGCACGCACGCACGCACGCACGCACGCACGCACGCACGCACGCACGCACGCACGCACGCACGCACGCACGCACGCACGCACGCACGCACGCACGCACGCACGCACGCACGCACGCACGCACGCACGCACGCACGCACGCACGCACGCACGCACGCACGCACGCACGCACGCACGCACGCACGCACGCACGCACGCACGCACGCACGCACGTACGCACGCACGCACGCACGCACGCACGCACGCACGCACGCACGCACGCACGCACGCACGCACGCGCACGCACGAACGCACGCACGCACGCACGAACGCACGAACGCACCCACGCACGCACGCATGCACGCACGCACGTACGCACGCACGACCAAAAAAATTCGGATGATCAAAAAATATTTTGACTAAAAAATATTTTGACCAAAAAATATTTTGACCAAAAATTATTTGGACCAAAAAAAATTTGGACAAAAAAAAATTTGGACAAAAAAATATTTTGACCAAAAATTATTTTGACCAAAAATTATTTTGACCAAAAATTATTTTGACCAAAAATTATTTTGACCAAAAATTATTTTGACCAAAACAAAAAAATTTGGAACAAAAAAATTTGGAACAAAAAAATTTGGCAGAAAAAAATTTGGAATAAAAAAATTTGGACGCACGCACGCACGCACGCACGCACGCACGCACGCACGCACGCACGCACGCACGCACGCACGCACGCACGCACGCACGCACGCACGCACGCACGCACGATTAAAAAAATTTGGACCAAAAAAAATTTGGACCAAAAAATATTTTTGACCAAAAAAATATTTTGACCAAAAAATATTTTGACCAAAAAATATTTTGACCAAAAATATTTTGACCAAAAAATATTTGGAACAAAAAAATTTGGAACAAAAAAATTTGGAACAAAAAAATTTGGAACAAAAAAATTTGGAACAAAAAAATTTGGAACAAAAAAATTTGGAACAAAAAAATTTGGAACAAAAAAATTTGGAACAAAAAAATTTGGAACAAAAAAATTTGGAACAAAAAAATTTGGAACAAAAAATTTGGAACAAAAAAATTTGGAACAAAAAAATTTGGAACAAAAAAATTTGGAACAAAAAAATTTGGAACAAAAAATTTTGGAAGAAAAAAATTTGGACGCACGCACGCACGCACGCACGTACGTACGTACGCACGCACGCACGCACGGACGCATGCACGCACGCACGCACGCACGCACGCGCACGCACGCACGCACGCACGCACGCACGCACGAACTCACCCACGCACGCACGCACGCGCACGCACGCACGAACGCACCCACGCACGCACGCACGCACGACCAAAAAAATTTGGACCAAAAAATATTTTGACCAAAAAAATATTTTGACCAAAAAATATTTTGACCAAAAAATATTTTGACCAAAAATTATTTGGACCAAAAAAAATTTGGACAAAAAAATATTTTGACCAAAAAATATTTTGACCAAAAAATATTTTGACCAAAAAATATTTTGAACTACAAATATTTTGACGAAAAAATATTTTGACCAAAAAATATTTTGACCAAAAAAAATTTGGACAAAAAAAAAATGGACCAAAAAAATTTGGACCAAAAAAATTTGGACCAAAAAAATTTGGACCAAAAAAATTTGGACCAAAAAATTTGGACCAAAAAAATTTGGACCAAAAAAAATTTGGACCAAAAAAATTTTGGACCCAAAAAAAATTTGGACCAAAAAATATTTTGATTAAAAAATATTTTAATCAAAAAAAATGTGGACCAAAAAAATTTGAAACAAAAAAATTTGGAACAAAAAAATTTGGAACAAAAAAATTTGGAACAAAAAAATTTGGACCAAAAAAATTTGGAACAAAATAATTGGAACAAAAAAATTCGGAACAAAAAAATTTGGAACAAAAAAATTTGGAACAAAAAATTTGGAACAAAAAAATTTGGAACAAAAAAATTTGGAACAAAAAAATTTGGAACAAAAAATTTGGAACAAAAAAAATTTGGAACAAAAAAATTTGGTAGAAAAAAATTTGGAAGAAAAAAATTTGGACGCACGCACGCACGCACGCACGCACGCACGCACGCACGCACGCACGCACGCACGCACGCACGCACGCACGCCCGCACGCACGCACGCACGCACGCACGCACGCACGCACGCGCGCACGCACGCACGCACGCACGCACGCACGCACGCACGCACGCACGCACGCACGCACGCACGCACGCACGCACGCACGCACGCACGCACGCACGCACGCACGCACGCACGCACGCACGCACGCACACACGCACGCACGCACGCACGCACGCACGCACGCACGCACGCACGCACGCACGCACGCACGCACGCACGCACGCACGCACGCACGCACGCACGCACGCACGCACGCACGCACGCACGCACGCACGCACGCACGCACGCACGCACGCACGCACGCACGCACGCACGCATGCATGCACGCACGCACGCACGCACGCCCGCCCGCACGCACGCACGCACGCACGCACGCGCGCGCGCACGCACGCACGCACGCACGCACGCACGCACGCACGCACGCACGCACGCACGCACGCACGCACGCACACACGCACGCACGCACGCACGCACGCACGCACGCACGCACGCACGCACGCACGCACGAACGCACGCACGCACGAACGCACCCACGCACGCACGCACGCATGCACGCACGCACGTACGCACGCACGACCAAAAAAATTTGGACCAAAAAAATTTGGACCAAAAAAATTTGGACCAAAAAAAT